>CM039134.1:34245057-34827727 GCA_022036555.1 Microstegium vimineum
GAATCATTATTCTTGACATTTCATTATTATTATTTACTTTTGCCTAGTCACACATTTATAGATTATTACATAAGTACCATAAAATATTCCTAGCTCTATAATTATGGATGACAACCTAGTTCCATGCTTAGGAGTATAAGGGAAAAGATAAGTGGCTAGTTGCTAAAGGCAAGTTAATTACATATCATACATTTTTGGCACCATTGCTAAGAACTCTGTTCTTAGTGATGTCGTTAAGAGATGTCAGCAAGCATTTTCCTGGATTCCTGCAATTAATTGAAAGTTTTCCTTTTGGCATAAACAAATCAACGATACTCGGAGAATCTCACAGGGTGAAATGCTACAATAGAAGAATTATCTGTGCGCTTGTGGATATATTCTAGAGAATTATTTATGAATTGTCAAGTGTAGATTTTATTTTAACATTTTCTGATATCATGCTAGGGATGATAACTTAGTGCTAAGTGATGTTAGAAGGTGACTCCTGCATTTCTGGTGCCTTGCTAAGGATAGGAATTTATCTCTATTTTTAGTATGTCGCTAAGAAATGTCAACAACACATAAATGTCGGGGCCGGAGAAATCAAATTCATCATCAATGGAGAAGAAGTATGTTTCGCATTCAAGCCAAGACCGGAGCAATGTCAGAACTTGGAATATCATGAGAAGCAAGAATCAAGGTCATCGTCTCCAACACAGGAGATCAAGCTTTAAGAATAATCAATTTGGAAAAGTCCGGTCGGTGGACTTAAAACCCCCGAACCTTCGCCGGGAGGTAACTCGATATGTTATCAGGTAATTTAATTCCGTATTACTTTTCAAAGCATTATTTTAAGCATTGCATTAATAAAACAAAATAAAAATATTTATTGCATGGTAGAATTTTAGTTTCCAGTAATTAATATTCTCAGTAAGTAGTTTTTACTTCTGTATTAGAAAATTACAAAAAGACTGTCATTAGAATTCTTATTTTTCATAGATTCATAAAAGTAATTTATTTTTTCATTCTTGCACTTTTATACCGTATAAATACGAGAGATACATGGAACCCACACATCACCTCACCATCACCCACACATCACCTCACACCTACCACCATGCACTACCATCCATTTTTCCACTCACTCATTCACTCACCACCAGCTAAAACATCTTTTCTACCGAAAGAGCATCCAAGGAGGAGTGTATCTAACTCAATTCATGCCAATGTCGACACCAGCAGAGAGAAGGCAGGCAGCCATGAGGTGGGGCCAGCCGACCCCACACCATGCCGGCCGGCACCCTATAATATCTCTCCCACTCTCCTTTCTCTCACTCACTCCAATCACACTCTCACTCGCAAAGAACAAGGCCTCCCTCTGTTCTTCATTCCACAGAGCTCGACACAGAAAAATCCTCCCAATAATCAAGTTAAGCCAAAGAAAATTCAAGTGAGAGAGAAGTGGGGTTAAGCTCAACGTTCCCCCGGTGAAGCAACCTCTAACCTCCTCTAATCTATCCACTAGTTTTGCTTGTTCTTGATTCTTTTTGCAGGAAAAATGAGCAAGAAATTAATCAACGTCGCGAAGAACGTCGGAAGGGCTCTCTCCTTCCGCACCACTCGGAGCCAAACTTCATCACGGACACCATCAAGAGCAGGCTCCGAGATGAACGTAGGCACTCCATCACCTATGAGAACTTCATCCTCTTCTCACCATGGTGAGCAAGAGAGGTATATGGTCACTAGAGATACCCATCTCAATTTGCAAACAAGAAAGGAAAGAGACATCCGCGAAGCCATCAAGGATAAAGAATTCACACATACCTCGACCTTCGATGATACACTACTTCTCGAGACATGTATGGATTCTGAATTCCAGCTTGTATTTAGAAATGTTAGCTGGGAAAATGCATGCAACTTAACTGAGAAAGGAAGCAAATTACTCACCATAGAATTTTTATGCACCTTAGAGCTCAGAGATCATGAGGTTAGTTTTAGAATGTTTAATAAGTCAATCACTTTCTCATGGAAAAATCTTAGTGTTATGATAGGCTTTGCTAGTGGTTGCTCATGTGACATAGATGATGCTTTAAATGATTTTGATAGAACACATGTTTGGAAAAGTATTTTTGGAATAAAAACATGTCACAAGCCAACCACTGAGGAAATCCACGATCCAACCTTACGCTTTTTGCATAAATGGATAGCTGTTACTTTATTTCCTAAAGAAGAACTAGGAACCATAAGAGTTGAAGAAATGAAGTTACTCTATGCCATGATTAAAAAGAGAAAAGTATCCCCTGTAAAATTAATGCTACATTATTGGGTACTTATTCCTTCAATGAAGAAATGTGGCGTATCATTTACTTCTTGGAATAAACGTGTCGGTGTTTAGAAACTACCAACGAGTAAATTTGTATGCGTCTCGGGTTCCGAATGGTGAGACAAAGAGACAAGAGGTTTATACTGGTTCGGGCAAGAAATCCCTACGTCCAGTGTGGAGCTTCTCGTGTTCCTTATCTCTGCTTGAAGGGGGCTTACAAGCTGGGTCGAGAGAGGGAGTATGAGTCCTAGGTCTCTGGATGCTACGTTGTGTGAGTGTGCTATCTACTAGCTGTGTTCTTCGATGTGTCTTGCCCTCCCCCCTTCATCTTCCCCCTGTTCTCCTTTTATAAGCTCAAGGAGCTTAGGGGAGTTACAAGCATGCGTCAAGAGGTATCTACATAGGATACGGTGCCTCATCCTTTCCTTCCTCAAGAAGGATGTTGGACACTTATAATACTATATTCCCATTGCCGTCGTACTTGGTCGGAGAAGGGGTGCCCTGTCGTCCCTTCGTTGCACCGCCGGAGAATACAGGGGGGGGGTCCGGTTGAACCCGTAGCATGGTAGAGGCATGGAGTGCGTTGTACCGTTGGCGGGTACAACGTTGTACCTTCTCGTAAGTCTTTTTGCATTCGGTAGATTCCTCCAGACTTGGCCAATGGACTCCGTTACTTCGTGGGCCCCATGTACCCAACGTACCTCCATTTGAGGGGTTCCTGTAGGGGCCCGGAGGCGTGAGAGGCTATCGTTGATCCATGGGAGGTGTGGGTCCCACCTGCTCAAGAGCTCTGTTCTGTCCCGTCCTGATTGGGGAGCTCGACGTGTCTCCATTCAGGTAGGGGCTTGGGCGTTATCCTGAGCCCCAGATTACACAGAAATCCCTCGGGGTGTTGTACCTCTATCCTTATCGGCGTTTGCACCGTCAGCGGCCAAGGATCGGTGGCGACCGCCTTCTAGATGGGGCAAATGAATCATTCCTCTACCGCTGATGTCCTTCATGTCTTCTATAGATTGTGGAGCTGCCTCGCTCTCCACGTTGGGCGAGACGGAACCACGTCTGCCCGGGGCACATCTACCTACCTGGGCTGGCGAGTCACGCGCCTCCTCTTCGTGGGCCTGCGGCGATTTGTTCCTGATGGGACTCTCACCCTTTCTTAGATGACCATCGCTGGGCTTTTAGTTCGTTGATTTGCCTTTGAAAGTTTATCGTTAAATTAGGTCTCCGACAGTAGCCCCTGAGCTTTAGGAAGAGTTCCTAATTATCTTGCTGAGGCTTTGTTTACGTTGTTGAGATATCTGCTTTTATCCTTCGTCGAGAGGGTGCGCACGAGTGCACCCGCCGGGTGTAGCCCCCGAGCTTGGGTGAGAGTGTAGCTCTTGCGCAGGCTTTGATTTTGTCATTTTTATCTTGATGTTTTGATCGCAAGCGGCAGATATGCTTGGATTACTTTGCACCGCAATCTTCTGATGGTGTGTGCGGACTAAACCGGGTCGATTTTGGTTTTTGTCTTGACAATCTGTCGCCGCTACCGGTGGCACTGTTTAGTCATGATGCCATGAGAATCGAAACTTGCTCACCTCTAGCCTGTTGCCACATTTCGTACTTCCCTGCTATCGATGCAATGGAGTGGTTGTCTCGCCTTCTTACGAGCCCTCTACGTACGGTGATTTTCTGTGGCATGAAGCCCCCGGGTACATGCCGATACATGGCTTCTTTTATTATTGTTGTCATTTGGTCGGGCCATACGGATTGGTTGGAGCCGCGATAGTGCTCTGTCAGTGACCGGGATGCAGTCGCGACAGGCCTAAGGGTTAGGGCGACTCGTGCCGCGCCCTAGCCTGGCGGCGTTTGTCGGTGCTCCGCATGTCATGCCCTCCATCGTGCGGCATATCGACCGGTTCGCCGTGACAGGACTTGTCACAACGCTTCTCGCGTTTTTCTGACCACCCCTGCAAGTTGAAAATGGGAATGGTGGGCCCTGTCCCAGTATGGAGTGACCCCGGTCTTCGCTGACTCCGTCACCTGGCCTATTTAAAGTGGCGGGACGAGTGAACTATTTCATCTTGCCTCTTCGTTTCCGCTCTCCGTTTAAGCTTTTTTCTGCTTAAGCTGCTGCTTGTTGAGCCATGGATCATGGCAAGCGTCCTCTGGAGGGTGATCTTGCCGGAGGGAGTGCGTCCGATCCCTGAAGCCTTCATCGTCGGATGACTGAGGCGGGATGGTACTCGCATTGTGCCATTCTTGATATCTTTTTCTTGTTATAGCTTGGATACTGATTGACTTTCTACTGTTTTGATTAGGAGGCCTTATCCGTCCCCCAATGCCTCCCTCCCTCGTGGCTTCGAGGTATGGGCGGTGCCTTCTGACTTGCTCACGCTGACCTGTCCGGTGTTTTGCGTGAATCCGGGAGGCGTTCTTCGTCCACCTGCGGTTCCGGCGCCACCGGGGCCAATGCCAGCTCCTCCCGTGCATCGGTTCCGGAGCTTGTTGGAGGAGCTACTTAGCCGCCCAATGCACAACCTTCGTCGTGTTCAGGACATAGAGATGCTTTACCGGATGCTTGAGGATTTTCGCCAGAGCCTGTTAGGGTTTGTTCAAGCGGGCTACTGTCTCCGTGATCAGCTGGCCAGGGCTGACACGCGTGTTACAGGTAAGCTTCGTTGTTTTTCCCCTAAGCGTGTCCTGTCATGATCTGCCTATGATGCATTGTATCATCTGCTCTTCGCAACGCTGGAGGAGGAGCTGCAGGCGCTCCGTTCTACCGTGGTCGACGTCACCGGCCTTCTTCATGCGCTTGGGAGCACCGTGGTCGAGCGTCTCCAGGCTGTTCCCGCGCGCGTTCGCAACGTCGTTGCGCGTGCTGCCTTCCATGGGGTGGGGGTTGTTGGCACAAGTTATGATTAACTTTTCTATACTTAAAATTATGCCACCAACCTCTGGATTAGGGATAAAACAAATACATCATGAGCATAGTTTATCAAATAACTAGTTCCACATGTACATGAGTGTTTGAGTGCAGGGATGAAGAAATGAAGCAAGTGAGAGCCAGTGGGACCCACATAGGGGGTCGGTTGACCACCCTATGGGCCCACCTGGCTCTCCCCCTCGGCCATGATCCAATAGAGGCACTCTAGAGTGCAATCCATCCATTGGATCACTCTGTGCTTTCTCTCAACGGCTCATAAGCTAAGCACAAAGATTCATGGGCCCACACAAAGGAGATTAACGTGCCAACCACCACAGAACCAACATTCAACATCCATGACAAGTGGGACCAGCACCTGGGAGACCGAGGTGGGCCACACACCCCAAGAGGGGAGTCGACCGAACCACCTTTGGGCCCACCAGGCCCCTACTTGGTCCCTGATCAGTGGGGCCACCTTCAGGACGACAGAGGAGGGCCCACTGGCCATAGCGGGGTTCGACCGAACCACACCTAGGTCGGTTGGCCTCCCTCCAACCGCCATATGCAAGGACACATGGTGGAAATCCACACCACACACCCAAGGACGGTTCCAAGGTCGGTTAATCTAAGGGTGGAGGATTGAAGCCCCCTGGATCGATGACGTGGCGATGGAGTAGCCCCTACTCCACATCCCACTATAAATAGAGGGTCACTCCCCCCTCTCTAGACATGGTGAAGAAGCCTACAAGCTCCATTCCTTAGAACTGTTCTAGTAGTTAGTCTAGAGTGGGAGTTAGAGTTGAGTCAAGCTTGCTCGGGATTTCCGGAGTTGTCTTCTGGGAAGTCTGGTATAGCTCTTGTATCTTTTCTTCTTTGTAAGACTTTATCTTTATCAATATATTATCCTTTCCCTTTACTTTACTTAGTATTTACTTTGAGCATTACTATACTAGATATAATATTGTTATATGCTTTTGCTCTTTAATAGCCTTTACATTTATAGTCTGTGATCCTTGTGACCTTTCCTGTATGCGATCATTGCCTGTCATAGGGTGCTTTGATTATTGATCGTAGTCAAAGTAATAAGTTGTGTGTAAGCGTGGTGCTTATATATTAGCTTATCCTTGATTACCGCTTATTGCGTGGATTGTTCGTGGATGCTAGTAGAAGGTGACAGCTCTATCTAACCTTAGTATTCCACCACGCGTGTCAGATAAGTAATTAAAAGGTAGGGCTTCAAGAGATTAGGAGGGCGTGGTCCGGTAGGAGTTTTGTCCTCCTACTGATCTATCCCCTCGCCTAGCATACTTGTATTGAGGAGGAAAACTATAGTGTTTTGTCTAGTTAATTAGCTAAGTCTATTAAAGTAGAGTGAATTGCTTAGGAGTCCCTTGTACTCTCTCGTTGTCCTCCCACCTAGCTAATCTGTCTAGTCCGTTCTAAGTATCATTTACCTAGGCTCTTTCATTCATCAATCCCCTTCCTATCACATTTATCATTTACCCCCTTATACTAGTCGATACTAAGTTGAGGTACTCTCTAGGATCTCTCTCTAATTATCATTTCTAGCTCAGCTTTCCCTTGGGATAAAATAAATTACGATACCTTGGAATACTCCTAGGTGAAGTGCTACAGCGGTATAATCTGTGTGCTTGCGGATTTATCCAATAGTCATAGGAAATACCATAAGCATTTATGGCGCCGTACCGGGGATAGGGATTTATCTCTATTTGTGGTGTGACGCTAAGAAGTGTCAACAAGCATTTCTGGCGTCGTTGCCGGGGAAAGCATAGCCTAGAAATTTTAATTAGATTGAATCCAGAGCTTATCATTAACTTAGTTATCAATTAGTCATAGGGGCTTATCCCCTGTCTGTGTCTTCTCTTCTTGTGAAGCTAGACAGTTTATGAGCGGTTTCCAACTGCCAGGAAACTACCTAGAGGATCCTGAGTAGCTGTTGAGGAGGTCTAGACGTCGTCAAGTCCCACCTTAGAGGTTCATCTCAAACCTGAATCCGTTCGAGGAAGGAGGCTCTACACCACCACTCAAGGAAGCTATGGCCCAGAAGGCAATCTCTGACTTCTCGGCCTCGTCAGCTACCCACATAGCTCAGGGTCCTGAGGTCAACTTCGGGGATGCCACCTTCGAGCTGAAGCCCGCCTTGATCCACATGGTGCAGGCCAATCCGTTTTGCGGAAAGCCCCATGAGGATGCCAATGCTCATTTCCAGCACTTCATGGAGTTGTGTGGCACATTCACTACCAAGGGAGTGGCGTTTGACGCCATTCATCTTCGCCTTTTCCCATTCTCGCTATTGGGGAAGGTGAAGCAATGGTTCTACGCCCACAAGGAAGAGGCCACTACATGGGAGAGGTGGGCTAATGCATTCCTCAAGAAGTTCTTCCCGACGGGCAAAACCAATGCCCTTCGTGGAAAGATCTCGAGCTTTCAGCAACAATCCGACGAGATGATTCCCGAAGCATGGGAGCGTCTCCAGGAGTATGTTCGTGCCTGTCCTCATCATGGATAAAGGACTGGCTCCTGATTCAAGGGTTCTACCATGGGCTGACTAGCATGGCCCATAGTCACCTTGATGCTGCCGCTAGAGGGGCATTTCTCCAACACACGGTAAGAAGTGCCAAGGACCTCATCGAGAAGATGGTAACCAACCAAGGTTGGGGTGAGGAACGTCTCCAGCCAAAGAAGAGAGGCATGCACACCGTCAGTGAGGTGGACATGCTCTCTGCCAAGATGGACCTCTTGATGAAGACGATAGAAGAGAGTTCCAAGAAGGAACGAGAGGCCATCTACCTCGTCGCCGCCACACAAGCAATTGAAGCTGACCCATAGTGTGAAGTGTGCGGCGGAAATGATCACTCAGGCAACAATTGCCCCGAGACACCAAAGGAGGACGTGAACTTCATCAGCAACAACAACAACAACAACGGGTATCGACCCCAACAAAAGGAAGTTGGAATTCGCGCCCCTTCTACCAAGGTAATGGAGGTAATAGCAATTATAACAATTACAATTCTTATAACAATCAACCTTCATTAAAAGATCTTGTCCTAGGGCAATCTAAGATTAATGATAGTATAAACAAGAAAATGATTGTCACTGATAAAGTTCTTGAAAGTTTTGGTGAGAAAATAGATAGCTTTACAACTGCTATGAAAAATCAATTGAGCTTTAATAAAATGCTAGAAACCCAATTAGCTTAGTTAGCAGCAGGTATGCCATCCTTAGAATAGGGTAAGATCCCTGGGAAACCAGAGGACTCCATTGAGCATGTTAACATGGTAACAACAAAGTTCAGTAAGCCTCCACTGCGCTCCTATTGGGGCTATCTTATCGATCCTCCCTTCATCATGAAGAAGGAAGATCCAGGCCTCCTGACGATCAAGTGCTCAATCGGACAGCAGACATTCCACACCGCCTTCTACGATCTTGGATCGGGCGTCAACATTATGTCAAAGGTAACATATTGAATCTCTTAGGAGGACCTTTGGTCCCCACATGTGTTCGCCTGCAGATGGCCGATCAAACCATATGGTTTCCCGAGGGACTCGCGAGGGATATCTTGGTAAACATCCAAGATGAGTACATCCCCACCGACTTCATCATTCTCGACTTGGGAGCTAACGTGGAAGTTCCCGTCATCTTGGGAAGGCCCTTCCTCAACACCACCAATGCAGTCATCTACGTTGGATCGGGCCAAATCCACTTCCAGTTCCCAAGTAATAAGGTAAAATGTGCTTTCAATGGTTATAAACTTAACAAACAGGTTAAAACACAACCACCGAGAAGAAGAGTTCGAGCCCCGCGCCCAAAGAAGCAATACCCGGAGGCCAAGATCAACGAACTCGAGGAAGATGAACCTGCCAATCCAAGGTAGGTGTGGAAAGCAAAGGAGGTGCACGCCCCGCGGTCTCTATCCCCGGAGCCATCGTGTGCACCTGAAGAATGAACAAGAAGGAGAGTCCTACTCTGAGGACTTAAAATCAAGGAGCCTTCGCCGAAAGGTAAATCGGTAGTTATCTTTTATTTCCCTTCTTTATTTAGTTAAAACCTTTTCTTTCATACTTAAAATTCAGAAAACTAAAATTAGATTAAATAAAACTTGAGAATTAGATTAGCATTAAAATTTGACAAAAGGTAGGGCCAATAGGATGGTCGGCCGACCACCCTATATACCCTATCTTGGCTTAATTGGTTAAGGATCATGTAGGAACCTTTATAAAAGAAAAAGAACAAAAAATGGAGCACTAGGGGGGTCGGCCGACCACCCTAGTAGCATGGTGATCATCCCTCTTTCTTCCCCACCATCCTTTGTCCAAGAATTTCATGATTTGAGTAGTGTTGCTTTCAAAAATCGGATTTATCTTTAGGAGACATCTCTTTTTCTTTGTCATGCTTTACATCAATCACTTTTGGTTAAAGCATGTCACACCTTTGTCTCCCACTACTCCTTGTCTAAAGTGGGGTATCATGACACCTTCCACTTTCACTTTGTCATGCTTTGAAAAAGAAAACACATCAATCACCTTTGAGCAAAGCATGGCATACCTTTGTCCCCCACTACTCTTTGTTTAAAGAGGAGAATCTTGACCACTTTAACCCAGCCTTTGATCACATCACATAGCACCTTTCACCTTTCACCAAGCACTAGAAAAATCATGAGTGGGTTCCCCACCATGGGGTGGTCGGCCGACCACCCTATGGTCACCTCCTCTCTCTCTTTTGCTTTGTGAAAGACATCCACTAAGGCTTGTGATCATGGCACCCAAGGGGCATGCCCATGGGTGGTCGGCCGACCACACCATGGAACCCCCTTGGTGCCATCTCCTCTCCCCTATAAAACCCCATGCAAGGAGAGCTCATTCCCTCACACCTCAACCAGAATTCAGTTCTATCTCAAGCCTCTCCTTGCCTTGCTCTCTCCTTTCAAGAGAAGTAGTGATACTCTCCCTAGTCTTGCCAGTGTTCTTTTTCCTCTCCAAAGATGAAGAACCCATTAACATCTGCATTCAAGTCAATGAAGCAAGCTATGAGTCGGAGCTCATCCCGACGCTCCTGCCAATCCGATGATACTTCCCAAGGAAGGAGAAGGGGAGGTTCTGCCCGATACACTTGGGAGGGTCTCCAAACCGAAGAACTCCCTCAGGAGGAAGAGGAAGTACCGACGGAGGTACCACACATCGGGGCAATCATGGTACACCCGATGAGGACCTATGATCAATAGAGAGGTCTCTGGTTTGACCAACCAGGGTATCAAAGGTATCTCTCTCTCCAGGATCGATCTTTCGAGCATACGAGGATATTGGATCCGAATCTTCTCTTCAACGCAGGTATGACCAACGAATTTAATACTATCTTTTCCACGATTGGTTGGTCTAGATTTTGGCAAATAGAAGAGTTTGGAATTGAATTTCTCACCATAGAGTTTCTATGCTCTCTCCAAACCTCTAATGTTGGAATATCCTTTCACATGTTTAATCAAAGCTTTAGTTTAACTTGGAGTCATCTAAGTGCTGCTTTTGGCTTTGACGATTCATGCGTGATAGATGTAGACTTTGCCATGCGTAAGTTTAACAAGAGAAAGTTTTGGTTCTCTATCTCTGCTCTTAATAATTGTTCAAATCCTAAACCTGAGGCGGTTCATAATCCAACTCTTCGTTTCATGCATCTTTGGATGAAAATGACTTTGTTTCCTGGAAGTAATGCTAGCGTGATAAATGGCATGGAATTAAAATTGCTATATGCCATGGTCAACAAAATTCAAATCTCACCTGTTAAATGCTTAGTGGAATTTTGGCAAAGTTTGCTTGAGAGTAATGAATCTATTCAATTCACATCTTTAATTACTCGTCTTGCTGAATCCATGAAGTTGCTAAATGGCACATAGCCCTTTGTTTACATCTCTGCTCCTTTAGCTATGATCTCAGAAGAATATCTTACAATTGCTCAAATGCTAAAAAGAGATGCCAATGGTAATCTTAAAATGATCTACAGTGGTCATACAATTGAGGTGCCTCTTCCAAATAGCCAACTTCAATTGTATAGGACCTGTAAGCTAACCCTTGATCTAGATCAAGGCATTGGACAAAGAGGTTTTGCAGGTGCAGACAGGAGAGCTCAGGAGGGGCTATACTTTGTTCATCTTGAGCATGGTGGTTCCTCCCGAGAAACTATGGACGAGGAGGAAGACAATGCATCTTCCGATCCCATGCACACTTCAAGCGGCATGCCTCCTCGATCCTCACATCCGCAAAGAGCACGAGCATCCTTCTCGTCCACACGAGAAAGGGAGCATCATGAATTGTGGCAACAGTTTGATCATCTCACCAACACCTTTGGTGAGCTGCGTGTTGAGCACAATGAGATAACACACATCATCCAACAAACTGCCGAAGATATCCAAGCTATGCAAGCAGAACAACATCGGCAGTGGGACATGTGGCGGCAATTCCATCCACAACCGCCGCACCACTGAGAAAAGAACAAGCTTGGGGAGGTTCCCTCACCCACTAAGGTAAGTTTTTAATTTCAGCATTTATATTTATGTACTACTTTTCTTATCTTTGCTTTGCATCTAAAAAAAATCTGCATATGATGAAAATAATAAAAAGACTTTCTCTACTCCACTCTCACATGCTTTATGAAAAATCTATATCTCCTATGGAAATGATGAATAATTGCTCTGCTAAACGTCTCTCTAGTACTTAGTTTACAACTTGATATTTCTCTTAGTATGGATTACTTGGCTTGAAAAGAATTCATCATGAACCTCAAACTTTTGTGGGTTGCAAATGTTGTAACTAAGTCTAAGTTGTTGTGAGACATGATATGACAAGATAAGAGCTGCTATGATATTGTTCTAAGCAAGAATGACTATCGGAGTTTTATTTCTTAAAATGACAAAACACTTTGTTGTTCCTCAATAGTGATAAGTCCTACCAAAGCCATATATGATCTTTCATGATATAAGCTTTCTACATAAGCTGCTTACTTTGTGTTGAGTTTGGTCAAGTTTTGTGACCCTTGTTGAGAGACTTATCATGCTCCCAAGATCAAGATCACGTACACGCCACATATACATGCTGCTTCTACACTGGAAGTACGCAAAAACATGCCTTACATTTCCACATAGTTCATACTCCATGCTATAGTAGAAAATCTCTCTCTAGTTTGTTGTTAGCAATGAGACATAGACTATGTAAAATTATGAAAACTTTAAGGGCATTCTAAAGTCCCAAAATCTATGAGCATTCCAAAGCTCTTTTGAAAAAAAATAAAAAAAATAAAATAATAATAATAATAATAATATTGAGCATCTTCAAAGCTCATAGAAAAATAAATAAAGATAGCTATGTCTCAAAGTTTATAAGTTAGGAAAGAGAGATCTTATAGGAGTATTGATCATTTGCCATGTTTCCACACACTTGCACATCTTGATCTAAGAGTATGACACTTCTCTCCTTGATCCGAGATTTGACTTTACAATATATACAAGGTAAGTTTGCTACATCTTTGATCCCTACCTACAACTCCACATAAGCTTTAGAAGTAGGATGAAAGAAGGCAAACTTTGATATGTGCCTTGGTAAGGAATCATACACCATATGAGCGACTCGAGAATGCTATTTGAGGAACACCAAATTTTTCTTTTACAAAATCTTGCAAACCTTCGATATGAAACTTGTGAAAGAATGAGAAAATTAGTGCTCCAATCAAGTTGTTCTATCTCTCAACCTCTCAAGACAAAGGATAAAGCTATAAGCCCCATGAAAGACTAAGGTAATATGGGTGAGTCTTTATTGCTTAGTTTTCCATTCAAAAGAAAAGTATATTGTTGTAGATCTAGTACTCTTGAAATATGAAGCATAGTACCAAGTCCTGAACCATCGAGCTAAGTTTGATTGTTTGCTCGGGACGAGCAAAGGTTAAGCTTGGGGGATCTTGTTGGCACAAGTTATGATTAACTTTTCTATACTTAAAATTGTGCCACCAACCTCTGGATCAGGGATAAAACAAACACATCATGAACATAGTTTATCAAATAACTAGTTCCACATGTACATGAGTGTTTGAGTGCAGGGATGGAGAAATGAAGCAAGTGAGAGCCAGTGGGACCCACATAGAGGGTCGGTTGACCACCCTATGGGCCCACCTGGCTCTCCCCCTCGGCCATGATCCAATAGAGGCACTCTAGAGTGCAATCCATCCATTGGATCACTCTGTGCTTTCTCTCAACGGCTCATAAGCTAAGCACAAAGATTCATGGGCCCGCACAAAGGAGATTAACGTGACAACCACCACAGAACCAACATTCAACATCCATGACAAGTGGGACCAGCACCTGGGAGACCGAGGTGGGCCAGACACCCCAAGAGGGGGTCGACCGAACCACCTTTGGGCCCACCAGGCCCCTACTTGGTCCCTGATTAGTGGGGCCACCTTCAGGAGGACAGAGGAGGGCCCACTGGCCATAGCGGGGTTCGACCGAACCACACCTAGGTCGGTTGGCCTCCCTCCAACCGCCATATGCAAGGACACATGGTGGAAATCCACACCACACACCCAAGGACGGTTCCAAGGTCGGTTAATCTAAGGGTGGAGGATTGAAGCCCCCTGGATCGATGACGTGGCGATGGAGTAGCCCCTACTCCACATCCCACTATAAATAGAGGGTCACTCCCCCCTCTCTAGACATGGTGAAGAAGCCTACAAGCTCCATTCCTTAGAACTGTTCTAGTAGTTAGTCTAGAGTGGGAGTTAGAGTTGAGTCGAGCTTGCTCGGGATTTCCGGAGTTGTCTTCTGGGAAGTCTGGTATAGCTCTTGTATCTTTTCTTCTTTGTAAGACTTTATCTTTATCAATATATTATCCTTTCCCTTTACTTTACTTAGTATTTACTTTGAGCATTACTATACTAGATATAGTATTGTTATATGCTTTTGCTCTTTAATAGCCTTTACATTTATAGTCTGTGATCCTTGTGACCTTTCTTGTATGCGATCATTGCCTGTCATAGGGTGCTTTGATTATTGATTGTAGTCAAAGTAATAAGTTGTGTGTAAGCCGCCGGTTTCCCTCACGGCCGGAGCGTCAATCAGTATGTTCATCTTATCGAGCGACTTTTTGATGCAGCGGAGGCCGTCGTCGACGTCGTGCCGGCCGAGGAGTTCCTTGCAGAGGAGCCGAGGGCGGCGGCCCCATGATTGTTAATTTTCCATAGAGTTGGATGTGTTGCGCCGGTCGACGTGCCTTTATTTTTCTTGTATGAACTAGGCCTGCTGAGCCCCTATCTTTAGCTTCTGTAATTGTCGTCTTTTGCTATCGTTTCTGCTTTCTAGGCCTTTGTTAGTTTGCCTATCGTGTTTGTTGGACCATGCGTTTGGGGGCTGCCATCGTGCGGCTCCCATGTTCTTCCTTGCACCCTCATGGTCTAGGATGTGGAAGTGAGCGACCTCGTATCTTACCTCGGTGGCCGAGATCGAGGGCTCGGCGAGTTACAAACGGGTAGTCTAGGTGAGACCCCGGGTCCTCATCCGTGGAGGCACACACCAGCGGAAGTCCATCGTGGACCGATCTCTAATCTTCAACAGTCGATACATATAGTACCCGAATCCATTCGATGGGATCCGAGGGCTCGATGCCGCCCCTCGAGGGGTTTACCACATATTCTGTTATCTGTCGAAGCCTAAACACGTTTACTAAGCACGTTCGACGTGAAAACATCTACGTTCCGGCCGCTAGGGCCCGCTTAGCAACGTCCCTCACTCTTCGATTTTGGCCAGGGAGGCTGTAGAACCCATAATGTTTTGGGCGAGCCAAGATCCCTTAGCCTAGTTACCACATTTGTTATATGAGTATGACGGGTAACAAACGGTCTTTCGACCGTTACCCCATTTTTGTCCCTGCATTTTACACAGAGGTGATAGGAGGAATTCGACGTTATTGTAAATGGACATACTTACTGATCGTTCTCACCTTAAGTCATGGTGGACCGGTTATGTTCCTGTTGACGCTTGCCTGTTCCTGGGAAGTTGGCGCTGTTCGTGGTCCGTGGGCCCTTGTGGTAGCCAGTCGTTTGGTTTGGTGAGGCGGCCTACGTGTCCTTTGGCGGTTTGCTGATACCATCCATGCCTGGAAAATGAAGAGTCGCGTCTCTGCAGGCCCGAGAGGCGCGTGTGTGGAAGACAGGGAGACAGCGGCCCTGTGCTATATATTGTGGGAGGTCTAGAGTAACTCCCCGCCACTCTCCTTAGTCTTCTTCTTCCCCTTTGTGCCTACTAAGAGGAGTGAGAGAGGAGGAGTTTCGTCGTCGTCTAGGAGGCGCGTCAATCTTGCTTGTGAGATGGATTCTGGACGCGCTCGCCTTGCCATGGCGTCTTGCGCTCTGCTGATGTTGTCGGAGGAGCTTCTCTTCCAGATCCTTCTCCGCGCCATCAATCATGAAGGTTACTTTCTTGAATATATGCGCCTTCACCAGGTCTGTGGCTTTTTCCGGAGGATGTGCCACGATGGCGCGCTGGTTCAGTTTCTGTCCCTCTAGGATATACAACGTTACTGTCGGAGCTACCACAAGTTTCGGGGGATCAATCTTGAGCAGCGCTTCTTCAAAGCCGGCCATCGGGAGGCCTTGTGCTTTCGTGGCATGGAGATGCTGATGTGGTGGGGGCAGGACCCCTCTGGCCGGGAGTTCATTAATCGAGCGATCCGGGTAGGGATGTCGGAGCGATGTACTTCTGGGCCATGTTGCTGTACTTTGCAGATCCGTCGAACCCTGAGGCTCTCGCTCTTCTCGGCCAAGTCGCTGGCGGCGCCCCCCCAAATGGCAGATGGGGCAACCGCGGTCTACCCTCACTCCGTTTTGACTTCCGCAGGGATCTTCACGTCATCGCGAAGCGGAGGTGGATTCGTTGCCCATGGGACGTGCCGGCGTTAGTGGTCAACGACTCCCCTGCCTGTGCTTGGGAGCTGTGCATGCGCTTTGGGCCAGCCAGCGAGGGTATGGCCGGAGTCATCATGTACTGTAGCCTGGCGTGTCGCCTTAGCCATGAGTTTGATCTCTGGTCTAGGGAACTTTCTGATGTGGCTACCTATCGTTTTAGTAGGATGAAGCTGTAATGTTGAGCAACTTATCTAGGCTCTAGCCCTTTTTCTTTTGGAATGGTTGTAATGAACTTGGGTTGTGTATATTTATTCAAAATTTTCTTTTGTTTCGTGCATATCGGGTAGCCCCTGGGTAACAAGTTTCTTTGCATGTCGTGTATGGAAGAAAGGCTCTTTCCCAAGGCTTTGCGATGTGTGAAAAGAAAAAATTCAACTGGAATGCTATGATGGGGAATTTTTTAGGGGTAGAAACGACGTAGCTGTTGTATGTTCTAGGCATTGGTGAAGATTTTGCCGGCGAAAGTCTTGAGTCGATAAGCTCCTGGTCTTATTACTTCATGGACAATGTAGGGTCCTTCCTAGGGCGATGTGAGCTTGCGCTGCTCCTTGTTGCTCTGGATTTTTCGGAGTACTAGATCCCCTGGCTGAAAATCCCTTGGTCGAACATGTCGATCGTGGTACCGGCGTAGCGCCTGTTGGTACTTGGCCGAGTGCAGGAGGGCGGCATCCCTGGCCTCGTCGACCTGATCTATGGCGTCTTCCAGGAAGATTTCTGCCTTCTTAGGATCATATGCCTCTACTCTTGCGGACCCATACTCAAGGTCGGTGGGTAAGACGGCTTCCGAGCCGTAGACCAGAAAGAATGGTGAAAAGACGGTGGCCCTGCTTCATGTCATCCTTAGACTCCACAAAACGGAAGGGAGCTCTTGGAGCCATTTTTTCCCATATTTGTTTAGTCGGTCAAAAATCCTCGCTATTATCCCCTGTAGGATGAGTCCGATGGCACGCTCGACTTGCCCGTTGGACTCCGGGTGTGCGACGGAGGCCCAATCAACCCGTATGTGGTGCTCGTCACACCACTCTAGGAATTCATCCGCAGTGAAGTTTGTTCCATTATCAGTGATGATGGAGTTGGGCACTCCGAAGCGCTGGATGATATTGGTGAAGAAAGTGACAGTTTCCTCCGCCCTGATGTTAGTGATGGGGCGCAACTCGATCCACTTGGTGAACTTGTCGATGGCGACCAATAGGTGGGTGTAGCCCCCGGGTGATTTATCGAACTTGCCGACCATGTCGAGCCCCCAAACCGCAAATGTCCACGTAAGGGGGATGGTTTGGAGTGCCTGGGCAGGCATGTGAATCTGTCTGGCGAAGAACTGGCAACCCTCGCAAGCGCGGACCAGGGCCTGCGCGTCGGCCACGGCCGTCGGCCAATAGAAGCCTTGCCGGAACGCGTTGCCCATGAGGGTTTTATCTCCTGCGTGATGTCCACAGACCCTTGGTGGATGTCTTGCAACAAATTTTTCCCCTCCTCGGTTGGGATGCAACGTTTCAGAACACCGGTGGCACTTCGCCTGTAAAGTTCGCTGTCGACAAGGATGAACGTGTTGGCTCGTCTGGCAAGCCGTTTAGCTTCCACCTGGTCCATGGGGAGCTCACCTTTGGTCAGGCGATCTATGTATGGTTGTCTCCAATCCTTCTCTTTCGGTGTCAGCTCTTCTGGCTCTATGTTCATCGCCTCCGTTACCTCATCGCTGCGAGTAGTTGAGGTCTCGGTGGTGCCTGAGGCCGCCAAGGAGATGATGTCCGGAGAACTGGAGACCTCTGATTCTCCGGTATTAATGGATGGCTTTGGTTGGTCGCTTGCGAACACCCCTGGGGGTGCGGGTTCTCGGCTCGAGGCTGCCTTGGCTAGCGCGTTGGCTTCTTCATTCTGACGTTGCGATACGTTGTTGAGCTCGAGACCATCAATCTTGGATTCAAGTTTTCGCACTTCCTGGTAGTATGCGGTCATGTGCGGGTCGACACAGTTGGACTACTTCATGACCTGGTTGACTACCAGCTGGGAGTCGCCATGAGCGTCGAGTCGTCTTATGTCTAGGTCGATCGCGATCCACAGTCCGCTAAGCAAGGCTTCATACTCAGCCTCGTTGTTGGATGCTAGGAACAGCAAATGCACCATATATCTCAGGTCACCCCATGGGGTGACGTCAGGATGATTCCTGCACCTGCGCCGGTTTTCATGAGGGACCCGTCAAAGTACAGAGTCCAGTACTCCTGTTCAATAGCTGGAGTGGGGAGGGTTGCATCCGTCCACTTTGCAAGGAAATCGGACAGGACCTGTGATTTGATGGCGCTCCGCGGAGCGTAAGCAATATTTTTATCCATCAGTTCCAATGCCCACTTGGCGATGTGATGGGTGGCGTCCCTGTTCAGGATGACCTCTCCCAGTGTTGCGTTGCTCACGACTGTTACTTTGTGTGACCCAAAGTAATGCAACAGTTTTCTTTTCGTCATGATCACCGCGTATACCAACTTCTGCAGATGGGAATACCGGGTTTTCGAGTCGCTCAACACTTTGCTAACAAAATACACGGGTCTTTGTACTTTGAGCACATGCCCTTCCTCTTCCCTTTCTACGACAAGGACCGTGCTTACCACCTGTCTCGTGGTAGAGATGTACAACAGGAGTTCCTCATCGTCATTAGGGGAGACCAGGATCGGCGCGTTCGTCAACAGCTGCTTGATGTGGTCAAGAGGCAATTGAGCCTCGGACGTCCACGCGAATTGCTCGGATTTTTTCAGGAGCTTGTACAGAGGCAAGCTTTTTTCACCGAGGCGGGAAATAAAACGGCTAAGCGACGCGAGGCATCCGGTGACCCACTTGTTGACACCATTTTTTGGCATGTGTCAAATGAACTAAGACTTGCGTTGATCGGTAGCCGTTTTCTATCGGCATCGGAAAGTCATCGGTTAACGATTACCGATGAAAATGAATTCTGCAAATGAAGTTTGTTGCCGATGGAAGCTGCCGATAAGGATGTTGCCGATGGGAGTTGGATGATTCTTGCCGATAAGGATTAATTGGTGAAGACAAGTTACCAGAAGTGCAAAGTTGCCGATTGGGAAGTATTGCCGATGCCGATGGGCATGGAGTGACGATGCCGATGGGCACAGGGTAACGTGGCGGTTGACGTCAGCAAGGGATTGCCGATGACAATAGATGGAAGTTGCGGATTGAAGAGTCTGCCGATGGAAGGTTTCACCGAAGAAAGGCATAAGGAAACTGGTGATTTCATACCAGTATTGCTATAGAAGTTTGAGTCCGACTCTTGCACGAGTCGTTTGTTTCCTTAAAAATAGAGGTGTCTGTTTAGGAAAATAATATTGTTATTTGGGTCCGACTCCTGTGCGAGTCAGTTATTTCCTTTAAAGTAGGAGTTTGTTTTGGAAAGGTACGAGTCGTGTCTGTTTACAACTCCTATTTCTGGAGTATAAATATGTACCTAGGGGTCGTGAGAAAAAATGAATCAATACATCAAACAAATCAATTACTCTTATTTACCTTTACTGCAATTTACCCTTTTATTGCATTAGTCTTAGTTTATCTACGAGTTCTTCAAGTCTCGACGGGCTGCATCTCTTCGATCTCCGTCAAAACCTTGCAAGTTCCGCGTGGGAGTAATCTGAGCTTTGACATCCGGGCGCATTGCTGTTGTCTCGTTCAGCTCTGCTCTAGTTATCTTGATCAAGTCTGAATCTTGACATCCGAGTGTATCGCCGTTGTCTTGTTCAAATCTTGTTCTAATTATCGTCCTTGTCAATTAACTGGTCAAATCGACTGGCACACCTTTGGATATCGAATTCGGGTAATAGCCCGAGGTGTTCACAGATCCTGACGCTTTTTGTGTCAACACCACTATACCCCTTTCACGTTATGAATTGGCCCCATCTTTTCGATGGCGGTGATTTTTTCAGGGTTAGCCTCAATCCCTCTTTCAGAGACAATGAATCCTAGAAGCATGCCTTTGGGGACTCCAAAGACACATTTCTTCGGATTAAGTTTGATGTTGTTCTTTTTGATTTTCGCGAACGTGAGGGCAAGGTCGGCCACAAGTCCGTCAGCGTGCTAGGACTTGACGACGATGTCATCTACATAGACCTCGACAGTTTTGCTCACGAGTTCGTCGAAACATCGGATCATAGTACGCTGAAAGGTGGCCCCAGCGTTTCGGAGTCCGAAAGGCATGGTGACGTAGCAGAAAGATCCGAACGGGGTGATGAATGACGTCGCGAGCTGGTCCGACTCGTTCATCTTGATTTGATGGTACCCCAAGTACGCATCGAGAAAGCAGAGGAGTTCACACCCTGACATCGCATCGACTATTTGGTCTATGCGAGGTAATGGATAAGGGTCCTTTGGACAGACCTTGTTAAGGCTCGTGTAATCAACGCACATCCTCCATTTCCCATTCTGTTTTCGTACCAATACAGGGTTAGTGTGCCACTCGGGGTGGTACACCTCTTTGATGAAACCTGCGACGAGGAGTTTCTTGATCTCTTCCCCGATCGCGGCACGTTTTTCCTCGTCGAAACGGCGTAGTCGTTGCTTGACGGGTTGGGAGCTCGCTTGATATGTAGGGAGTGCTCGGCGATGTCCTTGGGTATGCCTGGCATATCCGAGGGCCTCCATGCGAATACGTCGATGTTCGCACGAAGGTAGTCGACGAGCTCGCTTTCCTATTTGTGAGAAAGGGAGGTGCTGACGCGCACGGTCCTTTCCTCCCCGTCCCGGGTGTCGAGCACGACTGTTTTTGTAGATCCTGTGGGTTCAAAGGACCCGACCTTCTTGGTGTTTGGGGCCTCTTCCCGTGACGCGCTGGCCTCGGCCACCATCTCGGTCGCGAGCTGTTTCGAGGCCACGAGTGCCGATGCATACGTACAACACTCGACGTCGCACTCGTACGCGCATCGGGGTGCCGTGCCCACTGTGATGACACCCTTTGGGCCTGGCATCTTCATCTTTAGATAGGTATAGTTCGGAACGGCCATAAACTTTGCATAGAATGGTCGCCCTAGTATGGCGTGGTGCGTTCCCCTGAAGCCGACAACTTCGAAGGTCAGTGTTTCCTTGCGAAAGTTGCTTGGCCCACCAAAAGTAACAGGCAGATCAATTTGCCCAATGGGGTCTGCCTTTTTGCCTGGGATGACCCCGAAAAATGGAGCCCCCGAGGGTCGCAGACGTGACCGTGGTATTCTCATCGCGTCGAGGGTCTCAGCATAGAGGATGTTGAGCCCACTCCCGCCGTCCATGAGGACCTTAGTGAGGTGCTTTGTGCCAACGATGGGATCGACAACTAATGGATAACGTCCAGGGTACAGTACATAATCGAGATGATCATTATGGTTGAAAGTAATAGGGGACTCAGACCACTTGAGGAAGCTAGGAACAGCGGGGACGGTTGCGTATACCTCTCGGCGAGCGACCTTCTATTGATGCCTAGAGCTGCACGACGTTGGGCCGCCAAAGATCATCAAGATTCCGTCCGCCGGGATGTAGCCGTCGTTCTTAGCTCCGTCGTCCTCGCCATCATCCTCTTTCTTCTTCGTCCATCTCTTCTTTGTGCCACCACCGAGAAACTTCTTCATGAGGTTGCAATCCTTGAGGAGGTGTTTGACAGGGGTCGCATGGTTTGGACAGGTCCATTCCAGCATCCTCTCGAAGTGATCGTTGGCCGGTGCATCCTGTTGCTCCTCGCCTTTCTCGATCACGGCGACGAACGACGAGTCATACCATTGTCGGTTGTTCCCTTTCTTGTGCGGACGGGTTGAGGGCCCTTCTGCCTCCACCTTGTCGCGCTTGCTGCGGCTTGTTACGCCCTGGAAGACGGCGCCAACTGCCTCCTCACCCAAGGCGTGGTTCATGGCGATGTCGAGCAGTTCCTTCGTCGTCTTGGGCTTTTTGCGCCTCAGTTTGTGAACCAGGGATTCGTAAGTCGTCCCCGACAAGAATGTCGTGACAACGTCACCGTCGGCTATATCCCGGAGCTCGTTACACTGTTGAGAAAAGCGACGAATGTACTCTCGGAGGGTTTCGCCTCGCTTTTGCTTACAGTTCTTGAGGTGCCAGGAGTTGCCAGGACGGATGTAGGTCCCTTGAAAGTTTCCGACGAAGGATTCCTTCAGGTCCCTCCAGTTCCGTATTTTCCCTTTTGGGAGGTGCTCTAGCCACACGCGCGCCGTGTCCGAGAGGTAGAGCGGCAGGTGGCGAATTATGAAATTCTCATTGTTCGCCCCGCCTTCCTCATAGGCGAATCGGTAGTCTTCCAGCTAGAGGCCAGGGTTCGTGAGCCCTGTGTACTTCTGGATGTAAGTCGGTGGTCGGAAACGCGACGGAATCTGCGCAGCGTGTATGCGCGCGGAAAAACACTGCGGTCCAGTGGGCTCTAGGCTAGAGTCCCGGTCCTCGTCGAGGTCGTGTTGTCCGCCCTTGCGTGGGTGTCACCCGCGTCGCCTATCACCGTCGTCACTGTCACTCTGTCCATGGTCGTCGCTTTCAAGGCGCGCTCCGCGGCCGGGACGCCGCCTGACCGGCTCCTGGTCCCTCGCAGGGGTTGGCCTCGGCCTTTGATGAACGGAGTTCTCGGGTAGCGGTGTGTTTGGAGCACTGGAGAGAGCCCCTGCTCTCTGTCATGCCGAGCTCTCGGCCTGCTGGGCCGCCGTGCGGTCAAGAAGGAGGCGTAGCTCCCCTCTAAGCTTCTTTTCCTCGGGCGTTGTGGGCTCCGGGAACTGTCTCATGAGCATGGTGGTGGCCACTATGTTCTGCTACGCTCTTGGGAAAGTTGGTGGAGAGGTGTCATCCTTGACTATGCGACGTTGTACGTCCCGAGCTCGAGCTTGGGGATCGATCTCTGGCCTTGGGTGCAGTTGCTGCTCGAGGAGGGCGCGCTCGTTGTCGATCTGGCAGCGAGCGTCGTCGAGCTCGTTTTGCCGGGCCTGCATGGCGTCGAGGTTGACGTGCGGCGGCATGAGGACCTGTTGGTTCTCAGGGAGGATTTTGTTGCCATCCTTGTCGAGGTCGCGCACGGCTCCCTCGGGGGTGGCTTCCCTCCCGTCGCACATGAAACATTCCCGTGAGGGAGCCTCGCTGACCTCGGGAGTAACGCATTCAGTCCCCGTACTATCAGTGCCGGAGAGAGCCAAGTCTTCCTCGGTCAGGAGGTCGTAAAATGAGTTTATGGTTCCCACAAACTCGTCGTCGAGGGTGTCGGTCATCTTCAGAGCGATGAGTCGCTCGAGGATGGAAGCGGCGCTGATAAGGCGGAATGGGTACGTTACAAGGACACCTTCTTCTATGGGCGCACCTCCCTCGATTGGGATGGCATCGTCGATGTAAGAGAGCGCCTGTCTCTGTACCCGGTTTGGGGAATGTCGCAGCGCCCGGCTTCCCTTAGCGTGCTGACGCGATCTGCGCCGGCGGAGGAGTGGGCGGTCACTGCCCTCGGTGGACTGTTCGTCCGAGGAGTAGTACGTCATTCGCCTTGAGATGGGCTCTTTTCCCATGCTGAAGCTGGGGAGAAGGTTGCCCACACATCCCTTGACGTCCTGGTGGACCCCTTCCGTCGAGGCGACGGCCCCGAGGCAGCTGTCGCTTGACGGTGCTTCGTTGCTGTCGGAGCTGGGGTCCGAGTTCAGGAGGTAGTCGTACTGGGAGCGCACGAATCGTAACACGGCATGTTCGGCCGCGTGATTGGTTTCGTGGCCATCGTCGTCAGAGTCCCCCATGCCACTCATGAACGCTTCGAGCGGGTGGAGTCCTCTGTTGTCGTTCCGGGGGGTTTCTCCCCCAAGTCCGGTGAGGTTGGCTCCAGAGACCCGTGGCCCTAGGGCCTCAACCAGTGCCGTCTTACTTGGTCGGAGAAGGGGTGCTATGTCGGCCCTTCGTTGCACCGCCAGAGAATATGGGGGGGGGTCCGGTTGAACCCGTAGCATGGTAGAGGCATGGAGTGCATTGTACCATTGGCGGTACAAAGTTGTACCTTCTCGTAATTCTTTTTGCGTTCGGTAGATTCTTCCAGACTTGGCCAATGGACTCTGTTACTTCGTGAGCCCCATGTACCTGACGTACCTCCGTTTGAGGGGTTCTTGTAGGGGCCTGGAGGCGTGAGAGGTTGTCGTCGCTCCATGGGAGGCGTGGGTCCCACCTACTCAAGAGCTCTTTCCGTCCCGTCCTGATTGGGGAGCTCGACGTGTCTCCGTTCAGGTAGGTGCTTGGGCGTTATCCTGAGCCCCGGATTACACGGGGTGTACGATCCCTCGGGGTGTTGTACCTCTGTCCTTATTGGCGTTTGCACCGTTAGCGCCCAAGGATCGGTGGCGGCCGCCTTCTAGATGGGGACAAATGAGTCATTCCTCTACCGCTGATGTCCTTCATGTCTTCTACGGATTGTGGAGCTGCCTCGCTCTCCACGTCGGGCGAGACGGAACCACATCTGCCCGGGGCACGTCTGCCTACCTGGGCTGGCGAGTCACGCGCCTCCTCTTCATGGGCCTGCGGCGATTTGTTCCTGATGGGCCTCTCACCATTTCTTAGATGACCATCGCTGGGCTTTTAGTTCGTTGATTTGCCTTTGAAAGTTTATCGTTAAATTAGGTCTCCGACAAAATGATTAGCCACAAATCTAAATTTATTAGAAAATGCATCTCTTATTTATATTCCTACTGCTAGAAGAATAATTGATATGATTTTTTCCATGCTCATTTGGTTAAAAGAAAAAATAATAAAATAATCATGATTTATAAGAATTACACAAATGAATATGCACTACTAGACATGACACTTGGTCTCTATGCAGTAGAGAGTTTTGTTTTTGATATGCAGATAGGTGGACCTACAGTTGGGAGAAGTAGGTCAGCGTGCCTCACCAGATCACAGAGACAAAATTATGAAGGAGCGGACACTACACCAGCCGGACTAGTTTTTACTTATCATATTGGTTTTGATCAGACAAGTCTATCACAACAGTCCACACAGTCCACACAGCTAGGGATAGGGAAATTTCACTAATTATTCGCAGGATCTAGATACCTCAGTAGGATTCCAGAGAGGACGCATGTCTTTCTCTACCCGGACGCATATGGACTTCAGCATTGAAGGACGGTACCCGTACCATCAGCCTCCAGCAAATGACTACTATCCTCCACCAGAGCAGCACATGGAACCTCCACAGCCAGGTGATGGTACTCCCAGTATTTTCACTAATGATTTTCGCCAACGTCTTGAAAATATGGAGCAGAGACCGGACAGATTCTAGTCCACATTGAACCAGAGTATGGAGACTCAAGCACTAGATGAATGATCGTCTACAAGAGATGCAACAGCAGCAGTATGAGGAGCATCAGGACCTACGGTACCTGATCCGCAGCTTGGGTTTCAGCTACCCGCCACCACCACCAGAGCTATAAACCACGTCATCGGACAGCTTGGGGGAGAGCCCCGCAAGGTGAGTACACTATCATAATTTTATTTCTGCATTTCATTTGCTTTTTAGTTAAGTTTGTTATTATTTCTATTTAAGAAAAAGAAATAAAAATAAGAAAAATGAAAAGAAATAAAAATATATTAGCTAGAATAATGAATAGATAAATATGTATATAAACATGTGCTTCTCGCATATGTATATATAGTCCACAATTTAGTTATCCCCATAATTTAAATTTAAATTACCATCTCATTGTGAAACCTGAATCTAGTGGGATAAATGCTTTGTTCCTGTTTAAGTTACTGTTAAATAAGATAGGGAATAAAATTAGTTTGCTATGATCTTATTCTAAGAAAAATTTAATTTCTGGAGAATTTATTTTAAGTACTTAAAATTCCAAAACCTCTGATAGATTAAAGTTGAGTATTTTGTTATGTGCCTATGATCAGAATTAATTTAAATAATAAGAAAAATAATTTTGCTTCATATGTTCTAATCTTTCTCCTCAGAAGAGTTGTTTGGGCTATGAAAAAATATGAGAAAACAATCCATGTCAAAAAGATGCATGGGAGAAAAGAGGGAATTAAAAAGGGACAAAAGTCCGACACACCCTCAAGAGGAATTAAAAAGGGACAAAAGTACGACATACCTCTTATTTAAAAAAAGGACATAGAAAAGCTGGAAAATACAAATACAATGTTTTACAAATTAATCATTCTGATCTAAGAGGCATAGCAGAATATTCTCTTTAAATCTTTTTGCAGGACTTTCTTTTTCAAAGATATAAAAAAACTCCAGAAAAGAAATTGATCGAGGAATAAGAGAAAAGCAGTTCTAATAAAACCTATCTGTTTTGTAGCTACTTATGACTGGAGTAAAGTAATAAGTTCCATAAGAGACAGTGTTTTTCACTAAGACAATTCTGTTACATGAATAAAAAATAAATAATTCCACTTGGACTTTTCTAAGGGACTAGCAAAGGGTAAGCTTGGGGGAGCTTGTTGACGGTTGTTAACGTCAAAATTTAATACAATTATAAACATAATAAATGGATCAATCATAGAAAAATATATAGAAATATAGGGCTTTATCTAACAAATTCCACAGGGTTTGGTATTCCATTATTTTCCAGAGACTATTCCAGAAAAGAGCAATAAAGAGAATCAAATCAGAATAGATATCGAATAAATACCGTAGAGATATAGTTGCCAATCAACTCATGGAGGATCCCACATACACCGGAGTGAAGCGGGGCCCGAGACCCCAACATGTGGGGCCGGCCAGCATGGGGTAGGGCCGGGCGGCACCCCTGGGCCCACTGCCTACCTTCTTCTGGAAGCTTCCTCCACTGCCTTTAAGGAGTCATCTCAGCCCTACATTAAGTCAGTTTGATTCAACGGCTGTCGCGCATCCCACTGGGCTATAAATAGAGCCTTGTACCCCCGGGAGAAGAGAAGAACTGATCCAGGTCAAGTCAGAGCCAGTTCAAGATTAGAATAGATCTAGGGTTTCTAGATATTATATTAGAACTCTAGTGCTTCAAGTTATTAGGTAGCTAGCAAGGTTCAAGTGGAGTTGGGCAATACGCTCGGGATTCCAGATCCGTTTGTCTGGAGATCGGTAATTTATCTTGTATCTCATTATGACTTTATACTTCATTATTATATTTCTACTTATTGAATTCTTAGTTTATTCTATTTACATATTATATATAGTTATTATTGGTGATGATTATCTTTATATGTTCGTAAAGCGCCTAATTCAATCCTCGAGTGGGTTAGGTGGTATGTATTATGTAGGTGTGGTGCCTAGATATTATATGTACCTACGGATGTCTCCTGATGTGCCGTGTCGTGTGGTAGTTTGCGTAGGTGACTCTTATAGCTACGTTGATTCCTCTATAGTCCATCCTTGGAACATTGGCCTGGCAGAGCGTGGTCGTGACGGAGGTGACAGTTTCGTCTTAATAGCCTCTCTAGTTGATGCTTCTTATGATGTTTTCTGAGTCAGTTATGCTATAGATGAGAGTATGTAGGTAGGGTGTGCTTTGTTCCTTTTTATTTGGGATTACTTAGGATTCTTTTACTCTAGCTGAATCTCGAGTTGTCTGACTATATTATTAGTGAGTCTCTATTTCTATCTCTAGAATACCATTTATCTTATACTTTTATCATCATATTTATTTATCTTGACATGACTTACCCCTGCTAAAATATTAGAAAAGTTTGTCTAATCTTAGGTCTGCATATTTATAGTCAAAGCTATATGCATTTAGGTTTTCTTTTTTATCCCTATTTAATTTCTGCAATTAATTAAAAGTTTTCCTTTTGGCATAAACAAATCAACGATACTCAGAGAATCTCACCGGGTGAAATCTATAATAGGAGAATTATCTGTGCTCTTGCGGATATATTCTATAGAATTATTTTATAAATTGTCAAGTGTAGATTATTTCAATATTTTCTGATATCATGCTAGGGATGACAACTTAGTGTATCATGATGTTAGGAAGTGTCTCCTGCATTTCTGGCACCGTTCCTAAGGATGGGGATTTATCTCTTTTTTTAGTATGACGCTAAGAAATGTAAACATATATATACCCTTTTGCATCTTAGCAAATGAAAGACTTTTGATAATCGAAATATAGAACCTTTGTTCAGCTGCGTGCTAACAAACCCCAGAGAAAGATTCTCTACCCTTTTGCTCTTGTGTTTTCCCTCGTGGAGATTACAGAAGCGGCCGCGTCATCGGCACCCAATCCGTGCTCTTGATCCTTGAGTTCAGGTTGCGTAGGTTGGTTCTTTAAGAGTGTGGTTGGGCGAATCCTTTGTTCAGGCGTAGAGAGACGGTGGTTGGCTCTTTGTGCATGTTATCAGGTTGCACTAGTTATCGTTGCTTGCAGCAAGTTACCGGTCAATCTTTGGCTAGTTATCAAGATCAAGATCCTACATCGTGAAGATTAGGACTGACCCCTCATCAAATCGAGCTTGCACGAGATTATACAATGCAACCATACAAACGAGACATGAACCGTGGCTAGACTTACAAGCAAACCGGAGGTCAATCTAGTCGATGCAGCCCTGTATGTTGAAGGTTTCAACGAGGTCTACTCTACTCCTACTCGTAAGGGTTTGGCCGGGGCCGAATGGTTTGTATTTGATTTGTTGGATGTCCTATAAATGACTTAGACTATGCTATTTATAGACCGTAGCATAAGTCCTAGTGCAACACGACTTTTAAATGAAAATAAGGAAATAAAGATAATCTGAGCTCCAATAGTTCCCTTCAATAGAGCCCGGCGTGTATATCTAGTTGCAACTGGCCTAAAAATCCTCCTTCCGTAATCTCTCCTCAATTAGTTACTTTAGCTAACCATTTGGGCTTGCCCAAACGACAATGGTCTGAGTTTATCATCAGGGCCCACATGTACGTATCCGGACGCATCAAAATATGGTGTCAACAGGATGTTAGTAGTTTCAAAATGCATGTATTATAAAATTTTAAGATTATGAGCATAAAACTAGTAGGAAAATTAAAATTTGAGAAAAAACAAAAAAATCTATTCTAATGGTTTAGTAAAGAAAACCGCTTATGGAAAGTCATTTCCACTAGCGGTTTAGTTAAGAAAGCCGCCTATGGAAATCTAGCGGCTTTCTTAACTGAACCGTTAGTGGAAATAGCTTTCCACATGCGGGTGGAGAGAATTATTTCCACTAGCCTCTCCCACTAGTGGAACTAAAAAATGCTAGTGGAAATTGGTTAGCAATAGCTAATATAGAGGTTCTGTGTACTAGAGAATTTCCTGCTCCCATTATAATACACGGGCATTAACCTAGATTGTATTACATCCTATATAAAGGAGATTTCCATTTGTGCATGTGAAAAAGAAGAGGGCATGTAAACAACAAAGAGCAATATGTATGTATAATTTCAGACATCTAAAGCAAGCAAATACTAAGAGAAGATATTAGAATCGATTCTAGGCTGAGATATCAGTGCTGTTAGCCTCCGGGCGCCCAACAATGCCAGCGTGACCGAGCAACGCCCACAGCAGGGTTATGAACTCGCCACCGTGGTAGAGCGACTTGGAGTGCGATGTCACGTTGTCCGACGGCGCGAGGTAGAGGATGAGCTCCGCCCAGAAATCGACGAGCACCTTCCACAACAACGCCTCGTCGCTGACCTCCTCCACCAGCTGCCGCCCGAGCTTGGACGCCTTCCTCAACGTGGCGTTCATGCTCCCGCCGAGGCACGTCGCAGCGCGGTCGTACCTCACCACCGGCCCCGCGCAGCGCGCGAGCACCCTCGTCACCTCCTCCACCACGCCCTCGTAGATCTCCTCCGTCCACGCGCGGTGGTCCGGCAGGAGGGCCGGCTTCAGCGCCACCAGGTAGGCGCAGTAACAGGACAGCCGTGTCGCAACCACCACCGGGTCGCTCTCCCCATCTGTGTCATTGTCGTTGTCGAGTTTGCCTCCATGAGCTCCCTCCGAGCGCTTGAGCTCGACGAGCCTCGTGGCGAGATGCCACACGAGAATCTGCTCTGATAGGCTGTCCACGGCATTGCCGTCGCCGGCTTTTATACGGCAAGCCCAGAAGAGGTTGCCCGCGACTCCGTTGCCTTGCAAGGACAGCTCGCCGTTCCCGAGCCTACCCTTGTTTGCTCTGAGCGTCACCACAATGGCGGATTTCACCGCCGCGGGCACTGCGACGGTCTTCTTCACGATCCGGTCGACTTGCCGTGAGACGCAGACGTAGTAGCAGAACCGAAGCTGCAGGATGGACACCTGGCAGAACCGGTCGTCCCATTGCTGCATGGGCCGGAGCCAGAGCAGGCGGCTGAGCTTACGACGCGCCCACGGCGACTTCTGCCACGACGGCCGTCGCGCGTACTCGCAGATGGCGGACACCTTGATCCAGTCGGAGCAGACGTAGTTGGCGATCTCCCACCCCTCCATGAACACGATGGAGACGATGAAGGAGACGGAGACGAGAATGTCGAGGCCAACGATGACGTGGAACGCCGTGTCGTGGTGCTGCAGGTAGTTCCGGAGGTTCTGGTAGTCCTGGGCGAGCGCCGTGCCGGTGCCGGCGTTCGTCATGTCGTGCACGATGGCGCCGCCGGCCGCGAGGCAGCTGATCCATCGTGGCAAGCACGAGGATTGAGTTGAGCGCCGGGAACCACCACCCGCTGGCGTAGAAGACCGTGAGCTTCGAGTAGAGGAAGTCGGCGAGGAAGGACAGCTCGGCCTGGACCACCTGGAACACCCTCTCTGGGCTACCACTAGCAGCAAGGAGGCCGTCCTGTACGAACGCCATGGCACGGTCGCAGCCGGCCTCGGCGAGTGGGCACCCAACGAACCGCCGGAGCTGCAGCTTGAACAGAGCAAAAGAGAGGCAGAGGTCCTTGATCTGCGGGCAGGACGCGAGGAGAGGGTCGCCGGACGAGGAAAGCGACCATATCCTGTCCACGGTGACGACAGGCCCCGCGTTCAAGTCCGTGGACGACAATGACGGCGGAGATGCAGTTCTGTCAATGTGGTATCCATGCGGCCTAGGCTTGATAGGCAGTTTCTCCTCGCCCTTCACAAAGTAAGGAGGCACTTCACCAAGTTCTAGTCCACCTTGGCCAGCTGCTTGAGCATGCCCATGCAGATGCTTCATGTAGTCTGCGACGAGGTACGAGTTGAGGCCGAAAGCGAATGAGTTCTTGGCGAGCTCGGCAGCGACAAGCCTGTGGATGAGCTTGAGGAGGCTGAGCACCCACAGCCACAGCAGGACGCCGGTGAGCAACGGGCTGCCGGCGGCACCACCACTGCTGATGATGAGGAACGCCACCCACCCCATCTTCGCCAGCTGCTCGACCGATGGCCGGAACTTGCTTCCGTTGGAGCCGCCGCTGGTGATGGTCGAAGTGGAGGAGCGGGCGGTGTCGATGGTGTTGCGCAGGATCTGGAGGAAGACGGTCCAGGCGAGGAGGAGCGGGATGCGCGCTGCGTCCCACTTGGCCGCCGCGGAGACGGCGTAGGACACGAGCGGGAGGAAGAGAGTGGACGCGGCCCAGACGAAGAGGCGGAGTGCCGGATGGTCGGAGCGGCGGCGGTAGGAGCTCAGCACAACAAGGATTGCGAGCAGGACAATGCTGACGATGGCCGCCAGCTCCATGAGGAGCAGATTCACGAGGCTGGAGGCCATGAGGCTGGATGTCCACACCTCTCCTCGTTGGCAATCTGCAAATATGCAGAGACCAGAGAGAGAGAGCTCTGCAGGCTTCAAAGCTAGGTGCGGCATATATAACAACACCTTTGTTTTCATGCATGTGATGGCTGACTACGTTGCCATGAAGGTCAGGTGGATGCATGTGAGGACTGAGGAGAAGGGTGGACGACAAGCCAAGTTAAAGACACGATTCTGTGTGCTACACAAAAGCAATGGCATCGCCTTTTGTGTTGGCTGGGGCAATCTGGGACAGTTAGGACTACAAAATTAGGCAATCTATTAGCCTCCTATTTGTTGGATGGGTTAGACTCTTCCTAAGGTTTAATTTTCAGTCAACTAACGTTGAGTTCTTGTACCAAACTGCGCCACGGTAAGGGCCTGTTTTGCAAGCTCCATTTCTAGATTCTCTGATTCTAATCCTTAATTCTGTGGCTAGTGGAGCAATTCTATTTGTTGAATATGGTGAATAAGCAAGGTGGCGGGCACGTGAGAATTGACTCTAGTGTGATTCTAATGTGATTCTTGTGGGCTTTGAACAAGGAGAAATGGAGAATAGGTTTTTTTTCATCTTTCACCTTCTAGTATAAATGGAGGGATTTTTATCCATAGCCCACCAAGGTCAGCCCTTAGGGGGAAGGAGGGGTAGCCGTCCTAGGCCCGCCCAATGAGGTGATGTGCCCTTCTCCCTAGGTAGGCATATGAAATGGACGAAGGTAGAAATTTAGCAACACTTTTCGCGCAGGATCTCCTTTAAAAAGATAATCTCAAACTTTGACTTGTCAATTTTATTTCTCATAAAAATAACAAGTTAACTCAGAATTTCACACGAATAGTCAATTCGTTCGAACTTGCTTAGTAATACTCGACCCCAATAATACATAAAATGAATTTATGATTATGTGTTCGGATCTGCACGGCGACACGAGTCACACAATCTTACTATCGCAAATAGCCTCTTTGCTGAGTGTAATTCTTTGTCAAGTGTTTAATATTGGACACTTGGCAAAGAACTTCTCTGCTTTCTTGGAGGTTTGGATTGTTCGACTTCCTCGCGATGAGGCACCCAGATGCGACCAATGTCTTGGGCGGCATTCCTGCACATGGATCGTGGCGGCGTGGTCCTCTGTTCGACAACCGATGCATGCGCCAACGATGCAGGGTTGCATGGCTGCAGGCTACATGTCCAGGATTTCAAGTTCGCAAATCGCAAAAACATTATTGAGAGATCTCACATAGCCACACAGGGGCACAATCATTGATCTCACATAACCCGCTCATCCGCAGAGCCCCATAGATACGCTCGACGTCTCAGCGATTGCATATACCAGTTCTAGCAGAGCAGGCAGGCGACAGCAACCAGGTAGGGATCTAATACGAAATCTCTGTACTATGAATATATGATCCCTAATCATGGTTATCTGACGCGTAACACTACCATAATTTATGAAACTAGTCCACCAACCCGTGCTCTCGCACGGGCTAGAACCTTATGAGACATAAACATTAGTTACTCTTTAATATTTCTAACTAATATTTTTTTTATTATTTAATTGTATATTTTTTATTTTTTAAATTTTCTAACATAATATACATGATATACACATACTCTATAATCTCTATCTAGTCATGATAACCATATCAACTAATACGATTTTTATCATCCATATCCATAGTTATTTTTCCTTTTCATGGCACTTTCGTGTATTTTCAACACACATTGAATTTAAACATTAGCATAAACATGGAGGTTGTTGTTGCAGCCCATATGTTGTGATGCATGAACCTAAGTTATTTTAATTTTTTTTTCAAATTATAATCTTTTTAATGGCTATAAGTTTTTATACTCAACTTAATTAAAACCCTTTGTGGCTATTGCATCTTATATTAACTCTCCTTTATAATCTTTTGTAATAAGGATTTTTTTCATACAATGCATTCTTAAGTACTACAAATGTCTTAGGCAGTCATTTAAAATTGGCAGTTGTAGAGCTTGATGTGAGGTCTAGAATGGTGTAGTAGTGCTAATCTCAAGAGCATATTATTATCTATGTGTGATTTTTAACACTAAATAAATGCCAAAGGTAGTAAGATATATCCATATGTTGTCCACACTAACCTCTCTTACATTTTAAGATGTCTGATTTTTTCAATAAATTATATTTGTTCTGGGCTTCCTCTTGTCATCATGTGGCATATCTTAAGAGCGCCATTTTGTCGAGGGCCTTTGCTAATCGCTCGAGAGGGGGGCTCTTTGGGGGACCCAATCCATAGGGTGAGGATTCCAATATGGTTTTACCTTCTCATTTGTATGAAGTGACATCGTGTTCTTTTAATGGCAATAATATGCCAAGGATCTAGCTAAGAAAAGAGGGTCAACTTGGTCCACCAGTTGTAACCCAGACACTCTATATAAAGAACCCTCTCTATTGAGGCACCAAGAGCGGTCTTGCTTCTTCTATTTAACTTGTGTCTTCGACACTTGGTCACTCTCGGCCTCACTTGTGAGCAACATTGCAACAATGGCTATATAATCAATGTAGATATATATTGTATGTTTTACTTAAAATTTATAGTTATATCTATAGTCAAAACATGTAAATATGGCATGGTTGTTAATATAATTTTAAACCATTTGTTCGTATAATATATTTACTTTAATAAATTTTAAGTACATTAATATTAACAAAATGGGGGGAGGGGGTAATGTTATATATGTGTGTGTGTGTTTTATGATAATTTAAATATATTTCATCATATAGACTTTTTATATTTAGATTTTAGAGATTTTTATTTATTTTTATAAAGGTCTGAGGTGGATAATTTACTTTTTAGTATCTTTTGTAACAACATATATGGGTAATTTAAATCAAAACATATGGGTGACATTACATTATCTTTTGAGATGTGTATAATACAAAAAATAATAAAAGTTATTTTAAATTATATTTCATATTGCTCAAGGTCTATATTTTAGATAGAACTTTGGAGGGTTTATTTTGAATTATCATTCATAAGGGAAAACTGGTTAATTGAGATGTATATTTGGGTGTTATTTTGTATTATGTTTCGAAGAATGACGTTTAGTTTATAAGCAAATCTGGGAGTTATTTTGATATATGCTTCAATAAATCACAATGAAAATAGGAGGACTGATGTAGATGGATTCCCTGTTCGGTGTGGCTCACAAAAAATGTCTCGTTGTTCTAGAGAGTTGGACCTCTTTTACCACTGGTTGGGCACATGTGTAGCTTATTTGTTGAGGTTGACCGTTAAATATGATGTTTCATTAATAGATTACCTATTTTTAAATTTTATTAGGACCGTTTAGATCTCTTTATTTAGAGAAATTGAAATCTACTTTAATAAGTTAAGCTACTCAACTTGGATTTAACATTTCACCACTTTTTAAAGTTAACATATAAGCCTATCTTAAATTTATAGGATGGAAGATGGAAATTGATTTTATAGACTATAATTCCATATTTCTACTTTGTAACTTATAACACGTTTTTCAAACTCGCTCTCCTACAATAAAAATATAACAAATAAGTATATCTCTCATATCGTGAACAATAATATATAAATATAATCTATATACAACCATATTAGATTAATTAATACGTCTCTAAAATATGATTATTAAAATAAATTCAATTCCAAGGGTCCAAATTAATACGTCTCTAAAATATGATTATTAAAATAAATTCAATTCCAAGGGTCCAAACAGTTAGATTTAATTTAATACACTAACCAACCAAATGTGAACAACAATGGTTGACCACGATTTCTGTAGGGCCAAAGTTTGATTTTGTGGGCAGTTAGATTTTACGCTAATTATTTATCTATGTAACTAAAAAGCTTAAATCAACGTGGACAACAATGGCCAATCATAATCTCCACGTAGTCGTGGTTTGTTTTCGTGGAATATTAGATTTTATATCTATTTATTTATCTATATAACAACAAAGGTGATTAATTTTTCAAAAAAATAGATCAATGTGAACACCAACCGATTTTTATGTGACCGTAGTTTCTTTTGTGGGATATTAACTTTTTAGGCTATTTATTTATCTGTATAATAATGGAGGTGAATTTTTTAAAAAGAAAATAGATGTAGTATTTATTTATTTATATAACCATGGATGTGACTTTTTTAAAAAATAAAATAGATCAATTAGATTTTACGCTAATTATTTATCTATATAACTAAAAAGCTGGCTATTTATTAATCTGTATAATAACGGAGGTGAATTTTTTTAAAAGGAAAATAGATCTAATATTTATTTATTTATTTATTTAACCATGGAGGTGAATTTTTTAAAAGACATTAGATCAATTAGATTTTATGATAATTATTTATCTATATAACTAAAAAGCTGACTATTTATTTATCTGCATAATAACATAGGTGAATTTTTAAAAATAAAATAGGTCTAGTATTTATTTATTTATTTATATAACCACGGAGGTGGCTTTTTCTAAAAGAAAATAGACCAATTAGATTTTAGGCTAATTATTAATCTATATATATATAACTAAAAGGTGATTATTTTTTCTAAAAATAAATCAACGTCAACATCAACGACCTATCTAAATCTCCACGTGGGCATAGTTTGTTTCGTGGGATATTAGATTTTATATCTATTTAATTATCAACGACCTATCTAAATCTCCACGTGGGTATAGTTTGTTTTGTGGAATATTAGATTTTATATCTATTTAATTATCTATACAACGACGAAAGGAGTACGGATGTGACGTTTTGGAAGAGAAAATAGATCTAGTATTTATTTTTCCCTATAACAACGTGAGGTGACCTTTTTTAAAAAGAAAATAGATCTAGTGGTTATGGTTAGCTATCGTCTTCCGATTAACGGCTAGATGTTTCTGATTAACGTGAGAATTTCTAGCATTTATCTTTTTTCTTAGCGCATCTGGTGAGAATTAACGTGGAGCCTTCATTGGGGTCTCCAATTAGTAATAGTAAGATTATTTTTTTTCTTAGCGCCTCTGGTGAAAATTAACGTGAAGCCTTTATTGGGGCCTCCAATTAGTAATAGTAAGATTATATTTACAAATTGTTTATCTAAACTTTAATAGTATCATGCATGGCATCAAGAATGCATGCTTCATGCAATTGATGCATGAAATTAATATTGACACCATCAACAATCACTTTCCAAAAATATTAGAAGAAAATTTTAAGGTAATTTCATATGTATGTAATTTATTTCATATGAACATTGCTTTTGCATCGTATATGTGTGTATATACTAGAAATGAGTAGCACCAACAGTATTATCATGTTATATTAAAAGGCTCAAAGTTTTAGTTTAGTTCTAGATGCAAAATAACAGGACCAAATATTGGTTAGATTTAACTGTTTGGCTAGAAAAAACTGTCAAATGGCCCCTGAGCTGTTGCCGTCAAGAAGGCTGCGAATGGGTTCGATAATCCGTGGAGCGTTGGGACACAGCATATGCGCTTTCCTAGATGCATGCTAAGGCTGCAAGCGATGTCTACTGACAAAGTAAATCACACAGTTGGATCCGTTATTGATGCTTTACCTTTACCAAAGGAGAACGGGCGGGATTTTGGTGATCCTACGGGAATTACAAGGATCCCTTATTGATGCTTTACCTTTCACTAAAGGAGAACTGTTCGGATTGGCGTTCAAAATGTTTTTCAATAAAACCTTTATCTATACATGATATATCAATACTAGAGAAAAATCTATGCTCGATGTCCAAAACACTAAGTACACACATACTATAGCGGCAGTTGACAACGTATTTGTAATGGTATTTTTCAGAACCGCCAGCGCTGGAGGTCAGGTTTTTTTAGAACCGCCTGTGAAAATGGATTTCAACAGGCGGTTTACTAAAGGGCACCGGTTCCCTACAAAGTCCCCACCCTCATCCCCCCATTTTTCAAATTTTAAACTTGACTCTATTGGTGATATTCAATTATAGCAATATAGTATTTAATTATTTAATTGGTCCCCTCACCACGCACACATGCTTTGCCAAGTGCCGTGCATGGGGCACTCGGCAAAGGGCAAGAATTTGCCGTGTGTTTTGCATGGTGGCACTGCGAACACATGGTTGATATGTGTCCATGTTTATTTAGCTTTGAAGATGAGTGATTGTTCAACATGTGAGTATTTCAGTTTGAGTGGTTTATTCTAACCCTTGCGAAAGCATGTGTGTGTCTGTCTATCGGCTTGTGGTATGCAGGTACTAGACCCGAATACAATGGTCAATGGCGTGGAGAAGGTCGAGTAGAGGCTTGCCGTGCCGATGGACTGAGAGCGGTGAAGGGCGGAAGTGGGGCTCGGACCGAGGGACCATGGGCGCCGGCGGACTACCTGTGGTGGCTAGTACTTGGCACCGACGAGTGGCGAGAAAACATGGAGGCAGACCGTGTTGACCAAGTCAAGACGGCGGGCGAGCGAGTCGAGCGGGAGGCTCAGGGGACTCGGAGCCGGGCCGGGCAAGGACGAGGTGGCACGTGTCGAGCGGTTTGGTGGTTTGGGCCTCAAAACCATTGGAGGACGGTTTCCGAGTTTGGGCCTCAAAACTCAGGGTTCAGTAGTTGAGCCCAAAGCTACCGGTGGTGGGTTTTGCAGGTTTGGGCCTCAAAATCCAGGCGGAACTTCCGAGGAAGCGGGGATGGCACGTGGCGGAATCCTAGAGCTTGCATCGAGGTGACGACAACTCCTGGCAGGAAGCGCGGCCGTCCATTCAAATCGAGGAAGATATTTTCCGAAGCTTGGACTGCAATACTTAGGCTAGGTAGTTCACTCATGTATCTAGGGGGTTTATGGGAAATAGCCAAAGCCCGTTAAGTAGGGGATGAAAGGGTATCCCTCATTCTATCTCTTGCATTTCCTCTCTCCCACCTAAATTTCTAGGTTTTCCCTTCCCCTAGCTCTTCTTGCTTGAGATCCACCGTGTCTCCGGTGTAAGAACTTGAGATTATTGCAAGGAATCGGAGGTCGTAACCTCCGTAGGCCATGGTGCCTTTGAGTTCTTGATTGTGTCCCCGTTTTGCTTGTGTTCTTCGTGTTTTGCCTTTTTGCTCCCTCTTGTTCCCGAGATGAAATCTCTTTGTAGGGAGTAGCTCTTGCAAATCCGTTTGAACCAAGTTGTTCGTATTCGAGAGGAGCATCTTTGCATAGAAGGATCCATCCTCAAACCTCTCGGGTACGCAGATCGGTCGATTTCTTTGTGGGGTTCTTCGTTCTTGAGTTTTTCCCCGAATTTATTTTCTTCCCTTCACTCTAGACCAAATTAAGCGATGATTTCTTCTGGATAACTCCCCAACTGCACTAGGATCATGCCTACAAAGTTTGGTTGTAGTTGGTGATCATTTGGTCAAGTTTTGGGAAGATTTGGTGAAGAGAAAATCGTGTTTCGCGTTTCTGCCCTCTGCTCGTGAGCGTCGGACTCTGCGTCGGACGCTCTGTGATTTTGTGTTGGACGCTGGTGCGTGCTGACATCAGCGTCCGTCGCATTCCCTGTCTGCGTGGTTTAAGTTTGCGCCGGACGCTCACCATCGTCCGTCGTCGACCCGCCAGACGCGTCCGTCGGTTCTGGGGTTTGCAAGCTCTCTGTTCCCCGTGCGTCGGACGCTCCTCTGCGTCCGTCGGTTACACTTCGGACGCGTCCGACGCTCAGCTGCTATTCAGTCTCTTTGCAGTGCTCTTTGGAAGGCCGACGGACGCTCGACTAAGCGTCCATCGCCAGCGTCCGACGCCCTGCGTCAGAGCGTCTGTCGCCTGGTTTCCCAGCGTCCGTCGCCTGCCTTTCCTACTGTTTTGCTTTGGGTTCTAGCCTCTTTTCCATAGGGGTTAAGAACTCATTCTTGGGGGTTTCCGATGAGTTTTTCTCCACTACCGGTTGAGCACTCATCAACTGGGTTGTGTTTTTGGGAAGAGTGGCCCCAACATTTCGAGAGAAATTTGAGACTCCCATTCACCCCCCCTCTAGTCGTTGTTCTCGGTCCTTCAATTGGTATCAGAGCCGGTTAAGGATCATTCCACCTGAAATGATTCTTGATCCGCGAAGGCGACATGGAGCGAGGTGCTGGTAAACCTCCGTTTTTTGATGGAACGAATTTTGCCTATTAGAAGGTGCGCATGTCCGCTTACCTTCAAGGGCTTGATTCAAAAATCTGGGAAATCTGTGAGAATGAGGACTACGTGGTTCTTGGCGCTCGGATCACCGATCTCCAAGTCACGTAGCATGCGTCAAACGCAAGGGCTCGTAGTATTCCCTTCTTGAGTTTGTCTCTTCCTGAGTTTGAGCGAGTTTTGAGTCTCACTACGACACGAGAGATCTGGCAAACACTTGTGCGATATCACGAGGGCAACCCTCAGATCAAGTCCAGACTCTTCAACACGTACCGTAGGGAGTACGAGAACTTCGTTCAGTTGGCCGGCAAATCTGTTGACAGGATGTTCACTCGCTTCCAATATATCGTCAACAAGATGCGTGCTAATCGAGCCAACTTGCCCTATGACTGTAATTAAGCCTAATTATATCGGTTCAACCGACAATCAGATACTATAGTTCATACATTAAGAAATTATGATAAGGTATTTATTCTACTTGCCTTATATCTATTTCCATCTATATGAACCATTGGAAAAGTTTTGTAAACTTTAGAATTAAAACGTCACATGAAATGACGACTTTTATAATTACCCGATTTATTTTTATAAAGCGGATATAATTATATGAGCTCAACCAAGTCTCACGACCTTGTCTGAAAAACTTCAGTTGAACTCTACAACCCGGAAACAGAGAAAATGCCCGGAAAATATTCCGAGCCCTGATCCGAGCACAACTGACGACGTTTTTGACCGGCATTGACCGACAATTTGGAGATCTCGCATGTCGATGCAACTTGAAGAGAAGTTGTAGATCAGATTAAGACGAACAAATTCCGTTCAATTGTCGAGACCTGAATCAGAGCCGAAAATAGTGAAACAAATGCCCGAAGATCGTCGGATTGGCAGTTTTCGACCCCCGCGAGATTTTCTCCGAGAACTCATAATTCGCAAACCTTTTGGAATTTGACTGTAGTTCTTAAAGCGAAATTGCTCCATTCGTGGAGATCTTTGCAACGAGATATTCCGACGAACTTTTCAGTTTGAAATCCGGAAACCAGAACGTGAACTCAGTGGCAGTTTCGTAAATAATTAGAAAAATTAGAAGAGGAGGGGAGACAGGATATCGTCATTTTGCTCAACCCGAGAAAAAAAGGTCGGCCGAGCCTTTTCATTCTCCGGTCACCTCCCTCGGGACGCCTCTCACCCGGCTCTCTCTCATTCTCTCGGCCTCCCTCTCCTTTCTCCTCCCATGGCAGGAGCAGCAGGCCAGCCTGCTCCCCTTGTCGCCCGGCGACCTCGGGCCGCTGAGCGCCCAGGCGCTCCCCGCCGACGCCGTGTGCGCCTGCGCGAGGCCGCCGTCGCCCGCGCCCGCGAGCCGCGGCTCCCTCCCGCGCGTGCTCCCGCAAGCAGACGCAGCCGAGCGGCCGAGCCGCCCGCTCGCCTCGTCGTGCCCTGCCACGCCGACGCGGTTGCCGCGCGCGCCCCTTGCGCTGCCGTGGCCGGCCGCCTGGCCCCGCGCGTGCCTGCCTTCGCCCAGGCCGTCCGCTCGCGAAGCCAAGGACACCCGCCCGCGACTCCCGCCGTCGTGGCCCTGCTCGCCGCCGCCGCAGGCCGTGCTGCAAGTTGCGGCTGGCCGCCGTGGAGGCTCGCACCTCCACTCACGCTGCCACCAGCCACCACAGCCCCGACCCCGACCTCGGTTCTCGTCCGCCGTCGTCTTCGTGAATCCTCCGACGAATGATGCAGAAAGGGCCATCTAGTCCGCAGAAGCATTTTAGTGGATTTTTATGCAAATGTGTTGTGACTCTTTGTTTTGCAGATGAGGGCTTATTTAGTTTCGTGTTAATGCAAGGGTCCTGATGCGAAAAAGTATTTTCGTTTTGTTTTTCAGAATACATGCATGAACTTTAAAAATCCATAGTAAATCGTAAAAAAATCACATGGATGCGATTTAGGATTTGTTGAATTCCTTATAAAATTCTCTACGCACTAGATCTATTAGATGTTATGTTTCAGTTTGTTTCAGTTGCGATAAAAATACTTTTGTGTTGGCTGTTCTAGAAGCTTAAGTGTGTTAGTTAAATATTTGTTGCTGTTAAGAAATGCTTCAAAAATTATGAAATAATTATGGTGTGTTCCATATATGATGAGTGATGTTTGGTTAAATTTTCAGGAGCATTTGTTAAGTGGTTTATGATTTATAAAAATAACAAGTTTGATATATGGTTGTTTTGGCTGCATACATAGTGTTTAGAAAATAAATTTTATCATGTATTAAATCGTGTTTTCTGTTGATATGGTGAATATCAAAGTTGTAGATAATATTATTATCTAGCTTGTGTTAAATGTTGATGGCCAAATCCCCAATAGTTTGGGAGATGTGACTTTTCCAACTTGCTATTAGAATCTGCCAAATCCCTGGACAGATCTGTTTATAAGTGCATTTTGACTAACTTAAAAGGTGAATCATGAATTTCTGACGTTGAATGAACTGTAGAACTTTTCATAAGCTTTCCAAATTGTCTTGATTCATATTTTTAGGAGGTGTAAATCTTGATTTATAGCTGTTTGAAGTAAGGTTGCCAAATCTGTCCACTTTTGGACAGAGATGTCTTCCTCATTTAATTCGAGTGGCTTAACTATTAAATCATCCTTGTATGTTTAAAAGAAAGTTATAGATAACTTAATTAGATTTCCAAATATAATAGAATCATGTTTGTCGGAGTTGTCTAACTCCCGTTATGGTTAAAACTGTGACTGCATGTGCTGTCCCAAAGTTGCATATTTAAGTTAATTAAGTTAACTTGTTCTTGTTAGTTTAATAAACTAAATAAACTTAATGTATGTGTACTTGCCATGGTTTAACTAGATATTAATAGTATACCATGCTCTATATGGTTTTTATCTTCTATGTTAAGCTTTCGTAATAATTAACTAACTAGTTATAAGTGACTAGGTATTGCTTGTTAATGCTTCTATTGCTTATGTTATGTTCGAGTGATAGCTAGTTAAATAACTTTAGGTGGCTATGTATGTATTGCGTGATATTGTGCTTTGTCTTGAATGTGTGTAGTTATATCTTGTGTTACCATTTCCTCGCATTCATGCACATGCATCGGCATTTCATTTAGGTACGATAAGTACATACGTGAAGGACGTGACGCTTGGAGCTAACCCGAAGGTGGTGTTGATGGACAAAGTTCGAAGAAGGAAGTGTCTTCGAAGGTGCTCGTCAAGCGAGTAGCCTCTAACAAACACTGACCTAGTGTTGGTCCCAGGCAAGCCCGGGCGGTCCTCGGCTTTGTTGGGGGTTAGGGGTCGATCTTGGTTTGAAAGGTAGACTAGGCGACTGCCGCATCCCTTGGTCTAGGGACTGCGAGGTTTGGGTGAGGAATAAACCCTTTAGCTAGATAGGAATTTGATTTGAATCGCGGTCTCTCCCCGTTAGTGAGAACTTGACAATTGCTACACTGGCGTGGGAACAAATAATCTACTTGAATGGTTACGATGAAAATGATATGATGGACCAGAAGGGTGAACTGGTTATCCTTGCTTGATTAATCAAGTGTATTGCTTAGTACAGGTGCTAATCTAGATATCAGGTAATGATTACTAAAATATGGCAAAGCTCCCATGAAGTACTTACAAGTTACTTTAATGCTTTTATGCAAATGAGAGTTCAAGCTATTCCACCAGTATAAAGCCTGCATAATCCTTGGTGTCATTTATTTCTGGTTTATGACAGATAAGTCTAGCTGAGTACATTCGAGTACTCAGGGTTTATCCCACCTTGTTGCAGGTGAAGGTCTCATGCTGCTGAAGGTGTGGCTAATCACCGGTGGGCACAGTGATTCTATAGTATCTCTTCTCTCTATGCTGTTGTTGGAGGATGACACTAAAGCTAGCAATGTATTTTAACTTATATTATTACCAATGTTTCAAGCTATGTTCTTTTTCAAAAAGGTTTTTGAACTCAGACTTGTATTATTTATTTATGAACTCAGATGTAATTTTATTCAGCTGCAAACTCTGAGGTTAGTGATTTGTATTTACTTGATCTAGCAATTCTCGGGTGTGACGTTAATTGACCGGGGTCTTTCGAGACACTCGGCGGACTACCGGGATTATGAATGCCTAAGGACGAAGGTTGTCGCGTTGGCGATGTATTTTGGACTTAAGTTTTTGTAATTTGGGCGGTTCTGTTACAATGGCGATCATGAGATGGCTATCAAGCTTTTGCATGCTCTTGATCGGAGGGTGTGGGAGATGAAGGTGGCTGCCATTTAGGAGTCACCGGGCTATGACGCCCTGACCGTGGACGAGCTGTTCAGCAAACTCAAGTCCTCGGAGATTGACCACCAGACCCGGGCCAAGCTTGAGAACCCATCGAACCCATCCATGGCATTGGTTTCTGGCCCCGGCGGTGTGTCTTCTTCTTCCTCTAACCCTTCACATGCTTTGTTCGCTTTGTCGTCTTTGGTCTCTGTGACAAAGGAACAAGTGGAGGCGCTTGGAGATGATGAGCTGGCTTTGGTCATCACTAGGCTCTCGCGGTTTCACAACAACCGCTTGAACCGGCGATGTGGTGGCACGGCCAAGGGGTGCTACCGTTGCGGTGATGAGGACCACTTCACCCCAAACTGCCCCAAGAAAGCTACGGGCGACTTCACCAAGCGCAAGGACAAGCGCGAGCACCGCTTTGAGGACAAACAAAAGGCCAAGGGCGGCCACAACCGGAGATCCTAGAAGAAGGTGATTGAAATTGTGAAGGCCAAGCACCGAGCCTTCCTCGCCTCCCTCAGCGACATTGAGTGCTCCACCGACGGAGGCTCCTCTTCGAGCGATGATGATGAGTCGAAGGGAAAGGTCGAGGACAAGCTCAACGACCTCTGCTTCTACTCCGACGCCAAGCATGGTGGCTTCTGCACCATGGCGATTGGAGCTGGTGAGGTCGGTGAGCACAAGGACAACTCCGACGCCGACTCTGACACACCCGAGGTATTATCCACCATCGAGTCCCTCTCCTCTGAGCTTGAGTCCTTGAACGCTACCTTCATGAGTCAGGATGTTGTGCTCAAGCGTGCGATTAGAGAGAGGAACGAGTTCAAGGCCAAGTATCTGAAAACACTAGATGAGCTCAAGTTTGCTAAGGCGTCGGTGGTGGTTACCGAGGAGGTATAGTGTGATGCTTGTGCCATTCACATGTCTAGTCTTGTCACTCTCCATGAAAAGTATGACACTCTACTTGAGGAGGTCAGTGAGCTGAAGGTTAGGCCTAGCTTACTTGGTGCGTGCAAGTCTTGTGAAGGCTTGCGTTCTGAGCTGGCACAGAAGGAGAGTAGGATTACTGTGCTAGAGAAGGTTAGCTCAGATAGCACTCGAGAGTCAGATCGTGTTGAGGCTTTGGAGCTTGAGATCGTGACGTACCGACACGACAAGGCGCGTACCGAGGAGGATAACACGCACCTTCAGTCCGTCTTAGCTTGGGTGTCTGGCAGAGAGCCACAGCTGGGGATGTTGTACAACCAATTCAGGCAGGCTAGCAACATGAGAGTAGGCTTTGCTATAGGTGGCAAGGACGAAGCGTGTTTGGTAAGATCGGTGAGTGCAGTGGTTTGAGAGAGAGTGAGAAACCCACCACAACTCCCAAGTTCACCAAGTTCACCCCACCTAAGCCTACCGACCCCTCTAAGTTACCTGTGAGAGATTGTGTGTTTGAAGAGCCACCCAAAACTACTCCACAGAAGCAAGTGTGGATTCCCAAACCGAACCACCTTCGGAACCCACTTGACACCTTGCCCGACATCTCTAGTGATCCCCTTCCTAAGAAAGCACCCAACCCAACAAGAAAGTGCCTACCAAGAGTGCGGTGAGGTACCACTGTGAGTATTGTGAGCGGGATGGGCACTTGGATGAGTTTTGCTATAGGAGGAAGAGAGATGATCGGCGGCAGCTTAAGTTGAACAACCGGGACATGTACCACCCACTGGTTGGGGTGCGTGAACCGAAAGTTCGGAGGTGCACTACTAGGCCTAAAGGTGCAATGCCTCAAGGTGCTAGGCCTCAGGAGACGAGACCACGCGGTGGTCGTGCCCGGTGGGGTACCGGTCGTGACCCATATGACTACGGGCCTCATGGCGGTGGCTTCACTCCCCACACCTTTAGCGGACCATCTTTTTCCTATGGTGGTGATCGCTATCCCCCTATGGGAAGGGAGATGTTTTGTGTTCCTCCTAACCCTTTCTTCGGGCAAATGGGACAACACTGGTATGCTTCACAGTTTACTAACCCCAGTGTTGCGCCGTTTGCTCACCCTATGTCTTTTTATTGATGTAGGAAGGAGGACTGGAGGAGACTTGGCTTGTGGATTCCGGATGTTCACGCCATATGACTGGAAGTGCTAAGTGGTTCTCCAGCCTCGACTCCGTGCACCACACCGAGTACATCACATTTGGGGATAAGAGTAAAGGTAAGGTTGTGTCCCGAGGGCCGATCCGAGTCAATTCGTCTTTTGTCCTCAAGGATATTGCTTTGGTTGCGAATTTGCATTTTAACATTCTTTCGGTTTCGCAACTCCTTGATGACGGTTTTGAGGTGAGCTTTAAGCCCAATCTCTCTTTGATTTTGGACTCTCGGGGTGAGCTTGTTTGCCGGATTTTACCCTTCGGGAAGGTTTTTCGTGCGGATTTTTCGATCTTTTCCGGACCTTCTCGTTGTCTTCTTGCCGGTTCTTCTTTCGATCTTTGGAAGTGGCATAGGAGATTGGGACATTTGAGTTTTGACTTGCTTGCAAGGCTTAGCTTAATGGACCTTATCCAAGGATTGCCAAAGCTTAAGTACGAGAAGGATTTAGTTTGCCATCCTTGCAGGCATGGCAAGATGGTTACCGCTTCCCATTCTCCGGTGACGAAGATTTTGACCAAACAACCCGGCGAGCTCTTACACATGGACACAGTTGGTCCAGCTCGGGTTAGGTCAGAGGGAGGGAAGTGGTATGTTGTTGTAGTCGTCGATGACTACTCGAGATACTCTTGGGTGTTCTTTTTGGAGAGTAAGGATGAGGCCTTTTTGCATGTTCGAGATCTGATTTTGAGATTCCAAAATGAGCTACCCAAGCATGCCATGAGAGCGTTATGCAGTGACAATGGCACCGAATTTAAGAATGCCCAATTTGCATCTCTTTGCTCTTCTTTGGGTCTCGACCACCAATTTTCCTCTCCTTACATTCCACAGCAGAATGGTGTTATTGAGCGCAAGAATCGGACCCTTGTTGAGATGGCTAGGACGATGCTCGATGAGCATAGGACTCCTAGGAGGTATTGGGTCGAAGCGATAAATTCTGCTTGCTATGTTTCCAATTGCATTTTTCTCCGAGCTTTCAAGAAGAAGACTTCTTATGATTTGCGATTTGGGAGACCACCCAAGGTAAGTCACCTATGGGTGTTTGGGTGCAAGTGTCCTCAAGAAGGGAGGTAAGTTGGACAAGTTTGAGTCTCGGTCTTCTGACGGTATCTTTCTTGGTTATTCTACTCATTCTCGTGCTTATCGTGCTCTTAACCTTGAGACTAACCGAGTGATGGAGACTTGTGAGATTACTTTCGATGAGACTATGCCCTGTAGTTCCACTGCTTTTGAGCTTGCAGGTGATGATGAGGTGAACACTAGCATCTTTGTGGAGGAGGAGCAGGACGATGCCGATTGGGGTGATCCCGAGCCGACTCCACCGGCTGACCCCGTCGACCCTACAACGTCTACTTCGGCTCACGGCCCCGACCCGTATACTTCCTCTACATGGGGGCCGTTCGAGCAGCTTCCTCAGTCGGTGCTCGTTGCACTCCAGCTGCTGTTGAGGGGGAGGCTACTTCTTCCAGGAAAGCTCCCCGCTACATCCAGAAGCAGCACCTGCCGGAGAACATCATCGGTGACATCGACCATCAAGTCACACGGTCTAAGTCCTATCTCTCTCACTTTGCTCATTCGACTTTTGTCGCTTCTTTTGAGCCCCGAGATGTTCGACACACATTGATGGATCTGGATTGGGTTAATGCCATGCATGAGGAGTTAGAAAACTTTGAGTGAAACCACGTTTGGGTCTTAGCGCCACCACACCAAGTTGCCACCCCATAGGTACCAAGTGGGTTTTAAAAAACAAACAAAGCGAGGATGGGGTGGTAGTGCGTAACAAGGCTAGGTTGGTAGCGCAAGGCTTTTGTCAAAAGGAGGGAATAGATTTTGAGGAAACCTTTGCTCCCGTAGCTCGTTTAGAAGCCATTAGAATCCTTTTAGCTTTTGCGGCTTCTAAGGGTTTTAAACTTTTTCAAATGGATGTTAAAAGTGCTTTGTTAAACGGTTACATAGAGGAGGAAGTGTATGTTAGACAACCTCCCGGTTTCGAAAATCCCAAGTTTCCAAACCATGTTTTTAAACTTCACAAAGCTTTGAATGGTTTGAAACAAGCCCCTAGAGCATGGTATGATAGGTTGAAAATGTTTTTGCTTGCTAAGGGTTTTTAAATGGGATCGGTAGATAAGACGCTTTTTCTCCTCAAGCAAGGCAAAGACACTCTCCTAGTCCAGATTTACGTGGATGATATCATCTTTGGTGGTTCTTCTCATGCTCTTGTTGCCAACTTTGCAGATCTTATGAGCAGGGAATTTGAGATGAGCATGATGGGAGAGCTGACTTTCTTTCTCGGGTTGCAAATCAAGCAAATCTGGGAAGGGACGTTTGTGCACCAAGGCAAGTACACGAAGGACATTCTGAAGAAGTTTGACATGGGTGAGGCAAAGCCTCTTTCGATGCCCATGTCAACTACGACTTCCTTGGATGCGGATGAGGAAGGAGAAGCGGTTGACTAGAAGGAGTACCGAAGCATGATCGGATCGCTCTTGTACTTGACTGCAACCCAGCCAGACATACAGTTCGCCGTCTGCTTATGTGCGCGCTTTTAGGCGTCGCCGCGCACTTCGCACAAGCAGGCGGTGAAACGCATCATGAGGTACTTGCGCTTCACTCCCGAATTTGGTCTTTGGTTTTCCGCCTCCTCCTCTCTTGGTCTTTGCGGCTATTCCGATGCCAATTTTGCCGGTTGTCGTCTTGATCGGAAGTCCACTTCTGGGACTTGCCAGTTTCTTGGGTCTTCTTTTGTGTCTTGGTCTTCTCGCAAATAGTCTAGCATTGCTCAGTCCACCACAGAGGCTGAGTATGTGGCTGCCGCTAGCTGTTGCTCGCAGTTGATTTGGATGATTGCGACTTTGAAGGATTTTGGTCTTGAGCTTACTAAAGTGCCTCTGCTGTGTGATAGCACAAGTGCCATTAGTGTGGCCAAAAACCCTGTGCTTCACTACGAGAAGGGCGACATTGACCTCCGGCATGTCGATACCCAAAACCAGCTTGCGGACATTCTCACAAAACCCTTGGATCAAGCTGCGTTTTCTCACCTTCGGAGTGAGTTGGGTGTTTGCTTTCCTTTTTAGGGGAGGAAAGCATTTTTGTATCATAGTTCTTCTTTTGGTTCTTTGTTTTTCCTTTTTGTTTCTTAGTTTTTAACTGGTGTCATTGCATTTTGCATCTCATTGCATTTTGTGACATAGTTCATTTTGAGCTTCATACCTATAGCTGATATAATGAAACTATGCTTTATGTGTCTATGGTGTTTCTTAACTTAGACTCTCCTTGATCTTTTGATATGCAATAGAGCTAAGTTAGAAAAGCTTCAAAACTGAATTTAATTCTATACATCACCTCTGAAATGACACTAGCATGTGTAGGCTTTATGATGATCCCTTTTGGCTGTCTTGTATATAGCTTGTAACTATGGCTCTTCATTGTTTCATTCACTTCCATTGAGCACCATGTTTAAACTTGATCTAAAATGAAGTAGCTCTCTGAATAGTGAATTGAAAAGATCGAGCTGGGTTCGCATTTGTGAGCACTTCACCGTCTGTTCAAAACTGCTTCCCATATGGGTTGAACTTGAGCAGTGTCGTGTATGACCGAAACCGGTGTGTTAAGCTCTTTGGCTTCGCCCGGTTGATAAGTGGCATCACTTTTCTTACAACCACTCGCATACACTTACATTGTGCCTAAAACTGATTTTGCTGCAAAACTCTGAAAATTGAAAAATCTTATTCAGTTTGGGTCATTGGCTTGTTGTATAAACTTTGCTAGGGATAGTTTTACTCGTTATACATGAGACAGTTTTGAGGTTGATCTTATCTTGTATGCTATGTTTAGCTGTCTTTAGGAGGTGATACCCTTTCTCTGCTCACACATGTAATCTTCTCTCAACTAGCTTCTAGAGTGATCTTTAGCTCAACTAGAGTCTTTGTTGGGAACTTAGAGATTTTCCTATTCTCACAGGATCATATCACTTAGAGCATTCTTTCATTGTCTTAGCTCTATGTATGAAGCTCTTGCACTCATCTTGCATTTCATGGCTTTTTGTGGCCTTTCCTCTTGCGTTTTGAGCTTTGATGAGCTACATGTGTCAACAAGGGGGAGAGATGTGCATTTGTGTCTCCTTCTACACTTAAGGGGGAGAGTTGTGCATAGTGGGGAGAGATTTGTGGCCAAGGCGGAGAAAATGTGCATTTGTGAAAATCTTGCATTTTTGGCTCTTTTCATCCTTCTTGGTATCTTGAGTATGCTTTCACCCAGGGGGAGCTTTTGCTGGATGTGTTGAGCCTTTGCCTCTTCTGGAGGGTCTAGCTTGTTTTCTTGGAGAGTTTCTTGCCGTATGACATTTGGTATCTTTGGCTTGCTAGCGGTGTTGAGCCCGTTTTCTGCCTCTTCTTGAGGGCTAGCTTTGTTTTGCTTTGTTACATCGAGCCGTTGCCCATGTCTTTGGGAACCAAGTTTTGGATGCAATTTGCTTCTCTCAAGTGACCCTGTTTTGGCTTTCTTAGCTTTTGGTCATTTGGAGAGCTTTATCTTGTGGCTCAAATCTGAAATGCACTTGTGTTGACAATGCACTCATCAAGGGAGAGATTGCGAACACATGGTTGATATGTGTCCATGTTTGTTCAGCTTTGATAATGAGTGATTGTTCAACATGTGAGTATTTCAATTTGAGTGGTTTATTCTAACCCTTGCGAAAGCATGTGTGTACCTGTCTATCGGCTTGTGGTGTGCAGGTACTAGGCCCGAAGACAGTGGTCAATGGCGTGGAGAAGGTCGAGTAGAGGCTTTCCATGCCGATGCACTGAGAGCGGTGAAGCGCGGAAGCGGGGTTCGGACCGAGGGACCATGGGCGCCAGCGGACTAGCTATGGTGGCTAGTACTTGGCACCGGTGAGTGCGAGAAGACATGGAGGTAGACCGTGTTGACCAAGTCAAGACGGCGGGCGAGCGAGTCGAGCGGGAGGCTTAGGGGACTCGGAGCTGGTCCGGGCGAGGATGAGGTGGCACATGTCGAGTGGTTTGGTGGTTTCGGCCTCAAAACCATCGGAGGACAGTTTCCGAGTTTGGGCCTCAAAACTCGGGGTTCGGCTACCGGTGGCGGGTTTTGCGGGTTTGGGCCTCAAAATCCGGGCGGAGCTTCTGAGGAAGCGGGGATGGCACGTGGTGGAATCCCGGAGGTTGCGTCGAGGCGACGACAACTCCTGGCAGGAAGCGGGGTCGTCCATTCAAATCGAGAAAGATATTTTCCGGAGCTTGGACTGCAATGCTTAGTCTAGGTAGTTCACTCATGTATCTAGGGGGGTCTTTAGGAAATAGCCATAGCCCGTTAAGTAGGGGATGAAGGGGTATCCCTCATTCTATCTCTTGCATTTCCTCTCTCCCACCTAAATTCCTAGGTTTTCCCTTCCCCTAGCTCTTCTTGCTTGAGATCCACCATGTCTCCAGTGTAAGAACTTGAGATTGTTGCAAGGAATCGGAGGTCGTAACCTCCGTAGGCCATGGTGCCTTTGAGTTCTTGATCGTGTCCCTGTTTTGCTTGTGTTCTTCGCGTTTTGCCTTTTTGCTCCCTCTTGTTCCCGAGATGAAATCTCTTTGTAGGGAGTAGCTCGTGCAAATCCGTTTGAACCAAGTTGTTCATATTCGAGAGGAGCATCTTTGCACAGAAGGATCCATCCTCAAACCTCTCGAGTACGCAGATCGGTCGATTTCTTTGTGGGGTTCTTCGTTCTTGAGTTTTCCCCTGAATTTCTTTTCTTTCCTTCACTCTAGACCAAATTGAGCGATGATTTCTTCAGGATAGCTCCCCAACTGCACTAGGATCATGCCTACAAAGTTTGGTTGCAGTTGGTGATCATTTGGTCAAGTTTTGGGAAGATTTGGTGAAGAGAAAATCGTGTTTCGCGTTTCTGCGCTCTGCTCGTGAGCGTCGGACGCTCTGTGATTTTGCGTCGGACGCTGGTGCGTCGGACTCTGGTTTTCGCGTCCGTCAGTTCTGGGGTTTGCAAGCTCTCTTTTCCCTATGCGTTGGACGCTCCTCTGCGTCCGTCGGTTACGCGTCCGACGGCGTCCGTCGCCAGCGTCCGACGCCCTGCGTTAGAGCGTCCGTCGCCTGGTTTCCCAGCATCCGTCGCCTGCCTTTCCTGCTGTTTTGTTTTGGGTTCTAGCCTCTTTTCCATATGGGTTAAGAACTCATTCTTGGGGGTTTCCGGTGAGTTTTTCTCCACTATCGGTTGAGCACCCATCAACTGGGTTGTGTTTTTGGGAAGAGTGGCCCGAACATTCCGAGAGAAATTTGAGGCTCCCATTCACCCCCCTCTGGTCGCCGTTCTCGGTCCTTCAGGCACTCGGCAAACCTTCACACTGTGCCGAGTGTCAGGCGTGGGACACTTGGTAAACCCTCCGTCACCGCTTCAAGCGCCATGACCGTACGATTTTTTTACCAAGTATTCCATTACTTTGCTGAGTGCAGCAGTACACTCGGCAAACAGTTTGCCGAGTGCCCGACGAAAAACACTCGGCAAAGTAGGCTTTGCCGTTAAGATCGCTACCGTGTGCCCTTTGCCAAGTGCAACACTGGGCAAAGCATTTGCCGAGTGCCGCAGGCACTCGGCAAAGAACCAACATCCGGTATCGGCCACTTATGATATATATATTAATGGCTTCCCTGGTACTCAACTCCCACTTTCCACCTCTTATCTTGTAAAATCTATATGCCCTATATTCTCGAATAGAATCACCATGTTATTCTTAAACTCTTATCAATAAAAGTATGCAATCATATCTCAACTTACAGCTCTAGTTGCGTCAAGAACGGTGCATAGCTTTTAGTCAGGTAATCTGCGGAGTCTAATACCAACACCTTTCCTTGCCTAGAAAAAATGACAAAGCAGATCCAGTGGTCTATACATGAATTAAATTTATGATGCATGTGTGTATTAGAATTATTAATTTGAATTGTACAAACTCACACTTACTCAAAGTTATACGGGGCTATTATGCATCTCCTGTCTTGATACAGAAGCATTGAGTTTTCTAGGTAGAAGGCATATTTTCATTCAATCTTTTTCTTCAGCTCCTTTTTTTGTTCTCCGAGTCTTCACCTTCTAACCCTTCAATTATTTATCATCCTCCTCAATTTTGAAGTTGTGCTCATCCTCACATATTTTTATTTGGTTCAAATACCCAATCCTTTCATGTTCCATATTATGAGGATTCGAACCATAACATATCAGTTGCTCATCATATTGCATTCTACAAGGCGCACATTCATGTAAGATATGGCATTAGAATGGATACAACTCACTAATAATAACAGATGCATGTATTCGTATGAGTAACACTTACAATGTAAATAATGTTATGAGTTGTACGTCGAGTCTCTAGAGGTTCATCATCAGCCACATGTCCTCGAATGTAATAATGGCAGTCTGCCTTTCACTAACAAATGCAGCTGGTGGTATAGATACGTTAATGGTGTCGATGCCAACAGAACATGCTCTCATGTACTAGTCATGTAGCCTTTTTAGGACCACTTTAGTACAAGCCTCCCCGACACATATGAAGCTGGAACATTTTGGCAATCTTCCTTCGTTGGCTTTCTGATATTTATGCTAATTACCTCAGGCTTTTTTGCTGACTTCTCGTGCTCAGCCAAGTCAAGGGTATGTGTAGCAGTCCATCCAATTCCTGACAAAAGTTTGGCCATGCCAGCATTATTCTTTCTCTTTCGCTCAAAGGGAGAAACCAATTTGGGTACTGGAAATTTCTTCTTTGGCTACTTTGGAGTCTCCCTTATTTGTTCTGGGTCTTTAGGTGGTGGCGAAGGTCAAGATTTGAATGCTAGGGGGTCAAGAGGATCCATGATCGGTGACGATGGTTGGCTAGGAAAAGACTGGGCAGGTGGTGATGATGGGTCTGGAAGAGAATGGGCAGGTGGTGATGATGGGTCTGGAAGAGAATGGACAGGTGGTGATGATGGGTCAGGAAGAGAAAGGGTATGACCTAACGACCCCTGAGTGAGTGGCATGGCTTCAGAGGATGGTGGTGACTTAGTCAATTGGACATCCCATCAAGACCAAAGGATGAAACTTTTGATAGGCTTTCCAAGTCTCTCAATGTCCTCGGGGTTGGCAATGTTTAGCATTTCCTCTTTGTATCCTTTGATGACTGTCGACACTTCTACCTTGCAGTAGTCCTCTGGAATGTCATCACCTTTATACTTGCATCCTGGGATTGCATATCTGGTGCCTACTTCCCTTGTATGATGATTGAGAATACCATATTTTATGAGAAGGGAGCAAGGTGTGGGTCTATCAATGTCGTCAACTGGATAGTGAGTCTTGTTTGCCGTATACGCAACACTGCTTGGAATGGTTACTAGACTCTATGTCACCAGTTGTTGTGTCATTGGGACTAGCTACATCTCGGGACCCTGAGTGCTCGTTTGTTGTTGAACAAACACCATACTCACCAATCTTTGCATCAACTCAGGAGGAGGATTGGACAACATTTGGGACGTCATCTCTTGGAAGTCTTTTTTCTGCATCTTCCTTAAAATAAGTAGCCATTTTCTTCCTTGTATCGATCATGTTTCTTGTACTCACCTTCCCACTCTGGTTTAAATCCTTTTTTCCATCCTTCTTTTGACGAGATGCCTCAAACACGACCAGGATGCTTAGGGTTACCTAAGCCATCAGTTAGGATGTCCCTATCTCTTCGTGGCTTAAATAATCCTTCCGTCTGCTTTGCTACTACCGCTAATATTTTCTGTAGTGCTTCATTGGCAATTGGGTCATCAAAGGACATACCAGTCTCAGTTTGCTTTGGTTTCTGAGCAAGAATCTAGTTTGCGATCCTTTCGCCAAGTTGCTCAGATATAATTGGGAACCCTACCACCTTCTTGGCAGCCTCTTCTTGCCTCCATTTGGGAACCTGTCGTTGGTAACCACCAGTGCCTAAGTGGTGGTGGTACTTGTTTTTCTTTGCGAGCTCAGAATTGGCTTCACTTCGAGCTAAGAACTCTGGCTCTTTCTTCTCCTCTAGGATAACCGCCAACTGACCAGCCAAAATCTTTTACTTTTTTTGTCGGGTCTGAGCCAGTCTTCGCCCACTTGGTATTCATCTCAGACCTCCAGTTATATTGTGAGTTGTCCTCATCATGGAATGGAAGATGGGCTATTGTTGCGGACTTTCTATCATGGACTAGTCACTAGTTCCCGTGAATCTATGGATGCCACAGCTGGAGGAGCTTTCTTGTCATTTAATCTCTCCGATGCAACATCACTTTATGAGAAGATGGCCTCTAATTAGAGTTGGAATAAAGAACGTAATCAACCTCGCAAGAGAGGAGGAGGTATACATGAACTCAAGGAAGCTGACATGGTCACCGCCAAGCTTGACCTTATTATGAAAAAGCTTGAAAGTCAAGACATCAAGAAGAGAGATGTCATGCATATCAATGACTCTCGCATGACTTGCGAAGAGTGTGGAGATATTGGGCATTCAGGAAACAAATGTCCTGAATTGCAAGAGGATGTGAACTTCATCAATAACAACAACAATTATTGTCCTCTGTAAGGCCAAGGATGAAATCAGCAAAACCAAGGGTGGAATCAGCAACCTTGACAAGGTAATTATCAAGGTAACAACAATTACAATTTTCCACCTTTAAGAGATCTAGTTGCTGGACAGTCCAAACTACTCGAAGAAATGTCTAAAAAGGTAGCATCCAATGATAAAGCACTCAAAAATATAAATACTAGGATAGATACATTTGCTTCTACTATTAAGAATCAAAACAACTTCAATAAAATGTTAGAAATACAATTAACTTAGCTGGCAGCTGCTTTCCCCCAATGAAGGAAGGTAAGATTCCAGGCCAACCGAAAAAATTAGAAACTGCAAATCTTGTCAACATTTTCAATGCAGCCAACTACTACACTCAGTCCGCTGATGTGAAGTGGATTGACTATTCACTTCCCAAGAAGAAAGGTGATTCATGGAGGCCTATCATTCCTATCTCCATAGGATGTCACACCTTCACAGAAGCTATCTGCGATTTTGGCGCAAGTGTCAACATTATGCCTAAGGTAATTTATGAAAAGATGTTGAGAGATCCCTGTTGTACATAAATATGCGTTTGCAGCATGCAGATCAGTCCATCTATTACCCCGAGGGAGTTCTAGAAGAAGTCATCATTAGAGTGGGACAGTCATATGTTCCCATTGACTTTGTGGTCATAGAAACAGGGGGAGATGAAAGAGCACCTATCATATTGGGCCGACCATTTTATGCACAACTAAAACCAACATCTATGTGGAGCATGCCAAGATTGCCTTTTCCATAAAAGACAAGAAAGAAAAGTTCTCATTCAAGAATCACATGATCAACACTCCTGCACTTCCACGAAGGCAATACGAACAAGATCAACTAGCAGTACCCAAGAAGAAGAACAATAGAAGGAGGAAGAACAAGCAGAGCCAGAGAAGGAGCAGTCCAGATGATCAAACTAGTCAACACGGAGCACGATCGCTTGCTAGCCTCACCATACGTAGTCAAGAAGGGAGACGCAGAAGTACCAACCATTGAATGCACTATCATTAAGACAGTCTTCCCTTCAGCCTTCTGCGACATAGGATTAGGGGTCAACATAATGTCAAAGGTAACCTATGATCATTTATTTGATGGTATACCTTTGTATCCAGCCTACATGCAGATGCAGATGGCAGACCTAACATACAGATTTCCCGAAGGCATAGCAAAGAACGTGGTGGTAAAAATTCAAGATTCATATATTCCTGTAGAATTTGTAGTACTTGACATGAAGGATAAAGAAGATATGACACTTATCCTGGGGAGACCATTCCGCAACACCGCTAGAGCCATCATCTTCATCGCATCTGGACAAATCCACTTCAACTTACCCATTGGAAAGGTATGTTGCAAATTCAATAGGTATACTAATCATATGCAGCCCAAGAAACGACGCAACAGAAGGAGACGTCATACTCGCCGTCAGGCAACCCAACCGTTGAAGAATGAATGGGCAGACTATCCTGAAGAAGTCACAAGATATGAAGATCAATCCAATGATCGGGAACAAGAAGCATTGGAAGAACCTCGCTGGAACGAGTGGGGACAAGAAATTGAACGAATAGAGCTACGCGCAAAAGAAGAGGCAGAAGAGACACGAGTACGAGCACAACAATGGTGGGAGGAGAACAAAGATGTGCCACTACACAAAGCGGAGTCGTTTCAGTCCACCTCAGATGATAAATCTGACAAGTACTCTCTCCTATCTAGTCTTATTGGTAGACTATAAATCCCATTCCTTCACCACAAGGTAAGAATGGTAGTTACCTAATTAGTTATCATTAGTAATTTTATCACCTTATCTTTCTGCATTTTAAAGAAAAATAAAATAAATATTTATTTATCATTGCATCATGAAAAATAATAAGCTCCATGTGAGAGAACTTATGGTAATACCATAAGGAAACTTACGGTGGTAGCACAAAAATAACTTTTATTTCTCTTGCATGATAAAATAGAAAATTCTAAAAAGATGAGATATTCAAATGCCTACTAGAATCTATTAAAAGTTTAAATTAGCTCATGAGAATATTCAATTACTCTTTTGGTTGACCGCTAACCCATTATCATAATAGAGCCTCGAGTTTTGTTTGTTCTTGTTGTAGTATAACCATATAGGATTGAAAGCACCAAGGAGAAGTGAGCCCAACGAGAAGGCTCCTTCCAAAGATCATTCAACTCAACCATAGCAAAATCAAGCTTGTGGGAGGACACCCCCAGTTATCAGGTAAGTATACTAATACTATTTATAGAGTCTATCTTATAGTCATAAAATATTAAAAAATATGTGAGCACATGAAGGTTCACCATAGTATCATAAGAAAACTTAAAATTGTCAAAAATATATGGGCACATAAAGGTCCATGTCTGTCGAGTCTTAAGAGTCCTAAATAAAGATATATCTTAGTTAGGGCGTGTGTTTAATTTGTTAGAGTCAATAAAAACTATGAACAATAATTTTATCTCGGAGATGATGAATAGTTGCTCTGACGTAATCCCTTTTAAGTACCTAGTTTTCAACCTTAAAATTCTCCTAAGTTTTGGTTAAAACTATTTTGATCTGAGAATTTACTATGAACCCGAAACTTGTGGAGGCATATACTTAAACTAAGTCTAGGTAGTTGGGAGATATGACATGAAAGTCTGAGCTGATATTTATCTTACTCCTAGTAATACTAAGTTCTGGTGATTTATCTTTTGAAAATTTAAAATCTTACATGATGAGCTCTTGTATGGCATAGTTTGAATTCCTACCAAAGCCATATACATTTATATACATCTAGATTATGAAGACTCATTCATGCTGCTTGTCTTTGTATTGAGTATTGTCAACCTTTAGACCCTGTGAAGAGTCTCGTCATGCTTTTAAATCAAGATCACGTGCACACCACCCAAATATGCACTACTCTACACTGGAGTAGGCACAACAACATGCCATTCATCCACTAGAAAAAGGTCATACTCTTACACTGAGAGTAACCATCACCAAAAATATTCATGCCATTTCCATTCATTCATAAATGCTCCAAAGTTCTTGTTATATTCATTCAACAGTTTTTCTTAGTAATAGAGATATGAGTTATGCAAAAGCTATTCGAAAAAAAGAAGAGAGAGAGGAATTAAAAATACACAAATGTCCGACGCACCTCTCAGAAAAATAAAGAATAAGATAGCTTATACTCTCTAGCTCTCAGAAAAATAAAGACTAAGATAGCTTATACTCTCTAGCCATGTTGTTTAAAATTTCAAAATTTCAAAAGAGATATTTATTCCAAGGAGCAAGGTAGAATTAGGTTATCACCATCATCATCATCACCACCATATTCATACACATGCACATTTTGACTTGATTGTATGACTTGACTCTCTATGGATCTATTGTTTGACTTTACAATATATACAAAGCAAGTATGCTAAACCTTGTTAAGTCATCCATATGAAACTCCACTATATTTACTAGTATAGGAAGGTAAGATATTATTGCCTCAGTGAGATCCACAAATATCACATACATAAGAGACTCGAGGGTGTCATATAATTAAGCTCTGAGTTTTATTTTGAAAACTTTGCAAAACCCAAAAATTTAGTAGAGTTAAGAGTTTGAGACATAGTGTCTGACTCGATTACTCTGTCTTTCGATTACTCAAGACCTAAGTGATAGTTAAAGTCACATGGTTAAAGGTAATACGGGTGAATTCGAAAATTAGAGTAGTTTTTTCTAAATAATAGAAGAACCATTGTTTGAAAGCATGTGAACTTTTGAGGTGTGAAAGTATTGCAGCCACTCCTGATCCAAGTTTATTAGATAGGCTTTGCTAGGGACTAGCAAAGGGTAAGCTTGGGGGAGCTTGTTGACAGTCGTTAGCGTCAACATTGTAAGCGCATCAATCATATATAAAATAGAGAAGTATAGGGTTTTATTTAACAATTTCCACGAGTTTTGACATTTCATTATTTTTCAGGAACTATTTCATAAAAGAGCAACAAAGGGAATCAAATTAGAATAGATATCGAATAAATCCCGCAGAGATATAGTTGAGTAGAGTCGAACACCTATGCATCGCAAGGAACTTACGGGAAGTGGCTCAGGTCCGCGAGGCTGATGACGTCGCTAGCCAGGTACCTGTGCTTGGCGAGCCGCGCCTCGTACACCTCCAGCACCCTTCCTCAGCTTGCCCACGCTCTCGCAGATGATCTCCACGTCGGGCGTCCCGTCGAGCGCCGGGACGACGCGGTGCTGCACGAACACCGCGTACGTGCACCACCGGCTCTACTGTCGCGCCTCCAAGTCCAGCCAAACGTCGACGAGCGCGGGTTCGTCCAGGCCGCTGCCGTCCTTGAGGAGGTTGCTGCCGTCCGCAGGGCCCGGCGTCTTGTACTTGCGGAGAACGTACCGGGAGATGGCACGGGACTCTGCGGATCATAGAGATACACACATGTTGGAGCCGTTTACGTTGGCTTATTAGTTTTTGAACTCAAATCAAATCTCAAGAACGTAGTTGGGTGATGTATGAGATTAACTATTAACTAATTAATTTCGTTCTAGAAGGATGATGACGAGCTTGGAAGCTACTCCGTACTACTTACGGAAGAGCATGAGGTCTCCGTACTGGAACGCCGGGATTTGTCCGAACGGCTGAAACGGACGGGATAAGCAAATATAACAGATGGATCAAATATATGCCTCTGGATCAGGTCTGATTGCTTACATGTATATCTCTTTCTCTAGACTAAGAAAATGCTAGTTAATGTTGTTTGGTTAACTGTATATAGCCTTATGCGGTCCAGCGTTATTCTCGAAGCTACCTAGATTTGCATCCCACTATTCCCTAGAAATTGACCATATCCAGCTATCGAAATATTGCATTGTATCCACTATGCACCTTGTATACAAACTAGATAGTTATACATACAACCAGTCAAGTGTATAGTATTGTACAACTCTCTATTCAGTTGAACCAAATCACATTAAATTATATTGCTTAATTCAAAATTAACTATACTGGATAGGATATAAATACTATGCAAGTTAATACAAGTAACGAGCATGTCGTTATGTTTCTAGCTAGGTGCTCAGGGCACTTGTGTTCTTTGGCATGGAAGTCGATGTCTACCACATCGTACTCTGCTCCCACCTCTTCCAGGCACAGCAACACCCGTGCCACGTTCGTGAACGCCGGCGAACCGAACACCTTTACTGGCGACATGGCTCGCTAGCTACCTATCACTGCACGTAGCCGCAAATAGAGATTGCGGCCTTGATTTATAGTATATACTCCCTTCATTCCAAATTGTAAGTCATTCCAAGAATCTTGGAGAGTCAAAACATCTCAAGTTTGACCAATAATTATAGACAAAATTATAAAGATTTATAACATTAAATAGGTATACTATGAAAATATAATTGATAACAAATCTAATGATACTTATTTAACATCATAAATATTATTATATTGTTATATAAGTTTGGTAAAGTTTAACTCTCCAAAATTTTTGGAATGATTTACAATTTAGGATAGAGAGAGTATATGCCATCTTGGAGGTAACAAGCTTCGTCTGCCATGGATGGCTTGGCTTTATATATTTGAGTTTCCAGGAACATGGAAGTAAGGAAATGGTCCAAAACGACGACGACATGCCCTGCCTACTGGGACAGGCATGGGCACCGCAACTGTGGAATGGTAGTGAGTAGACCTGGAGTCTACTACTCTGTTTCGTCCTGACGTCTAGCAAGTCCGTCGTAAATTAATTGTCGTTTTAGATATTCGTGCCACACGTTTAACTTGATTTATACGAAATACATATAATATTTAGATCTTCAAATATTTTTGTTAAAAAACTAGACTTAAAGATCATTCCGATGATATTAATTATGTAGCATAAGTATTAATATATTTTAATATATATTTAATCTAAAGTATTTATTAGGACGCGAGAACGATAGTTATTTTGGGACAGAGAGAGTATCCCGTTATCATTTTGACTATTCAAACGGCCCGTTGCAGAAGATGACGACGTGATAGGAGGTGAACATTCCGTAGACACCCAAAATAAAAATTTGATAAGTTTCAGGACAAGGCTGGATCGTTTGCTTAATACTAGCTGGTACTACCTCCGTCTCTAAATAGATGTCATTTTCGTTTTCCGAAAAATCAACGTTTTCAAAATGCCGGTAATTATGTATTAAAATATATAAATATTATGCTAAGTAATTAGTATCATCGGAAAGATCTTTAAGTCTAGTTTTTTAACAAATTTATTTGGAGATATAAATGTTGTACATATTTTCTACAAACTTAATTAAAGTTGAAAAAGTTTGACTGACACGCATCCCATAACAACATTCTTTTTGGGACGGAGGGAGTATCTATGAAATGGTTATTCCACATTTATTTTTGTACATCTGCTTTGCCTTTAAAAAGTACAGTACACAAATATGTAGCACATTATGGTAGAAATACAGGAACCATCATATATATGTGTGGGGGGTTATATATTAGAACTTGGGGAACTGGGAGATGACCCTCTGGACGGCTGGCCTGGACAACAAGTCGTGAACCCATGCCTTGACGCTCGGGTAGGAATCGAACACCGATGCAGACGGCGTGGCCATAAAGTGGACCGTGTACGGGAGATGGCTGAGGTCAGCCAGGCTGACAAAGCCCCCTGCTAGGTACTTGTTCTTGGACAGCCGCGCCTCGTACACGTCCAGCACCTTCGTCATCTTCTCCAAGGAATCGTCGATGAGCTTCTGGTCAGGAGTTCCTCCCTTCATAGGCACAAGAATGAGCTGGTAGATGATGGGGGCGATGGAAGGGTCATACTGGTGTGCTTCAACGTCTAGCCACACATCGACGAGCGCTGTCTCTTCCAGGTTGCCCTCCCTCAGCAGGTTCACCTCGGCAGTCTTGTATTTGCGAAGCACGTGCCTGGAGATGGCCCGCGATTCTGGTGGAGAACAGAGGCATATATTCAGTTATTTACATGTATACATGTGCTCATCTATGTCACATGAATCTTATGAAACTATACACCAATATCCTAATCCCTGCTACTAAAAATTATGTAACGATGTTATCTACCTGGCTACATTCGCTTCACCCCGATGTAAGATTCCCTCGATTCTTGTTTTTTTTTAAATCACATAAGTATAGCGCACACCTAACCTTATGAACACACGTATCCAAATTGTATCATGTGAGTATGTGCAAAAGACTATACCAACACATTTCCTCAAGATTAACCAAATACTCGTGACCATCCCACTGGTGTCCCTAGCTCTATGCCAGGCCATACTCCACACCCTGCTTTGCCATCATCGAAACACAACAAGACAATGCACGCTGGTCTGTCATAGTGGACAGAACGTCAGCATGCTTGTCCATCCACGGCTGCTGCTTGGTCAAGGTGATCATTTTTTTTCTATTACAACGCACGGAGATCATTCTAGTATATGTTATAATGTTAAATTGCATTGGAGATTCTATCTCGACATGCAAACTGTCACCTTAGCTGTCCAATATCAGATATTATTACAATCTATTATTTATATATATACACGTTAGTGAGACAAATCATTCGTTAATATACATTTAATTGTCCATATTAGCATGCCATGCCATGTAGTAATATTAATTTATGATACTTTATCCTCTTCGTATTAATAATTATATGTAGTATGGCAATGTTCTAGAGCAACAGGCGGGATATGCCTCTAAATTTTACTATTCATATATCCCAAATTCATATCCGCACAACCATCATCTTAAGACTAGAACTCACCAAAAAGCATCAGTTCGCCATCCTGGATGGCTGGAAGCTGTCCAAAGGGCTGAAAGGAGAAGACCAATAAGTTATATATATATATATATATATATATATATATATATATATATATATATATATATATATACACACACACACACACACAAAATTAAAGTCAAATTTACAAGCATTAACCAACAATTTTTGAAATTATATTTACAGGACATAAAAAAAATCTTGAATACGTAAAAGATTTGTGTATCATTGTATTAAGTAGAAGGGTTTAGACAAACATATAACACGCTTCTATGGAGCACCGAAGGTGATTGACCTAACACAGCGTAGTTAGACCATCCTACGAGAACACATCTTGTTTTGGTATTACATAAAAGGAAACAACCAATATCCGTGCAACGATGCGAGCCATGAGGTGCCATTGCGCTTTGGCAGTTGCCTGGACGAACCCTTTTTAACGGCCGGCAAGAGCGCGTCGAGCGCTTCGGCGTTGGACATAGTCAGGTTGCCATAAAAAAGCATAGCAAAAGCCTCTAGCTACGACATAGATGGCATTGATGGTCCCTTGGTATATCTCATACGCTGCATGATCAACACCTCACCTCGCTTAAAAGTTGGTACTCGGGGAAGACTCTAAGCCACCAACCACCTACTCCACTATGGCAACACCGACTTAGCAGGAGGCTGCTTGGGAGGCTCATGAATCAGCGGAGAGTCCCACTTACGCGTCACTTTGATGATGAAGATGTCTAGGCGGCGTTTGGTGGAGTCGTCGTTATCCACGGACAGGTGGGTATCTACTGGTAGTGAACTGGGAGGGCCAACATCCACTCCGAGGTTGACTAGTCCGAAACCTAGTGGCAAGTTGTGCTTCATGTGTGTTTTCGGGAGTCCACTACCCACTGAAATGGGCGTTGGGTGGTGTATTCAACTCACGGGAGACCACCGCTGGGTCCTCATCCTACAGCTGGGGGCCGCCACTACTGGGGCCTCATCCTATTGTTGGGGTGGCACCGAAGGTGGTAACAAGTGCTCAAGGAAGGCCACAAGATGATCCGACTGCCGACGAGAAAGGTTGCGAACTCCTCTAACATTGGGTCCTCTGTGATGTCACAATCATGCATGGTGTCCGGGTACGTCATCATCAACGTGTTGGGCTCGACGATGCCCATCGCGATGGTCAGCCCATCGTGCCCTGCCTGAGCCCCAACAACGACCAAGGTGAAGCCTAGTGTCGTCTGGGCGGCAGCTGCTAACCGCCCATGACTATCAGTAGTGCCACAATGGTGTCGTCGGGCACCCAAGGTACGCTCCCGGTTGGGTCGTCATGGTTGACCTTTTGTGGCACTACATATGTGCCAGAGCTGGAAGGAGATACCATTGCGAGGTGTTAGAACCATTGCATCAGAGGCAGCTTGTAGGTTGCCACCCTATGCACTATGAAGAGACAACGGAAGCACTTCCCATGTAGGTTTGCCGAATAGTGGGTAAGGAGCCATTGGTTCGTCGATGCAGTGTGGACGGGGCGTGCCCCGCTGCAGCAGCATCCCTACGACAGGACCTCATGCTAGCCATTGTCATCCAGAGCGGAGATGTACTAGCGGGCGCCGCAACCCGGATCGAGACGCATGTGAGCGAATACATGTCGCTCGCCACGATCATGTATCTTCTTGTTACCATGGCATGTATGGGAAGTCCATGAATGAGTCATGGGAGAGGTTGACGATGGTCGTTGCGCTTGCACTGACAGTCGACCCACGCCTAATTGGCAGCACAGTTGCAAGTGCCAACAACGATGATAGAGCATGACCGTTCTCTCCTGGTAGTGGAGATGTCCTTGGTGCATGTGGCTCACAAAGAACCATGTTGAGGTAGCTGCTTGGGTAGACGATCGGCGTCGCATCCACATTAGAGTTGTCAAGGTTATGGTCCACCCAACGACGAGTCTTGGAGCGCCCCACCGAATTTCTCCTAAGCAAGAATGGAGCGGCGTGGGGGGGAGAGGGAGAACAACAACCTCGGTGGAGAGCGGCTCCTGTTGGTCCAGCGCCCAACTTGACGAGAAAGGCATCGAGGGAGTTAACGCCCAGTGGGCTGCGGTGCTGGTGCCAGCTAGAGGGTGCACAGAGGAAACATATGTTGTTGCATTGCCTGAGATTGGACCCCATGGTTCCCTGTGGGCTTCTCGTAGCTCTTGCTCAGTGGAGAGCGAAGCCAATTCGAGAGCACCGGACGATGGGAGCAAGCTTCCGAGTAGGGTAGAGGCAGCTGCGCCATTTGGGCATTCCATCGAGCGCGAGGCCTGCAAGCAGCCTAGCAGCTAGCTGACACTGGCACGAGCGTACTCGGTCCACGAGCTTGACGACGACTGTTGCGCTTCGCTTCAAAGGTTGAAGGGAGCAGCAACCTGCGAAGCCCCCCCCCCCTGTGCCGGCGCCGGGCAAGCGTGGAAGGAGGTGGCCATGGTGCAGTTTAGAAAAGGGGAGGTGTTTGTTAGAGGCGTGAAGAGAAGGTGCCGCCGCCGGGCAAGCGTGGAAGGAGGCGGCCATGGTGCAGTTAGAAAGGGGGAGGTGTTTGTTAGAGGCGTGAAGAGAAAGAGACAGGGTCCGAAACAGAGAGCCCATGGGGAGTAACTGGAGAGCTGGACTGATGGTGCGCCGCCCGACGCCCGGGGGACGGTGGGAGGACAGGGGAGGACGGGACAGAGGGCGCTGCATGAACGGCGTGTTCATCGCAGCCTCCAAGCAGCTCCGGACATAAAAAAAATTACATAGATGTATTTATATATAAAAGTGCAAGTGACTCTAAAATGTTATGTTGTACCATATGGGATTATATTGTTAAAAAGAATAAGGATCAAAATCTATTCTGATCGACTTTTGCTTGATCAAAATGTACTCGATCCCTCCGTTTCATCGTTGTTTCATTGTTAACAAAGTGAGTACAGAATAACCCCTAGCTAGCTCGCAGATCATATCGATATCAACAAAACAGAGAATCCAAAACAGGCAAAAACAGTTATAGGAGCATGTACGTACGTTACGTTGGAGGTGTTCGGGGCTCTTGTGCTCGCCGGTGTCGAAGTCCACGTTGACGATCTCGTACTCCAGGCCGACCTCCTCCAGGCACAGGACTACGCGCGTCACATTCGGGGATAAAAGCGTCCCGAATACCTTCACCGGCGCCATGGCAACCAGCTTCCCTGTGCTCCCAAGATCAGATAGATGCACCAGCTGGTTCCTCTACGTGCATATGTATGCGATGCTAGCTTGGTGTACACATGCCGACGAATGTATTTGTAGGGGTGCCTGCATCGAACTAGCTAGCTTAAACTCTTGTGGTCCCAGAAGAAAAGTAGTATGAATTTTTGTATCCTACTCCTTTTATCTCAAAATATAAGTCATTCTAATTTTCTTAATAATATAACATATTAAGGGATTTTTGGTAAGACTTTTGCCCCAGCTTCACAAAGCTATTTTTCAACTTCTCTAGCCAAACAATTCTAGAAAAACACTTCTCTTAAAAGCTGTTTTTCAGCTCCTCTCATACTATAAGAACCGAGGTGAAGCTTAAAATACTAGCTTCTCCCAGCTTTCTCTATGCTTTCTTCCGTAAAAAGCTGTTTTACCGATAAACATTTTTTAAAAGAGCTTTAGCTTTACAAAGTTGCTTTATGGAATTAAAACTAAAAAAACTGATTCGCTAGTGAAGCTGAGTTGTGCCAAACGGGTCCTAAAGTCGACTAAATTTATATAATAAAATAATAAATATTTATGATATTAAATAAGTGTCACTAACACACTTGTTTATGGGTTGCAACAGAATACTCAATCTCGTAGACTTAATCAATTCCGTCACAAACATATATAGAAGTCTCTCTGAACGTATGTGAACGGATTTCTCGAACTACGACAAAAAGTAATAATAATAGACCATAAAAATAAAAATAAAAAGATTTAAATTAGAATTTCTATTTACCTTACTTAACTATGATCGAGGAAGAAGCAAGGTACTCCGTATATAGAGCTAATGAAGCATAATGGTCTACATAATTTTTCTTCTTGCACGTCACATCAAAATGGAGTAATAATTGTGCGAAGACTAAGTCTTCGCAGTCTTCGCACTAAAATTCTTCAGCCTGTTCGCTTGGCTTTTCAGCCGGCTTAAATCCAGCCGGAACAGTGTTTTTCTCTCACAAGAAATCAGCCTAGTAATGAATAATCCTGCCGGAATAGTGCATAATCCTGCCAAACGAACATGTCATGTTCGACTCGATCAGGAACCTAGCGTGTTTAACTCAACAAGGGATGTTCTGCACGACACATGACGATATTCACCCATGTAGAGGTTACGTCACATGCACTGACGCGTATATAGATGTACCCTGTTGACGTGAAATGTGAGGTGGTGGCTGACACGAAACAGAAATCGTAGTGACCGTAGACTCAAAGATTCGGACTAGCAGCAGTTGAGATGGAGACAAATTAGACTCCAGACTTCAGTGTCCAATATAAATCGGTGAGTTAAAGTACAAATGAATAATATACTATTTAACACCCGTTGTAACGTACGGACATTTTTGCTAATATAAAGCTATCGAGGCATTAATGGTTTAGTTTTCTTCTCTACATAATTTTTCTTCTTGCACGTCACTTCAGAATGGAGGAATAGTTGTCACAAGACCTTCGCACTAAAATTCTTGTCCGACTCGGTCAGCAACCTTGCGTGTTTAACTCAACAAGGATGTTCTGCACGACACATGACGAGATTCACCCATGTAGAGGTTACGTCACACACACACACGCACTGACGCGTATATAGATGTACTCTGTTTGGATTCAAAAATTTTACAAAATTTGAAACTGTACTGTTTTGTTTGTATTGATAATTATTGTCCAACAATGAAGTAACTAGACTCAAAATATCCATCTCGTGAATTATAGATAAATTATGCAATTAATTAGTTTTTACCTATATTTAATGTTTCATACATACGTTAAAATATTCGATATGATAGGAAATCTTGTAAAGTTTTGAAATTTTAAAGGGAGCTAAACAGATAATGAAGTCGTTTTAACTATTGAGATGGTTATTCACAAATGAAGTCGTTTATCACTATGTTTACTTAGCTTATCAGCTACTGAAATAATATTTTTTTTTCATAGCAAAACAATTAAAAATAACATCAACCGACTTATCAGTCACTGAAACGATGAAGAAGGTGGAGCAGTGCAGTCTGGGTGTTGCTACCCGCCGACGCAGGTGGGCCGTCGTACGCTAACCAGGCCATATTATTTTCTGCCCTGTGCGCTCCAATAAATTAGACCAATTTTCTTATTGTGCTATATATATATATATAATACTATTTTTTTTAATATAATACATTGGTTAAGACATAGAATCTATGTCTAATAATAAAGAGACAAAATTTCAGACTCTTTTTCTATCCATCTATTTTGTTGGGTTGGTCTCCCTCTAACATAAAAAGGTTTTCTCCACCTAGATTTATATACAAGCTATGCTCATACGAATTAGAATAACTCTTGTCTAGCGTGATAGGAATTTCTATTCTAAAATATTTTCTGTCCAACTTCCGTATGTTTCCATAGTTAGTCAATTATATATATATATATATATATATATATATATATATATATATATATATATATATATATATATATATATATAGCATGCAGTCCACGTGTAAGAGATGAAAACAACGGCATAGACAATCCTAATAGGACACTACAGCTCGTTAAATCTTTGCCCAAGCTTACCTCGCAAGTACATGTACGGCAACTCATGTGTTGCTAAAATAAAAAAAGACATGTTCAGTCATGCACTACTATATTCTTTTTTGGGCCTTGTTGATTGGTAACTCTAATCCTGATCCAATTAAGACTCTGATTCTATCATGCACTATATAATGAAATCAAAATATATGTACTCCTACTCTCAAACCAAAAAAAAAATATATGTACTCCTCAATCAAATAAAGCACAAATATTTCCTCAATTTTGATTTGATTTGATTTCATGTTCTGACTAATCGATGTGCACGACCAGGTTGTGATTGCCGGATGCGAAACCAAGTGCGTTGTCGTCCAACGTCCTCGTGAAGCTCTTGGACGGCGTGAAGACCAACGTCACCAAGACGCCAAGCCCATGATGGGCGAGTACTAGTTGTACGTTGTTGCATTGCACGTGACGAACATGTTTCCACCTCGATCAGAAGTCTCACCGTACCATATCTATCGTTACCGAATTTTCTCGTGGCTGAGCCGGACAGCGAGGCCGAAATTCAAGTGTTGACCACCTATATGTTTTGACAGCTTCCACCAAGCGGCTGCGTAGTACGATGTCACCGACATTGAGGCGATCCAGGAGGCTACCTTGATGGACGCCACGTGACTGAGGCGAGTGTCGAGCAGCACCGCACGAGAACGCACCACAATTCTTATACATGACATACGATCGAGTAGCCCAGAACGTACATGGCGGTGTTGCGCGCGTTGGAGAGGCATTGTGGTAGATCATCGCGCTGGGTGGCATATTGAAAGCTAGCGGCGTTCATCTCCAGTACGTTGGAGCCAGGTCTGTATGGTGGGGCCACTAGGCCTTTGGTCCAAGCTGTCTGGCCGTGGCTGGTTGGTGACACCGCATGAGCATACGGTTGTGGCCACCTTGTAGCTAGCTCAAGCTGCTTTATCCATGCGTAGCCAGTTTAACCTGTTTTGTACATACATATAAGTTGTGCATCGGCGCTTATATTATCGATGACATAATAAATTGTATTCTCGTTACAACGTACGGGCATATTTATTTTCTTTCCCGTTACAACGCACGGGTATTTTTCTAGTAACACTTATATAGGACTGCGCTACTGTCCCTAGGGTACCAAATATTATTCAGTACCCGAACCATGTGAGGCCCGCAGCCCGCCCGCCTCCTAGGATTTGTCCTTTTTTCTTAGGCATCCCACATTCCCACATGCTAATTTTCTTTGGATATTGTTTTTCTTGCACGCGCCTGAGGTGCCCGTTGATTCTCCATATAGTTTTTTTTTCTCCATATAGTTTTTTTTCCTCCGTGCATATTTTTTGACGTCCATGATTTGGTTTTTTTCTGTGCAGCTTTTTTGCGTCCGTGATTTGAGGTAATAATCCTGTGTGGAATAGATTGCACACTCCGGATATACCTGTCGATTTTCGGTGCAGTTTTTTCTCCATACAGTTTTTTTTCCTCCGTGCATATTTTTGGACATCCATAATTTGGTTTTTTTTCGTGCAGCTTTTTTGCGTCCGTGAGGCAACCAAAAAGTCTCCAATAATAAATGCATCATACAAAGTATATTTCAAACCATGAAACCTTTTTCACCACAAAACATAACTTTTTCAAATAAATGAAACGTGAGAAATTGCAAAGCATTATACAGTTAGAATACACATAGTTATTATATAAAATCACATTATTATGGCAGCTAAATAACCTTCATTGTAATTATAAATATTGGGGTTCAGAACTCACGCCAAATTATATTACTATTTTCTTTGAAAGAGAAAAACAAAACAAAACTAATGCATCTATTGCTTCTCTCGTACATCTATGATGATCGCCAATTGCTTCACCTGTCAAGAGAAGGGGAACAAAACAACAAATTAAAAATCAACTTTCACGATTAACAATCAGAAGTATGCCATGCATATAAATTACAGATCTTAAAAAGGAAACAATAGTTTTAGCTTTGAAATGAATGGTTATGGTTCCATATGTTGACATTTCTTAACGTCATCATTAGAGTGAGGGAACCCTAGCAAGGACATAGAAATGTAGGGTCACATCTAACAACGTCACTTAAGCTATAACATGACATAGAGACATGGCAATATTTATATTCATGACACTTACTTAAAGGTTATTCGCATGCGCACAGATAAAATACACCTGTTGTAGCAGTTTACCCAGGAAAGTTCCAGGAAGGATCTAGGCGGTAGGATAATGATAAAATAATTTATGCACACATGTACACATGATATAAGTTCCACTAGATTATTACTCAAAAAATAGGGAATCAATTTAATAAATATATAAGATAACTGATAGGTAAATGATAAATAGTGCTGAAACTAAAATAGCTAGATCCGTCTGCTAATTGAAGGTGAAATTCGCTACACCAGCTAGATGTTGGCATTTCTAAACATCACCACTGAGAACTGAGCAATGACATCAGAAATGCTTGTAGGGGTATTTATTATGTCTATTGGATAATTCCGCAACCGTACAGAATATACCGTTGTAGCACTTCACCCGGGAGTATTCCAAGGTATCGTCATTTATATTTAGCCCAAGGGAAAGCAATAGCTAGGAAAGTTTAATAGAGAAGAGATCTTTATAGTTACCCCAACTTAGCTATCAACTAGCGATACGGGTATATATATATAAATATATATAGGAAGGTGATGAAGATAGATCAAGCAAGATAAATAAAAGATAACTAGTAAGTATAGCTAGGTGAGAGGAAACGAGTGAGTATAGGACTCCTAAGATCCAGACTTTACTCCTATGACTTCACTTAGACACAAAGATAATATATTATAGATTGCATCCACACATCGTGAAAGTACTAGGCAGCAGACAAACAATAGGAGGACAAAACCCCTATCTGAAGTGGCCACTATTTTACGGGAGCCTGACCTTTTAAGAACGTGCCTACAACACGTGGCGGGGATCAAAGACACAGACAGGGCTGTCACTTCCTGCTGGCATCCGCTCGAACCGTGCGACACGCGGGAACCAAAGGTAATCTAGTGTATAAGCACCACTCTTACACCCTATCTTACTACTCTAATTGAGAGCTCAAATGCCAACTAGAGCACCCTATAACAGGCGTTGATCATATCCAAGTGTGGAATCACAGGACAACAATCTACACTATAAGAACTCTATAGACTACGACAAGACACAATAATACTGTAACAAGTATACTATTGCATAAGATAAGTAAAGTAAAGAAAGGATATATTGATAAATAAGCATAGTCTTACTATAAAGGGAAAGGTACAAGAGCTATACCAGACTCTCCCGAAGACGACTCCAGAGACCCCGAGGCAAGATCGACTCGATTCTAACTCCCACACTAGACTACATTATACTAAAGAGTGGAACTACACTAATCTTCACTTGAGCCTTGAATCTTCATAATGTGAGAGGAGAGTGTGACCCTCTATTTATAGTGGATGTAGAGTAGGGCCTACTCCATCGCCACATCAGTGATCCGCGTGATCTTCCATGCCCTCCCTTGGATCAAACCATCCTTGTAACCGCCATAGAGCAAGTGTGGAGATCAATCCACTGCATGGAGGCATGCAGTAAGGCGGTGGAGAGCTCGGGGAGGTCCAAGGGCACCTAGGCCGGGTCGGCCGACTCTCCCATCACAGGTGGGGGCCTCTCCTTCTTCTAGAAGGTGGCCCCACTAGTCAAGGGGGCTCTAGGTGGCCTTTGGACCCACTTTCCAGGTCGACCGACCTGGAGTTGAGCCCTCTAGGCTCCTCCTTTTGCGTGGAGCATGGTCCACATGTATGTGACATACTCTGGAAGTGTCACGGTAAATTGGTTCCTTGTAAGCCCATGGATCCATGTGCTTTGATCTTGAACCATTTAGAGAAAGCACAGAGTGGATCCAAGGGTGGATTTTCACTCTGGAGGTTGTCACATTGATCCTGGGTGCATGGGAGCCCCTAGTAGGCTCTTAATGGGGTCGACCGACCCCCTAAGTGGGCCCCAAAGGCTCCCATGTCCTCCATTTATTATCACCTACATAAATATACTCAAGGGACATGTGGAACTAGTTATTTGATAATATTATGTTCATGATATGTTGTTCTCCCTTCCAAACCGAGCCTGTTGACGGTGTTTTGATGGTGTAAAATGGGTCTTTTGTACTGTCAACAAGATCCCCCAAGCTTAACCTTTGTGAGTCCCGAGCAAAGTATTAAACTTAATCTCAGTGGATCTGGAGTTGCTACTATGTTTCATATTTCAAGAGTACTAAGTATACAACAACATACTTCTCTTTTGATTGAAAAACTTAGCATTTAAAACTCACCCATATTACCTTAGTCATCTATTGGGCTTATGACATTTTTATTTGTCATGGGTGGTTGAGAGACAGAACAAATATTAACTTGAGCAGTACTCTACTTATTATTCACAAGTTTCATATCGGAGGTTTTTTCAAAAGTAAACTTAATGTTCCCCAAATAGTACTCTCATGTCGCTCAAATGGTGTATGATTCCTTTCCAAGGCACATACCAAAGTTGCCTAAAATTCTTTCATCCTACTTCTATAAGGCTTATGTGTGGCTCAGGTAGGAGTGAAGAATGTAGCATAGTTACTTTGCATTGTAAAGCCAAAGCTGGATCCAAGGAGAGAGGTATCATACTCTTAGATCAAGATGTGCATGTGTGTGAAACATGGTACATAGAAATATAATGCTTCTTTATTGGGAATCATCTCTCTTTCTAACTTATTCTATTGAGACATGGCTATCATTATTCTATTCATGAGCCTTCATTCATATATATATATATATATATATATATATATATATATATATATATATATTCGAGACTTGGGACCTTCATGTGTCCCTATTTTTCTTTTTCTTTTCTTTTTCATACTTTTGCATAGCCCATGTCTCCTCTACTTGAAATATTACTTAGACAGAGATCAAACTTTAAAGAATGAAGCATTTATTTGGTGGAAAATGAAAGGCATGTTGTTGTGTACTTCCGGTGTAGAAGCATCATATATATGTGGCGTGTACGTGATCTTGATCTTGGGAGCATGATAAAACTCTCAATAAGGGTTACGAGATTTGACAAAACTCAAAACAAACAAAATAGCTTATGTAGAAGGCTTTATGATATGTATAGATCATATATGGCTTTGGTAGGAATTGATCACCATTGAGGAACAAAAAGGTTTTTAACATCTTTAAAATGAAACTCCGATAATCAACCATGTTTAGAACCATATTATAGCAGCTCTTGTCTCACTATATCATATCTCACAACTACTTAGACTTAGTATGGCTTTTGCAACCCACAAAGTTTCAAGTTCATGATGGTTTCATATGAGCCAAGTGATTCATACTTAAAGAAGTATTAAGCTATAGACCAGCACTAGAGAAATATTAACAGAGCAACTATTCATCATTTCCATAGGAAGATAAACATTCATGTAACATATAAAAGAGAAGAAAATATTTTTGGTATTTTTAGCATATGGAAATGTAAATGCAAATGCAAAGGTGAGATACTTACCTTAGTGGGGAGGGAACCTCCCCCAACATTGCCTTTGACTTAGTAGCTTGGTGGGTATGATTGCGTATCCCACCAAGTCTATGTGTTTCATCTCCTCTACTTGGAACCTTGTAGTTGGGTAGTTTGCCAAAACTACCCTTGATATTGCTTCTCAATTCATCCGCAAGGTTTCCAGATGTTGGTGAGAGTGCCTATCTCCTGCCCTTGACCATGAGATGTCCCTCTCTCGTAAGAATGAGAGGGAGGCTCGTGGTCTTCTACAAAAGGAAGACAATACTAGAACCAAACTAGACAACAAGGATTAGCATTAGCATTCATTGTCCTTGCGGGGTATGGTTTCCAATCATGTGGAGAGGAGTGTGAACTAAGACAAGCTTGCAATTATGCACTATGAATGCAAAACTATTCTAATTGTTTTTGGTCTTTTGTTTTATTGACTAGACTTGAGAGGAACATTTCATAAGTACTTGTGCTTAAAGGAAGAAGGAAAAGAATCTGAAGCTACAAGTTTGATGAGTGATGAAAAGAGAATACATGGAATGCCCTTAGATCAATCATGAGCCAATGACATGACCAAAGGAACTAAAGCCTAGTCTCCTACATGTTTATGCACTCAAGCTTCAGAATTCTCAGAAAGGTGCACCTTGGATGATTGCAAAGTCAAAGGGGAAGACTCACATGGTGCATAGGGGTTATGGCCAGGTCGACCGACCCCTATATGGGTGTTCCACACCTTGCCTTGACATATAAAAGCTAGATTCATAGTTTATGGGTGCAACAAGTGGTATGAGGCACCATGGCGGGGTCGGTCGACCACACCTTGGGCCTATATTAGCTCAAAGTTTTATGCCATGCTGATCTCAAGTTTTTATTATGCTAAGACATGAGGTTTTAATAGGAATCGAAAATAAACAACCTTTGATATTTATTCATAAAGGAAATGTAACATGAATAAAGTAAAGGATAACTAACAAATAACCTATTGGCAAGGGTACATAATTTAAATCTACCGACAAGACTAGACTAGAGAGGATACTTACTTGTTGGATTTGTCGCCTGAGGTGATGTGATATGATGTCACGATCTCCACGGCGTAGGATGAAATCCAAATAACTAGCTTCAGAGAAGTCGTGATAACTTGCTGCAAGTAGCGATAACTAGTGCAACCTAACAAATAAAACTCGAAGCCAACCACCGTCCTTAACCGGCAACCTAAATCGAGGATTCACCCAACCACACTGTCAAGGAACCAACCAACACAACCTACAACCAATCAAGGAGAACCTTGAAGGGAGTAGGAGCACCAATTGGGAGCGGATGAAGCCGCCGCTTCTGTAATTCCAGCGAAGGAAGTCACAAGAGCAAAGGGGTAGATCTCTCTCTCTCTCTCAATACTTGTTAGCACACAACTGAACAAAGGGGTTCTATATTTCGATTATCAAAATTCTGAGATTACAACGACTCTAGGGGTATTTATATTAGCAATAGCCCTACTAGATAGGTGAAAACTCGAAATAAAACAATAGATGTGAACTAGGTGAATAGGCCTCCTCAGAATGCCTTCCTGGAGAGTTCCCGCGTTGCTGTTGGACTTTCTCCACAGTCTTCAATGTTTTGACAATAACTCTATCTTGAGAACTCCAAATGACGTGTGGTTTGTTGTATTGAAAAGTTAACTTGATAAGCTTTCACACCATGGGCAGCTTGCACCATGAGATATTGTATAATGGTATAGTTTTGTATGGGAAGTTGACCATCAGTTTGAATCTCAACCTTCTGACCAGTGTGTATTAAAGCAGGTCGGCAGACTAAATGGAGCATCCAAACAGGTCGACACTTGATGCATTGGAAACTAGACTTTTTTTGTGACTTCTTTGGAAACTAGACTTGATAAGCTTTCCAACAAGTGCTCATTGACCTTCATAGCATTTGGGAATCAAAAGTTATGACTATTTCTTGTAGACGGTTTTGTCACACTCGGCTGACTAGAATGTGGTTCACTCTTGGTGTATCCACTTCATCCTCCTTTGTAAACCTGAGCAATAATAACATGCACGACTTAGGTAGTATATAATTCTCATTAATATTAAAATAAATTTCACAAATTAGCGTGTGCACCTCTTATTGCAGATTCTTGGGTCGGTTACGTGTAATCGGTCCTTCAAATACTTGGCTAGTTGGATGTAGGTGATACTTGGGTTGGTGTAGCTTGATTTGGAGGTTGTAATGTGTTGTCGGTTAGCGTGGTCATATCATCCTCCCCCTCTTGAAAAGGAGTCGTCCTCGACTGTAATATATCTAAGCTTATTAATTGTGCTAGGCCAATAGGGGTAGACGCTATGTTTCTACTATAGCAATCTCCTTCTTCCATCACAACAATGTGTTTGAATCTGTAATCATATAAACCAAGTAGTAGTCTTGTAGGTGGAAATCGAAAGGATTTAGAATCAAGTTTAGCTTTCACCTTGAATGAATTTTTAGAATTAGGAATAAATGTTGATGTCCTTGGCATGGTCATATCATCCTCCCTCTTTTCAAGAAAACTATTCCTCAACTTTTGTTGTCCTGAAAACAGTGGAAACGAAATATAGGGTGGATGTATATGCCAAATGTTGTGATAACTTATTGAAAGTTGTTCATTGTGCTCTTCATAATTATTTGTTTTCTCACGAGGGAAATAGCTTCTCCATTTTTCTAGACCTGCAGTTAGTTTTGAAGATGGAAGCACAAAGATTTCTTTCATACAACTTATTTGATTAATGTTATCACTTTTAATCTTAGTAAAGTCAAATCTATCAAAAGATGAGAAAGAATTATATTTGATATTCCAAAAATTCTTGATGCACAACTCATGTAAAGGTTTAGAAATGTACCTTTCGTACTCAATGGTCCCAGATGTGGATGGAGAATTCTTAAGTGAATTAGAACACACTTTCACACGATTGCTTTCTTTCAATGAAACATATGAACAAGGAAATAACATGGATTTTTCTAAAGAACAAGCACTAAGCAATCTTTTTATTTCAAACAAAGGAAAGTATGGTTCACAAGATGTACTAGTCATTTTAATCAACTTCATTTCAGCAAGCTTGTCACATGTTAAGCAAAGGGCACAAGCATAAAATTTATTTACAACATAATGTCCAATGAAGTTAAAAGTAAACTTGCAACTATATGCACTATTGAAAGATTTCATAGATGATATGTCAAGAACATTTTGAAGCATTTTATCAATATCAGAGAATTCAATAAGCTTGACATAGAACACACATTCAACAGGGGTTATCCTTGTAAAGAATTCAGCATGAGTAATTAATTTTACATGGTCCACACTATTGGTATTTAAAGTATCACATATATTAGTTAGCACATAGCAATGATCATGCAAGATTGAACAATCATTATCAACTTTCAAGATTTCAGCATTTGATTGAACATGTGAATATATCAAATCAGCACATATATTTAATATATGATCAATCTCAATTGAAACAAGTGTGTTATCACAATTGTTCACCATTTTATTTTGTAATTCTAGATCTGAATCGTTACCTTTCGCATTTGATGACGGTGGAAGTATATTAGAATGTACCTCTGAAATGTTACCTTCATTGTTGTCATGATTTGATCTTGGGGCTGCAAAGAATTGGTTATTGTTGGTATTTCTTAACGCACACAGATAAATCCGCAAGCGCACAGATACCGTTGTGGCTTTCACCCGAGAGTATTCCAAAAGGGTATCGATTTCCACGAGGAACGTGAAGTGAACTAGAAAAGAACTAAGAGCATCCAAGGATAGATAAGATAACTAGGTCAAGAGAGATTTTAGAGTTTTCTAAGGGGTTCTATCTAATCAAAGGCCCACGATATTCTACTTACTTTGGAACAACAGTACCTTCCCGACTCTCGACAAAGACTGGAAAAAAGGTAGTCGGGGGGAGGCTGCCAAAAGCTCTACGAAAACACCAACCCGAATGTGATGGACTACAAAGGCCTTACAGAGCTGTCACCCCTGGGGCTACCACAACTATCCGTAGGATTGGGCGCAAACTCAGGTAAATTCTAGTCTAGACACCACGTCTACACTATCGCTTACTACTCTAATTCAATGTTTAAACTAGAGCACTCAATACGAGCGGAGATCTCGTAAATAGAATAAAGTAGAACTGAAATAAGATACTTAGAAATAATAAATGAAGAACCTGGAGATTGCTCCGAACCAGATGCTGCAAAGGTACAATGTTGAGGAAGATCCGATAGATCCGACTCCTCCTAGCTCTCTCCTCCTCCCTCTCACCTCTAATTACAACTAGATGAACTAGAATTAGAAGAAGTAGATCTATGTAACACCCTAGGTGTTAAGCATGCATTTGTATATCATTTCATGAACATGAGCACAAGCATCATTGCATTCATGCATTTCCATGATCACCTGAAATGATAACCCTAAGTGATCCCTTTGTTTGCATATGTGTATGTGCTAACCTACACCTAGCTTTGTATGAGTTATGCTTGTATAACCAAGTGCTTGATGTTTTGATCACTAATGACCATCTAGAAATGCTTAGGGATGAAAATGGAACCATGTTTATGTTCATGATCAAGTCCAAATAAGCTTCTAGGGTTTAAGCTCTAATGTTTGACCCTAGGAACCCTTTTGTTTGATCTAACAAATTGACCTTGTATGAAAAAGTTGGTTTAAGCAAGGTTGTAGAGTTTTTAATTCTGAAGAAACTTAGTTTAACTACCTTGAGGTGATTTGGATCCTAAAATACCATAATTGGTCAATTAAGGCTAATTTGGGGGTTGTTTTAGCTTCTGAAATTTGCCTAAGTAATAAACGTGTTTCAGTTTGAATGTTACCCTGTTTGAATGCTTGTAGTTTGAAATCTAAGCCATTTTAGTTCAAACCAAGTACACCAAAGTTGGAGTTCAACTATAGCTCTACAAAAGTGTGCAATTGGTTGAAGCTAAGACGCAGAGGTTAGGGAGTTAATCGTGTTTTAAAACACGCTGTCAGTCGGCCTGATGGCGCGTTTGAATGCGCAGAGCAGAGCCGAGCGTCAGTCGGTGGCCGACCGCCACAGGAATCGGACGCCACCTGGCAGCCGTACGTCGGCGTTGGACCCGCGCCAGCCGCGCCTTGGACGCCCGCACACTCCACGTCGCGACCGAACGCTCACTCGCCCTCGCCCTCGCCCTCGCGGCCAAAAGCGGAGCACCGCGCCATTGCCGCAGCACCAACGTCGCCGAGCTCGCCAGTGAAGCACACTCCCGCATTGGCCGCCAAAACGCAGCCACAGCTTCGCCTTGCTCCGCTCCATCGTTTGCACCGCTCAGCTTCCACGCTAACCGCACAGGTGAGCCAGACCGAGCACACCGCGGGCGCCATTGACGACCTAAGCTCTGCTGAGCTTTGCGCCGTCGTGGCCAGCCCAATCCAGTGCCCCTCCCTCTCTTCTAGCTCTTGTACGCGGTAGCCTAGAGGTTGTAGATTCTCACCGAGGAGTCGGTTGAAGCGATTAGGGTTAGGGTTCGCCGGAACGGGAACTCCGCCGCGTGCACGCGCATGGCACCCGCAACGCCGGCGAGATTTGCGCTGGGCTTTTCTGTGTTGCTTGCATCCATCTCAGTCACGTTAGGGTTAGCTGGTTAGCCAGTGGTTAGATAGCCGGAGTTGGTTGAAGCATCCGTGCATCGCCACCACCGGAACAGCAGCACCGCGCCGCCGTGAACTCGCCACCGTGCCGCTGTGCTTGTGGTCGAGCTCATCGGAGGGTTCGCATGGCCTCAATCCGGGCTAGATCGAACCGCTAGGGTTCCGTGTAGATGTAGCCGCCGCTAGTTTGGCCAGAGGAAGCCTGTGTCGGCTAGCGCAAGTACCGCAGCGCCACCGTGCCGCCATGGACGCCGTCGAGCATGCTCCGGTGAACCTGGGGTACAACCAGTTACATGGATCGATGCGGGTTGCGAAGGAGAACATGACCGTGGGGTTGGTTGGGCCGGAGACCTCACCGCCGGCGAGGAACCGACGGTCGAACACCTTTGGTGCGTCGGTTCTGTTAGAGGAGAAGCTGACCAGTGGGTCCCATGTGTCATAGACTCTATGTGTTTCTTTGTTTTGTCTTTTTCAGTTTTGTTTGCTAACTTTGGAAATTCATAACTATCTCCAGAAAAATGGTAAAAATGTGAAACTAGTTCTGTTAGCTTTGTTATGTTTTTCTCTATGCATGAAATATGTTAAGTAACCTGTTGTTACTGTTCTTATATGTTGTTTTAAATCAAATGAACGACAAGCTTTATATGCTTATTTTACCTTGTTTAATTTATAACTGGAGTTTGGCATGTGTTAAAAATGTGGGTCTTGTTGTGTTGAGCTTGTCTCAGCATGTAATTCCCAAGAAAAATGTTAAAGTACCAGTAACTTGTAATTTATTTGCATGTTATAGTTCTTTTGGTTAAATGCTTGTTTATTTGAATACAATCTTGTTTAAATTGCTAAACTACGTTAAATCTATTTTCTATGCTTGTTAATTTTTGTACGTGTGTTACGTGCTTAGTATAAGCTAAGAAAAATATAAAATCTGTTGTTTGACACCTTTCAAATTATTTAAGTATTTAATGCTTAAAGTATGCTTGTTTCCTCATCACCAGCAAAGAACTAACTTTAACTCTATTTTATATGTGTTTTCTGTTCAGGCGGTGAATACCAAAGTGGTAGATAATTATGTAACCTAGCTTTTCTAATTTTATCATAATTTTTGGAATGTTGATTAAAAGCTTTATATCTGTTTTAAGTGCTATCTGAAATCTGTTTAAAACAGCTTGAGCATGTTTTCTTGTTAGATTTGTTTGAGCTATTTATGTTTAGTTTCAGCAGTAGCTATAATAGACATTGTTGTATATAACTTGTTAATCTATCTGGTGTTAAATTTTCACAGCCATAACCTGTTTAGTTTAACCTGGGTATATTTTACAACTTTAACTTCAAATCTGTGTTTTCCTGTTTTCTTCTAAACAACTTTACATGATGTATCTGTTAGACCTTTTTAATGTTAGATTTAGCTGGGGAGTTTATAGAATGTTTTGTAGATAATTTCATGAGCTTTCCAGAATGTCTTAGTTTGTAATTTTTGGTTGTGTGCAGCTCCAGCTACATGGTTTTCTTTCAGCTGCTGTTTTAAGTGTTTGTATGCCATGTTGTGTGTGTTACAAGTAATGTGTGTGCTTTGTGTAAGTTCAGCAAGTGTCTTAAGCCATGAAACTTGTTTAATACAGGTGTAAGAGAGCTTACCTCAGAGGAGAAGCTCTATTACAGGTTGCAAAAGAAGGGTAAGTATTAATCTCTCTACAACCGAAGAGATTTGCACATGTTCGGTCAATGAAATAAAATGTTGCATGAAACATTCATCATGGGCATTCATTCATATTCATTAGGCATGTTTCATTTCTAGTATATGATTTTTCATATATGTTGGATCATCATACATGTATACATGCATCCAGGATCGCCGGAGGGAGTGACATTGCTGGAGTTTGGGAAGCTAGAAGGAGGAGTCCCACCAGAGTTGCAAGCTCCAGAAGCTCCAGAGGAAGGAGAAGAGGGCTCTGACCTTCCTGAGTGCCCTAACCACCTTCCTTCCACCTTTGTGAAAGGCAAGCCCCAGAGCATTTATACCATTCTCAATTCTATTTAAAGTATTTTACTACTATACAATCACTTGTTTGTGCATTAAGTCATAGGAGTGAGATGAAACCCTTTGCTGCATTATATCTCCTTGTCCACTCAAAAGAACCTTATAAGCCCAGGATCGAACCCTCTGCTTAGCCATGCTTAGACCAATAGCGTGGGTGATCTATCATCCCCCACAAAGATAGGTTGCTGGTCACGGTTGGCTATAGTTTGCTATCGTGGAAAATAACTATGTGGAAGTAATAAATCGAGACCGGGTGGACAAGGTGTTGTGAGCCACTTGACTTGGAGGTCTTGTGAGCGGGTTCTCTCCGCCTGTGTCATTAGGAACTAGATCGTGGTCGGACATATGCCGAGATTGAACGCATGCCTCCTTCATAGCTGGCCGAATAACTCATTTCGACCGCGAAGCCTAACTATGTGGGTTCGAGCCGGTATCTGCCCCTACTTGGGTCATGAAGACCGCGAGCGGCATACTAGACCGTGGGCAAGTATGACCTAAGCTACATGGCCGGGACCGTGGGCAGGATCTACTTGAGCTACCTGGGTATCCATGAGTCGCTACTCATGCCTGTACATGGAGATCCGCAGGCTACCCGAGCGACAATGAAGGTGACCCGCATAAGTGTGCCGGCACGCATACTTGGGTGTGATTGAGGAATAAACCTCTAGCTGCATAGGAATTCGATTCGAATCGCGGTCTCTCCCCGTCATTGAGAAACTTGAAAGATCTTCCTCCCACTGTAGAAACCTGAACTCTAATAAGTAACCAAAAGATGGTTATATGGTTTTGATGCCAAGCACAATATGGTTATTATTGTTTGATAACTACTGCCAAATGCTATTATAGGTGCTAATGAGATCCTATTAATGTTACTTAATCTACTGCCAAATGCTATTTTCTAATGATGAGAATACATGAGTAATTAGGATGCTCTTTTATGCAAAAGTCTGCTATCCCATGAGATCCACTTGATAAAGCCTTGCATAATCCTTGAAGTGTCTATGGTTATGTATCTATCTCTCTGTCGGGTAAGTCTAGCTGAGTACAGTTGAGTACTCAGGGTTTCTTTACCCTTGTTGCAGATGGTATGGTGTATTATGACTATTGCCAGGCGTGCCTCTACCCTGCATGTGATGAAGAGTGAAGGCCATGGGCAATGGTGAATTCTGATGTCTCTGCTTGTTGCTTTTGATGGGACTGTACTAACCTCGACACTCTATTTGTGTTAAACAGTTTGCAATGGGTTTTGTGAGACCTAAACTTCCGCTACTTTGATTTGAACTTAGTGTTGTAATAACACTGTTTTAAACTCTGTTGTAATATTATTTCGTTTCGAACTTATCATTGTGGATGTGCGGTTACTGAATCTAGTGTTCGATCTCGGGTTGTTACTTGATTGTGGTTTGGGATCCTTCGAGATTTCAAGGACTACCGGGCTTATATGGGCTCTAGTGTGACAGTGTTGTCAGAAATGGTGATCATTACACTAGTGCTCTTATATGTTGGGTGGTTCCGTGACAGCTGGTATCAAAGCAAGATTCAGTATACTACCGTTTACGAGTGTATTTACAAACAAAAGATTTTGTTTATCAAACTATTTTTGCTACAAAAACTTTTGTGTGCGTACAAAATAATTGCAAACTATAAATGTGCCATAGGTTATGTCCCTTATTGCCCAATAGGATGCCAGGTGGCTTAAAGTACTAACTTGGGGGATTGCATCATATTTGTGGTTATCTGTCCATACGGGTTGGAATAGTATGGGGGCCATTCACTTGAATGGTGTTGTATGGATCAATTTTTACCGCTATGCCAAAGGTAAGGTGAGTTGTGAGAGCTTGTATCGGATATACTGCCGATCTAGGGGAATGCTTATATGATGTCCGGACAATAATCCTGTTCCACACAAGATTATGAGATGGCATCCATGTGTGGGTGTTGCCGTCTGTTGAGACGATGTCGTCATTAGGACGAAGAACTGTGTATATACTGCTTACGTGTATACGGAGTGTACACCTAAGTGAGTATTAGATTTAAATTTCAGCAATGCATTATTCATACTGTTGGGTTGGGCTGAAATGAATCTTCTGCAGGTACACTAACAGCGAATCGTGTAGATCGTTTAGTTACGTATGTATGAGAGAACGTATGTATGCCACCGTCTAGAACGTTCTTAGTGAAAGGTTTGCCTTCATAAGGTTTGTAAGGACGTAAGATTCGAGCATGCATCATGTGTCATCATATTGCATTTAATTCCCTCCCTTACTAAATCTGTATCTCTTTTACCTGTTAAATGCTTAAATCAATAAAATACATGTTCTCACAAAAAGGTTAAAACTTGTTACAGATGGCAGCTCCAGGTCCTCCCCAGCGCAGCAACCGCTTCCTGACCGTGTTTGGCACTCCTACTTTGCTTTGGAGGGTGCTGAGTCAGGTGGGGTACACTGAGAAGCCTCAGTACTACTGGACTCAGGAGCCGCTTGGGAATGCGTAGTTGTACACAGTGACTGTGACTATCCCTGAGCGCATCGAGGCACCTTTGTGGAGGAGGTGGTACGCTGAGGCCATAGCCAGCAGTCCTTGGGAAGGAGCTCAGTCTGCAGCTCTGACTATTCTGTGTCAGATCCGCTAGGAGCACAGTGCAGCTTTGGACCAGGGTGCAATAGGGACTTTTCCAGAGGATAGCCCTGACACCACTCTTTGGTACCAGGAGAGGGGTGATCCCTTGATCAGGAACAGGGATGAGAGAGCTGGCAATTCAGGACCCGCTATGAGTGCTATGCATGCAGTGCTCAAGACTCTTTTTGCCAGAGAGGACTCCTACCTGTTCAGTGTGGCACGTCTCCGGACCAGTGAGATGTTCCTACAGGGAATTGGTAGAGATAATCAGTGTCTCAGGAGGGCAGCTAAGGAGGCGCGGGACAAGAGGGATGCAGCTATACTTCGAGAGGAGGCAGCTGAGGCTCGTGAGCGTATGCTTCGCCACCAGCAGGTGGTGGGGAACATCGCTTACCACCGGCATGACGCAGAGTTGAATGGGCTACTTCAGCAGGCCCATGACCAGATCCCAGAGCTACAGCAGGAGGTTCACAGGCTCAACAACGTGATCAACCCGATCCCTCCACCAGTTGCACCAGAGATAGATCCTATAGTGATCTATGTCGACGACGACCCAGTCACCGAGGACGAGGAGGAGGACCCCGAGGAGCTTGAGCTTGTTGACGACAGTGACGACGAGGGTGGCCGTCTCTTAGGGATGGACACCGACCACGGCGACAAGGATAGCTTGCTTACGCTAGTCCTTAGTGTTTGTTTTGCGCTAGTAGCATGACCTTTTGTTGTTCCATGAGATACATGATGTTGTGCAATCACCATGACTTAAAGTCCAAATGTATGGCACTTTTGGCTTGTATGGATGTTTCTATGGTACCAAGTATGAATGGATGATGATGTGTTGTTAGCATGAATTCTTTTATGCCCTATGTGAATTGAAGTTATTTACCTTTCAGTGATTTACTAAGGCATAATTATGATTCATCTACAATTACTCAAATCTCATTGCTACTTGCTATCAAATTCATGCAGATGCCTGCCAACACTCGCTCCCGTGGCTCTGGAAGTAGTGGGAATCACCGTGACGAGGATGAGGCACCACTGCCTAATCCACCGCCACCACCACCACGGCTTACCCCGGAGCAGTTCATGGCTCAGTTCATTGGTGGGCAGCGCAACATTGAGGAGTTGTTTCGTGGAGTTGCTCGCAGCAGTCAGAACCAAGGCAGCCATGATCGTCAACCGGCAAACCAGTTCAGCACTTTCAAGGACTTCCTTGACACCAAGCCGCCAATCTTCAAAGAGGCTAAAGAGCCACTCCAAGCTGATGAATGGCTAAGCACTATGGAGCAAAAGTTTCGTTTGCTCAGGATGACCGAAGAGCTAAAAGCAGAGTATGCTTCTCATCAGTTGCAAGGACTAGCAGGTATATGGTGGGCTCATCATCGCACCACATACCATGCTAACACTCTAGTGGTGTGGAATCAGTTTAAGACAGCTTTTAGGGGGCAGTACATTCCTCCAGGCTTAATGAAAATGAAGGCAGCAGAGTTTCTGAAGCTCACACAGGGTACCAAGACCTTAATAGAGTACCTTTATGCTTTAAACAATCTGGCCCGTTATGCTTCCCAGTTTGTTGAAAATGATGAGATGAAGATTGATAGTTTCAAGAGAGGTTTGGGAACCAAGCTAATGAAGACTCTTGCTAACTCAACCCGCACCAACTTCAACGAGTTCATCAGTGATGCTTTGACCTAGGAAAACCAGAACAGCTTGCATGCTGCAGCTAAAGGACATAAGAGGGCATTTGAAGGAAGCTCGTCTCAACAGAGAGCTCCTTTTGTCAATCGCTCTACTTATCGACCTCCAGTAGCAGGGGCTAAGTTCAGGCCTCCACAGAAGAAAGTCCCAGCTAAGGGTGCGCAGCAGAGTCAGTATCGCAGGCCTTACACCATCGCTCTTCCTAAAGGCAATCCAGGGCAAGGCAGTTCTGGCAATTTGAAGGCTCCACCCAATAATGCACCATGCTACAATTGTCAATGCCCAGGGCACTTTGCTAGAGAATGCCCTCACCCAAAGAAGAATCAGGCCTACCAGGAGCGTGTGCACTACACCACAGTGGAAGAAGTGCCACAAGGAGAGCCCGTCACAGCTGGTATGTTCCTTGTAAATCATCATCCTGCAGTTGTGCTGTTTGACTCAGGATCTTCGCATTCATTTGTGAGTAAAGCTTTTACTGTTAAGCATGGCATGAGCATATCTGATTTGGATGTGGGATACTGCATAAGTTCAGTAGGGGCTGACATATCAACCAAATAAGCAGTCAGAGATGTAAGCTTCATAATACAGAAACATGAGTTTAAAACCGAGCTTATCATTCTTCCTGGTCTAGGTTTGGATGTGATCCTAGGTATGAGATGGATGCACCTTTATGGGGTGAACATCGATACCGGAAATAGGATCCTTACCTTGAGAACTCCAGAGAAAATGGAAACCTTTCAGATTTCTCTTCCCCAGAAGCTTGATCTTTGTGCTATGACATGTGCTATCCAAGTCACACCTCTGAAGAATATCTCGGTAGTGTGTGAATTCCCGGATGTGTTTCCAGATGACCTTCCCAGTCTTCTACCTGATCGAGATGTAGAGTTTGCTATTGAGTTGGTACCTGGTACGACGCCTATTTCTCGTAGACCGTACAGAATGCCACCCAATGAGCTAGCAGAGTTAAAGAAAGACTTACAAGAGTTGCAAGACAAAGCTCTTATACGGCCCAGCTCATCACCGTGGGGATGTCCCGCATTGTTCGTTAAGAAGAAGGATAAATCCCTACGAATGTGCGTGGATTATCGACCACTTAATGTCGTAACGACCAAGAACAAATATCCTTTACCATGTATTGATATCTTGTTTGATCAGTTATCTAAGGCTAAAGTGTTTTCTAAGATCGATTTGAGGTCAGGGTATCATCAAATCAAGATCATACCACAAGATATACCCAAGACAGCTTTTGCAACGAGGTATGGGCTTTACGAGTATTTGGTTATGTCGTTTGGGGTGACTAATGCTCCCGCCTACTTCATGTATCTTATGAACTTAGTGTTCATGCCCGAGATGGATAAATTTGTAGTTGTGTTCATCGACGACATTTTAATCTACTCGGAGAATGAAGCAGAGCATGCAGGACATCTACGTATCGTTCTGGCAAGGTTAAGAGAACATAAGTTGTATGCTAAGTTTAGTAAGGGCGAGTTTTGGCTTACTAAAGTACCTTTCCTTGGACACATTCTTTCTGCTGATGGAATTTCAGTTGATCCAAGTAAAGTACAAGAAGTTATGGATTGGAAAGCTCCAACTTCCGTCACCGAGGTTCCTAGTTTTCTTGGTCTGGCTGGATATTACCGTCGTTTCATTCCAGACTTTTCCAAGATAGCTAAACCCATGACCAGTCTCCTACAGAAAGATAAGAGGTTCAGACTCCAGAATGTGAGGCAGCTTTTCTTACCCTAAGAACTCTACTTACTTCAGCACCCGTTTTGGTGCAACCAGACATAACAAAACCCTTTGATGTGTATTGTGATGCCTCCGGGACTGGACTAGGATGTGTTCTTATGCAAGAAGGGAAAGTGATAGCTTATGCTTTGAGACAGCTCAGAAAACATGAAGCTAACTATCCAACACATGATCTAGAACTAGCAGCCGTGGTTCATGCTTTAAAGATATGGAGACATTACCTTCTTGGTAACATATGCCATATCTACACCAATCACAAGAGTCTCAAGTATATCTTTACTCAGCTAGAGTTGAACATGAGACAAAGAAGATGGTTAGAACTAATCAAGGATTACAATCTTGAAGTTCATTACCACCTCGGAAAAGCTAATGTAGTAGCTGACGCTTTGAGCAGAAAGTCGCACTATCACCTTGTGCAACCTTTGCTCGAAGATAAGTTTAACTTGCTACATCCATCCGTGTTGTACAATCTTAGAGTTAGTTGCTCGCTCGAAAGTCAAATCATCGAAGGTCAGAAAATAGATGTGGGTGTGTTCCATATCAAAAGAAAGATGAAAGAAGAAGGTTCAAAGTGCTTTAGGATCGATGAGAAAGGAATTCTATGGTTTAAAGATCGCCTTGTTGTGCCTAAGGATAAGGATTTGAGGAATCGAATCTTAGAGGAAGAACATTCATCTAAGCTATCTATACATCCAGGCAGTAGTAAGATGTATCACGATCTGAAACAACGTTTTTGGTGGACAAAGATGAAGAAAGAGATTGCCGCGTTCGTGACAAGATGTGATGTTTGTTGTAGAGTGAAAGCAGTACATATGAAACCCGCTGGACTCTTACAACCTTTGTCAGTTCTAGGATGGAAATGGGAAGAAATCAGTATGGATTTCATAACAGGTCTTCCACCTACTCAAAGAGTTCATGACTCAATATGGGTGATTGTGGATCGGTTAACCAAGTCAGCGCACTTCATACCAGTTCGCACCACTAACCGACCATATGAATATGCAGAGATGTATATCACTCACATAGTTCGATTGCATGGTGTTCCAAGAACAATTGTGTCAGATCGAGGACCGCAGTTCACTGCTCGTTTTTGGGAACATTTACATAAGCAGCTTGGAACTAATCTAGTTCGCAGTTCAGCTTATCATCCTCAAACTTCAGGACAAACAGAACGAGTTAATCAGATTCTCGAAGATCTTCTTAGAGCTTGTGTGATATCTTCTAAAGGATCTTGGGAGAGTTGGTTACCTTTAGCAGAGTTCTCTTACAACAATAGTTATCAAGAGAGTATCAAGATGGCTCTATTCGAAGCTTTGTATTGTAGAAGGTGTAGAACACCTCTCAATTGGGTTGAACCAGGAGAAAGAAGAGACTACGGTATTGACTTTGTGTAAGAAGCTGAAGAAAAGGTTAGAACCATACAAGAACATATGCGTGCAGCTCAGTCAAGACAGAAAAGTTACGCAGATAAGAGAAGAAGACCGCTCGAGTTCGAAGTCGGTGATTATGTGTACTTGAAAGTATCACCTATGAAAGGAGTACAAAGGTTTGGAGTTAAAAGAAAACTTGCTCCAAGGTATGTGGAACCATACCGGATCATTGAAAGAAGTGGAAGAGTAGCCTATAATATGTTGTTACCGCCAGAGATGAGAGCTATCTTCAATGTCTTTCATGTATCCCAGCTTAAGAAGTGTTTGAGAGTTCCTGAGGAACATATTGAACCTTCAGGTCGGAAGTTATAGTCAGACTTGTCTTTCATGCTGATTAAAAGCTTTATATCTGTTTTAAGTGCTATCTGAAATCTGTTAAAACAGCTTGAGCATGTTTTTTGTTAGATTTGTTTGAGCTATTTATGTTTAGTTTCAGCAGTATCTATACTAGACTTTGTTGTAGATAATTTGTTAATCTATCTGGTGTTAAATTTTCACAGCCATAACCTGTTTAGTTTAACCTGGGTATATTTTACAAATTTAACTTCAAATCTGTGTTTTCCTGTTTTCTTCTAAACAGCTTTGCTTGATGTATCTGTTAGACCTTTTTAGTGTTAGATTTAGCTGGGGAGTTTCTGGAATTTTTTGTAGATAATTTCATGAGCTTTTCAGAATGTCTTAGTTTGTAATTTTTGGTTGTGTGTAGCTCCAGCTACACGGTTTTCTTTCAGCTGCTGTTTTAAGTGTTTGTATGCCATGTTGTGTGTGTTACAAGTAATGTGTGTGCTTTGTGTAAGTTAAGAAAGTGTCTTAAGCCATGAAACTTGTTTAATGCAGGTGTAAGAGAGCTTACCTCAGAGGAGAAGCTCTATTACAGGTTGCAAAAGAAGGTAAATATTAAGCTCTCTACAACCGAAGAGATTTGCACATGTTCGGTCAATGAAATAAAATGTTGCATGAAACATTCATTATGGGCATTCATTCATATTCATTAGGCATGTTTCATTTCTAGTATATGATTTTTCATATATGTTGGATCATCATACATGTATACATGCATCCAGGATCGCCGGAGGGAGTGACATTGCTGGAGTTTGGGGAGCTAGAAGGAGGAGTCCCACCAGAGTTGCAAGCTCCAGAAGTTCCAGAGGAAGGAGAACAGGGCTCTGACCTTCCTGAGTGCCCTAACCACCTTCCTTCCACCTTCGTGAAAGGAAAGCCCCGGAGCATTTATACCCTTCTCAATTCTATTTAAAGTATTTTACTACTATACAACCACTTGTTTGTGCATTAAGTCATAGGAGTGAGATGAAACCCTTTGTTGCATTATATCTCCTTGTCCACTCAAAAAAACCTTATAGGCCCAGGATCGAACCCTCTGCTTAGCCATGCTTAGACCAGTAGCGTGGGTGATCTATCATCCCCCACAAAGATAGGTTGCTGGTCACGGTTGGCTATAGTTTGCTATCGTGGAAAATAACTATGTGGAAGTAATAAATCGAGACCGGGCAGACAAGGTGTTGTGAGCCACTTGACTTGGAGGTCTTGTGAGCGGGTTCTCTCCGCCTGTGTCATTAGGAACTGGATCGTGGTTGGACATATGCCGAGATTGAACGCATACCTCCTTCATAGCTGGCCGAATAACTCGTTTCGACCGCGAAGCCTAACTATGTGGGTTCGAGCCGGTATCTCCCCCTACTTGGGTCATGAAGACCGCGAGCGGCATATAGACCCTGGGAATGTATGACCTGAGCTACCTGGTCGGGACCGTGGGCAGGATCTACTTGAGCTACCTGGCTATCCGTGAGTCGCTACTCATGCCTGTACATGGAGATCCGCGGGCTACCCGAGCGATAATGAAGGTGACCCGCATAAGTGTGCCGGCAGGCATACTTGGGTGTGATTGAGGAATAAACCTCCAGCTGGATAGGAATTCGATTCGAATCGTGGTCTCTCCCCGTCAGTGAGAAACTTGAAAGATCTTCCTCCCACTGTAGAAACCTGAACTCTAATAAGTAACCAAAGATGGTTATATGGTTTTGATGTCAAGCACAATATGGTTATTATTGTTTGATAACTCAGTTATTGCTCTAGTACAGGTGCTAATGAGATCCTATTAATGTTACTTAATCTGCTGCCAAATGTTGTTTTCTAATGATTAGAATACATGAGTAATTAGGATGTTCTTTTATGCAAAAGTCTGCTATCCCATGAGATCCACTTGATAAAGCCTTGCATAATCCTTGAAGTGTCTATGGTTATGTATCTATCTCTTTGTCGGGTAAGTCTAGCTGAGTATAGTTGAGTACTCAGGGTTTCTTTACCCTTGTTCCAGATGATATGGTGTATTCTGGCTATTGCCAGGCGTGCCTCTACCCTGCATGTGATGAAGAGTGAAGGTCATGGGCAATGGTGAATTCTGATGTCTCTCCTTGTTGCTTTTGATGGGACTATACTAAGCTCGACACTCTATTTGTGTTAAACAGTTTTCAATGGGTTTTGTGGGACCTAAACTTCCGCTACTTTGATTTGAACTTAGTGTTGTAATAACACTATTTTAAACTCTGTTGTAATATTATTTTGTTTCAAACGTATCACTGTGGATGTGCGGTTACTGAATCTAGTGTTCGATCTCGGGTTGTTACTTGATTGTGGTTTGGGATCCTTCAAGATTTCAAGGATTACCGGGCTTATATGGGCTCTAGTGTGACAGTGTTGTCAGAAATGATGATCATTACACTAGTGCTCTTATATGTTGGGCAGTTCTATGACAATCTAGACAACTAGAGGGACATCTCTCCTTCTCTACATCTAATTGAAACCCTAGCTTTTGCTCTAGAGAATAATAATGAGATGAGATGATCCTCAGGGGGTCAGGGGCCTTGCTTATATAGCCTCCTCAAATGAACATCGGCCATCGGATCAATCCGACCTTAGATTGATCCTCAAAGGCAGTGGAGCATAATCCGCAAAGTGGAACCTAATTGGCTCCAGGGGCAGGGCGAGCGCCCTAGCTCTGTGCCCGTTTCGCCTCTCGTTCGTTCTCGTGTCTTCTGGAACCCTCTAGAGTATCGAAAATTGTGCGGTTGATAAATATCTCTATGTAAACATGACATGTGGGCCTTTCCTTGGTATTTCCTAGTAACCCCCTATAGAAACAAATATTCACCAAAACTTATGGAATTCTGTTAGTATAAACCCTAATTCTAGCTATTGGTTTCATTTAGATCCTTTTCCTTGTTTAGTTGACGGTTAAAATTGGTACTTAAGGACCGTCAACAACTCCCCCAAGCTTACCTTTTGCTCATCCCTGAGCAAAGATGAACTCAATGATAGATCAGGAGTTGCTACAATGCTTTCACGCCTTAAAGGTACACATGCGTTCAAACAAGAATTCTCCTCTAGATTAGAGTAAACTATTCTGACTTTCAAACTTACACATATTACCTTTAACCATGGGGCTTATAGCCATCACTTGGGTCTTGAGTAATTGAAAAGAAGAATGATCAAGCCAAGTACTATGTCTCAAGCTCTTCACTTTACCTTCATCCTAGAGTTTTGCAAAGTTTTCAAAATAAAACTCAAAGTCTCTTTTGTATGACCCTCTCAAGTCTCTCTATATGTGGTATTTGTGGATCCTCACCAAGGCAACAATGGTGTTATGCCTTCTCTCATAATATTATTTGGAATAGGCAAAGTAACAATGTGCCTTTTCTCTCTCACCCTATAACTAATAGGAAATATATGGAGTTCATAGGTGGGGGAGAAACAACGCATACATACTTGCAAAGCATATATTGTTAAGTCAAATAATGGATCCAGAGAAACAGGTTATACAATCAAATCAAGATGTGCATGTGTATGGGATATATGGTGGATGTATGAGGGTGGATATGTGGTGGATATATGAGGGTGTATGGTGGAAACCTAATTCTACTCTGCTCCTTAAATATATATATATATATATATATATATACATCTCTCTTTTGGAACTTGGAATTTTTGAGAGAACTTGGGCTTGCTTGCTTCTTTTTTTTAGAGAGGCGGGCATCTAAGTACCCATTGTTTTGATAGGACACTTGTCCATGTTTTACTCTCTTTATTTTATTTTTTTTATTTTTTTCACAACCCCAAGTCTCTTTCTATAATAAAGCTTTTGAAAGATGATGACAAGGAAATCTTTGGAGCAGTTACATATGTGGTAATGGAATAAATGGATAGGTGGAGAACTGGGATATTTTTGGTTGCTTTCTCCCTAGGTACGAATAGAGCATTTTTCTGGTGGATCTGAATGTCATATATGTGGATGCGTACTTCCAGGATAGAAGTAGCATATATGAGTCGAGTGTACGTGATCTTGATTTTAAAAGCATGACAAGTCTCTAAGGGTCAACAAAGCTTGACAAAACTCAATGTAAATACAAAGAGTAAATATGATAGTGAATGTTTTCCTAATCTACCAGCCATATATATATGGCTGTGGTAGGAATTCAAGCTCTCGTCATACAGAGACTCATCATGTAATATTTTTAATTTTCAAAAGATAAATTCTCCAGAACTCCAGTACTGCTAGGAACAAGATAAACAGTAGCTCAACTTTCTCATATCATACCTATCAACTACCTAACTCAAGCATTCGCAACCCACAAGTTTCAGGTTCAGAGCAAATCTTCATGTCAAAACAGTTATATCTAAAACTCGGGAGAAGTCAAGGCTGAAAACTAGGTACTTGAAAGGAATTATGGCAGAGTAACTATTTATCATTTCCATAAAGTTATCTTCAGAGTTCTTCATTTTACTATTAACATCTTCTAAACACACTTATTATTATTACTAAATAGGAAACTCTATTAAGGATAAAGTAGACAATTAAAAGTATCTAAGTTGTAACTCTTGTGATTAAGTGTGAACCTTTATGTGCTCACATTTTTTTTTGAATTTATTTATGTAACTAATATCTAAGTAAACCTAAGTGAATAAGGATACTTACCTGGGTACATGGGGGTGCTCTCCCCCAAGCTAGATGTTGACATAGTTATTCGTTTAGACAGTGTAGACTTACTTCACTTCTCTGAGACTTCAAAGATTATAGTTGATGTAGTTGTACTTCTCAAAGTAGATGAAGTTATCTAATCCTGTCTAGTCTTTCCAAATCCTGCTAAACTCAAATAGACAACAAAGCTCGTGGAACAGATTAAACGTTAGCCGTAAACCATTTATGCCTTGATTGTCTAGAGCTTTGCAGAATTTGAATATTCAAATATATTTTTTAGATTTTCAATTTTATATGCAAATGACTAATGCAATAATTTTTTATGCCTCCACAGTAAATAGTTAGAAGACTTATTCACATGGGGCTTAAAGGTTTTTTTCTTTTTATGATGCAATGTAGTGCAATAATATAGATATGCTATGATTAAGATGATTATGCAATGGATTATACTAAGGATTATATAGTACTACAAATATTTATGGAAAGTAAATATGCTAGAGTGTAATGCAGAGGAAAATAAATATGCAGATAACTTACCAAGTTTACCTTCCGGCTAAGGTTTGGAGATTTAGGTCCGTCGAACCGGACCTCTCTTTTGGTTCAAATGTCTTAAGGAGCATGGTCCACTCCTGATGAATACTTGGATGTTTGCTCTTCTTGTGTTGGTGTTTCCGATGAAGTCTCTTTCCTCTTCCACACTTCCTCAGTCTGAGGTTCTGCTTCCTCTTTGCTCTATAGCAGGTGATACATCCTTTGTTGATGGTATGACTTTTCTTAGGAGAACTCTTATCTTTATTATTGAATTGATCTTCATATCTTGTTAATTCTCCCAGATAGTCTATCCATCCATCCTTGGTGGCTTGTTTCTTCTCTTCAGGAAATTGGAAATGATTGCACTAGTGGTGTTAAGGAAAGATCTTCCTCGAATGAGGTGGACTTCATCTTCATCTCCCATATCTTGAACCATGAAGTCGAAGGGAACATAGTTATCTATCATGTTGACCATGACATCCTTTTCTATTCCCTCTCAGACATTATGTTGATGCTTGATCTAATATCGTAGAATATCTTGTAGAATGTACTTTCCTTGATCTTATGCAACTTATATACTATGCATCTATGTAGTGGAGACACATACCCCTTTCCATATGTTGATCAGTAAGCAAATCATCAATACATACAATGACCAACACATGCAAGTTTTTTTTGAAATGGTTTTGAAACACATAATAGAAAATTTTTAAAGTTTTTCCTAAGTCGCTAGGTGGTCAAACAAATGCGTGTTGTACTTCAAACCACGTTACAAGAATCAAGAAAATTTAATTCACTACGCAAAGCAGAAAACCTTGTCTCATCGAGAGGCTTAGTGAAGGTATCGGCTAGTTGCTTTTCGGTACTCACATGGCGAATTGCGATATCTCCTTTGATTTCGTGGTCTCTCATGAAGTGATGATGGATGTCTATGTGTTTGGTTCTAGAGTGACTAACCGGGTTATTTGCAAGTTTTATGGCACTCTCGTTATCACACAAGAGAGGTATCTTGGTGAATTGACATCCGAAATCTTTTAAGGTTTGCCTCATCCAAAGTAGTTGAGCACAACAAGCACCAGCTGCAACATACTTGGCCTCGGCAGTGGAAAGGGCTACACAATTCTGCTTTTTAGAACTTCAAGACACTAGGGACCATCCAAGGAATTGACACGTCCCCGAAGTGCTTTTTCGGTCTACCTTGCAACCAGCATAATCGGAATCCGAATATCCAAATAGATTGAACTTAGAGCCCTTAGGATACCACAAGCCAAGGTTAGCAGTGTATACTAGATATTTCAAGATTCTCTTAGCAACCACTAAGTGTCACTCTTTCAAGTTAGCTTGAAATCTAGCACACATACACACACTAAGCATTATGTCCGACCTAGATACACATAAGTAAATGAGAGAGCCATCCTGGAATGATATACTTTATGTCCATGGATTTCCCTCCTACATCAAGATCAAGGTGTCCATTGGTTGGCATGGGAGTCTTGATTGGATTTACATTCACCATGTCAAACTTCTTGAGCATATCATGGGTGTACTTGGTTTGGCATAAGAAAGTCTCTTCCTTGAGTTGCTTGATTTGAAAACCGAGGAAGAACTTCAGCTCACCCATTGTAATGACTCGCCTCCTCGAGGCCAGGTCCGTTAACGCCTGATAGCTTTCATAGGATATAGACTACCCTCACAGACCAACACTAGTCTTTTCGGCGCACTTTGTCCTCACTCATGCGCCCCCGAGAAGAACTTCCCGGTCAGTCACCCTTCTGAAATTGCTCTAGGCCAAAGCACGCTTAACTTTCGAGTTCTTTGCAGATGTGCTTCCGAAAAAGAAGTTGCAACTTGTTGGTATGAGTATCCTATTAATCCTATTAAGCCCTAGGCCGGGGTATTACATCCTCACCCCCTTAGGAGACCGATGTCATCATCGGTCAACCCTAGGCTAGGAACGTCCCCTCTTGGCCACGTCTGTGTGTCCAGTGCCAGCGCATGTGCCATGCTGTGTGACCACTCTGGATCCACACCAGCAATGCGCACCATGCCTGCACAACTAACACACACGCGCCCGTGAAACCGCAAGGGTCGTCTCTGATACCATTTGTAACAACCCGCCTCCTCGAGGCCAGGCCCGTTAACGCCTGATAGCTTTCATAGGATATAGACTACCCTCACAAGCCAGGCACTTTGTCATCATCGGATGTAACACCCCGACCTAGGGCTTAATAGGATTAATAGGATACTCATACCGACAAGTTGCAACTTCTTTTCTGGAAGCCCATCTGCAAAGAACTCGAAAGTTAAGAGTGCTTGACCTAGAGCAATTTCAGGATGGGTGACCGACCGGGAAATTCTTCCCGGGGCGCACGAGTGAGGACAAATTGCGCCGAAAAGACTAGTGTTGGTATGTGAGGACACTCTATATCCTAGGAAAGCTATCAGGCGTTAAAGGGCCCGGCCTCGAGGAGGTGGGACGTTACAAATGGTATCAGATCCGACCCTTGCGGTTTCATGGGCGCGTGTGTGTCAGTTGCGCAAGCATGGTGCGCATGGCTGGTGTGGATCCAGAGTGGTCACACAGCATGGCACATGAGCTGGCACTGGACACACGGATGTGGCCAAGAGGGGACGTTCCTGTCCTGAGTTGACCGGCGAGGACGTCGATCTCCTAAGGGGGTGAGGATATAACACCCCGGCCCAGGGCTTAAATAGGATTAATAGGATACTCATACCAACAAGTTGCAACTTCTTTTCCGGAATCCCATCTGCAAAGAACTCGAAAGTTAAGCGTGCTTGACCTAGAGCAATTTCAGGATGGGTGACCGACCGGAAAGTTCTTCCCGGGGCGCACGAGTGAGGACAAAGTGCGTCGAAAAGACTAGTGTTGGTCTGTGAGGGCAGTCTATATCCTAGGAAAGCTATTAGGCGTTAAAGGGCCTGGCCTCGAGGAGGCGGGACGTTACACCCATCATGGATTGGCACACAAAGATACCATCATTAATCTTGTGAGTAAAGAGAGTAGGATCATCTTTGCCTATTTCAAAGCCTTGTTTGAGCAAGAATTCCTTAGTGAATTCATACCATGCTCTTGGTGCTTGCTTAAGCCCATAGAGCGCCTTATGGAGCTTGAAGACATGATGTGGGAACCTTGGATCTTCAAATCCGGGTGGCTGCTCAACATATACAAGCTCTAGGGTAGGGCCGTTCAAGAATGCACTCTTCCCGTCCATTTGATATAGCTTGAAATCATGGTGGGAAGCATAGGCTAGAAGCATTCGGATTGCTTCAAGCCTAGCCACCGGTGCATATGTTTCTTCAAAGTCCAAGCCCTCCACTTGAGTAAGTCCTTGAGCAACCAATCTTTCCTTGTTTCTTGTCACCACACCTTGCTCATCTTGTTTGTTACGGAACACCCACTTGGTGCCAATCACATTGGTATTTGGTCTTTCCACCAAGGACCATACTTGATTTGTTTCGAAGCTGTTTAGCTCTTCTTGCATAGCCATCACCCAATCCGGATCATCTAGAGCTTGCTCAACCTTGAGCGGTTCCAAAGAGGAGACAAAAGAGTAAAATTGACAAAAGTTTGCCAAATGTGAACGAGTGGTTACCCCCTTTCGAAGACTCCCAAGAATGATATCAACGGGATGATGTCTTTGAATGGTTTGCCTCGATCTTTGGTATTATGTGGCTTCTTACTGGTCTGCTTGGTTGTCATACTCATAATCTTCAAAGATAGGTTGTAGGCTTGTTGGTCGTACTAGTGTGCTGCTTGGTGCTGCTTCTTGATGGGTAGCGGCAGTGCCGCTGTCAGGCCCGACAGTACCGGGGTCTGGCACTGCTGCTGAGCTAGGCAGCACTGTTGCTCCTTCTTCTACAAGACTTGGGGCAGTAGCTTCAGCTGGTTGAGGTTCCACCTCTATGGCCTTGCCTGCTTGTGGTCTTATGTCACCAATGGCCATTTGCTTGATTGCTTCACATGGTGGTTCCTCATTACCTACAATACTTTGATCAATTTGCTCTACTTGAGAGCCATTAGATTCATCAAATGTCACATCTACCGCGATTTCAATTTTCCCTAAGGTCTTGTTGAATACACGGTAGGCATGCTCATTTTATCCATAACCAAGAAGAAAACCTTCATCAACTTTAGGTGCAAACCTAGAGGTTTTGGGTTTCTTGTTAAGTATGAAACACTTGCACCCAAACACTCTAAAGTAAGACACCTTTGGTTTGTTACCGGTTAACAGCTCATATGAAGTCTTCTTTAAGATCTTGTGCAAGTAGAGGCGGTTGATTGCATGGCAAGTGGTGTTGACGGCTTCGGCCTAAAGGATATCCGAAGTCTTGTACTCATCTAGCATTATCCTTGCCATGTCAATGAGTGTCTAGTAGGTACTCCTGGATCATCTAGCTTAGCGAGGTAATGGTGATAGAAGGAGTTGGTCATACCCTGAATCAATAGTGCTAATTATCTAGGTCTTCTCTTGGTGTTGAGCTTTACTCTTGCTCCTTCTATTATTGATGTTCTTCTTTCTTGTAGCAATAGTTGTATCCTCGTAGATGTATGGCCTCTTAGGATGAGTAAGAGCCTTGAGTGTATGCTTCATGAAAGTGAATCTCTCCTTCTCATCCTTGATAGTGAAACAGATCTTGGCGCTATTCATGTAGACGATGGCATCATATGTTCTTACGAATGAGCATCCCAAGATAATGAGTGCTTTCGCATCTCTGCTTGTTTCTTCAATCACAAGGTTTTACCCGTACGAACGAGTGTCCAACTCATATGCTGAAATATTAAGGAATTCCTTGGGATAGCATAGTGTCTGATCTGCAAGCTTCGCATGATGTTGATACTTGATCCAAGGTTATAGACAGCTTCTTCAAAAACTCCCTTGGGATAGCATAGTGTCTGATCTGCAAGTTGACATGATGTTGACACTTGCTCCAAGGTCACATACCACTTCTTAAAAAGTGTAAGCTCCAATGGAGATTGGAATGACAGGTCTCCCTGGATCTCCTTTCTTCATTGGTAGGGTGTCATCCACCCATGCTCTTGATGGAATGGTGAAGAAGTGTCCTGCTCATAGAAACAAGGCAGAGATCAAGTGCATGGGCTCTGCTGGTGGAAAAACACCAACAGAACCAAAAGTTTATTCGTTCTTATCTAGCCTAAACATAGTGAGCAAAATCGAATATTTTGTTTAGCCATGACATGAGTGATGTGATCAGAAGATGAGCATGAATGTAGCTGTTCAAAAACACTTAGTAAATCAGATTGTTATAACACATGGAAGGATTGTCTATGAATAATCTATCAATTGATTGTGATTATTTTCCAAGGTCTAGATATGCAACATTTTAGCCCATATGGTTAAGACTATGAGATCAAGAAGTTATACTAGGATCAAACTTTAAAGAACAAACATGTTGAGTTTATCAGGTTGGATCATGTAAAGTTGCAGCTTCAAACATGGTTAGATCTTATTTATGTGAATACCATAATCAAAAGAGATGCTTTAGAGTGTTGATTACTTACCTTTACCTTTATCATTAATGAATCATGGTGTCGTAACACCTTATTGAAGCTTCCCTTGATCAACTCGTTGTCTCCTTTGTTCCGCTCCTTTCTCATACCTGTTCTTCTGATCTTGAACTTTTCTATTGGTCTTGTCTTGATGTTTTGTTCACCCTCTTCAATGGATTGAATGACTTGATTGTAGATTTTGTTCTTTGTCACTTGTATTCTTCTTGCTCCATGGAATTCATCATGATGAATTAGCTACCTCTCTCTTGTGAAGGTTGTTGAAGTTCATATGTCTCTATTCATCTCTAGTGTGAGTTCATCTCAGGACTTCCCAATTTGATATTGAAAGTTTTCCTGCATGGGTTAGTCCAACAAAATATCCAATATCTACTCTAGTATACTATCGGTTCAAAAATCAACCTAGACACCACGTCTAATTTGATTTAGGAAGACATTTTAACCTAACCAAGCTTAGATTAAAAAACCTTTAGAAGTAATATCCAAATACCTTTGATTTAAACTAAGCACCATGCATAATTTAAAAGATATATGAAAATTCTTCAAAACCTAAACATACACTATAGCAGACAAAGGTAGTATGAAAGTATTATGGAGATTTACTCAAGTGAGGATGAAAAAAGTATGATGATTTTTTTAGTAGTTGAGCATGCTTTAAAGGTAAGTACAATTAAGATGATGTATCAACATGGCAAAAGATTTTTTATGGTAGGTTATCCCCCAAGCTTGAATTTTGAAAAAATCAAGATTGGATGAATTCAATGTTGCAAGATGATTGTTAGACATACCTTATGCTTGGCATTCCTTCATTCTTTCTACTCTATACCTGGAAAGGTTAGTGACAAAAATACCCGAAGGAATATAATCATATATTTCTATGCTCGTTTCACAAGGGTAGGCAACAAAAAGGTGAATAGTTATGTTAAGATATGAGAGATGCTTATTTTAAGACACTAAGCTTGTCCTAGGGAAACCTTTCAAGATGTGCTTTTAGTGACATGGTTTCCCTACTATTACCTATCTCAAGATTTACACAACGAGATCTACAATATTTATGATAGACATATGGATTAACAACTACCCTTTTGAAGTTTTTGTAAACAGAAAATGTTAGGGTGTTGGAGATGTCATGTGTGGTAATGATAGAGAGACCAATGGGTTCGGGAGATGTCTCATATTAGCATGGGTTTAAAGAGATAGTTATGGAATAGAGTCCATGCTCATTGATATCATCTTCCTCTCCAATCTCTTTGGTAGATTTTTCATGTAAGTTCAAAATTCCACTTGGATTGGCAACTCTCAAATTGGTCTTGTTTGGGGCCTCCTCTATACTTGGATGATTCATATTTTCAACTAGATTTAAAACTAAACCAAGCCTAGAGAAAGATTGCTCCCAAACCATGGCTATACAAGCAGGGTGAAGCTCATAGACATTTATAAGAATAGGGTGTGAAGATGGTGGAGTCTCCAACAAGTCGCCCTTTGGATTAGAGTATTTATAGTTTTGGTAAGATGAATATGGTAAGGTGAGAAAGATGGTAAAAAGGCAAAAAGGAAAAAGGTAAATGGATCACTTGGTTCAAAACTAGCACAGCTACCATTCCCCGACAACGGCACCAGAAAGCTTGTTGGTATTTCTTAATGCACACAGATAAATCAGTAAGCGCACGGATACCGTTGTAGCTTTCACCCGGGAGTATTCCAAAAGGGTATCGATTTCCACGGGGAACGTGAAGTGAACTAGAAAAGAACTAAGAGCATCCAAGGATAGATAAGATAACTAGGTCAAGAGAGATTTTAGAGTTTTCTAAGGGGTTCTATCTAATCAAAGGCCCACGATATTCTACTTACTTTGGAGCAACAGTACCTTCCCGACTCTCGACAAAGACTGGAAAAAGGTAGTCGGGGGGAGGCTGCCAAAAGCTCTACGAAAATACCAACCCGAACGTGGTGGACTACAAAGGCCTTACAGAGCTGTCACCCCTGGGGCTACCACAACTATCCGTAGGATTGGGCGCAAACTCAGGTAAACTCTAGTCTAGACATCACGTCTACACTATCGCTTACTACTCTAATTCAACGTTTAAACTAGAGCACTCAATACGAGCGGAGATCCCGTAAATAGAATAAAGTAGAACTGAAATAAGATACTTAGAAATAATAAATGAAGAACCTAGAGATTGATCCGAACCAGTTGCTGCAAAGGTACAATGTTGAGGAAGATCCGACAGATCTGGCTCCTCCTAGCTCTCTCCTCCTCCCTCTCACCTCTAATTACAACTAGATGAACTAGAAGTAGAAGAAGTAGATCTAGACATCTAGAGGGACCTGTCTCCTTCTCTACATCTAATTGAAACCCTAGCTTTTGCTCTGGAGAAGAATAATGAGATGAGATGATCCTCAGGGGGTCAGGGGCCTTGCTTATATAGCCTCCTCAAATGAACGTCAGCCGTCGGATCAAACCGACCTTAGGCGAAGGATTTAGATTGATCCTCAAAGGTGGTGGAGCATAATCCGCGAAGTGGAAGATGATTGGCTCCAGGGGCAGGGAGGACGCCCTAGGGGCTAGGGCGGCCGCCCTAGCTCCGAGCCCGTTTCGCCTCTCGTTCGTTCTCGTGTCTTCTGGAACCCTCTAGAGTATAGAAAATTATGCGGTTGATAAATATCTCTATGTAAACATGACATGTGGGCCTTTCCTTGGTATTTCCTGGTAACCCCCTATAGAAACAGATATTCACCAAAACTTGTGGAATTCTATTAGTATAAACCATAATTCTAGCTATTGGTTTCATTTAGATCCTTTTCCTTGTTTAGTTGACGGTTAAAATTGGTACTTAAGGACCGTCAACAGTTATCAGTATCGATTTCCTTCTCACTTATCTCATGAAGTATGGTGGTGATATGAGAATCAATATCTTCCTCATTTTTCTTACGTACTTGCACAATTTGAGAGACCATACTAGAACTACAGAGTAGTGGGTTCGCGTTTAAATCATCCTCACATGTCTTGCAATGAAGCTCTCTATCTTTGTGTGGTGTATTCCTCACACTCCATTTGTCGATGCTCTCAGCCTCACATTCAGTGGCGTCACACAACTCACTTTTTTTCACTCTCACTCAATTTGGCTAAGTAGCTCTCATACTCACATGGGTTTTGAGGCACAATCACTTCGATGTCTTGTGGAGTAACATATGAATAGGTGTCATCACTCATTGTGTTTTAAACGGCATTGGAGCATCAATAATTGCAGCCAAACATTCATCTTTGACCTCCTCAAAAGACAATGATCTAGCATTAATAGAAGTGGAATCATGTGCACTATTCTTGCCTTGAATCTGAACATTTAGTGACATAATTTCAGCACAACTGTCCAATAATTTCTCATGTTCCACAGTTGGTGATGTAACACAAATTTGCATCTTTGGATTACTTGCAGCATGATACTCTTCATCTTGGGCAGATTTGTCACTTCCATTACATGTCACAATCGGAGCATCTATTTTTTCATAGTTAACTCTCAAATTGACACTATGGTCAGCCTTCAAATTCAGATTAGATGCGCCTTCAAAATCTGAAGTGTTATCAATCTGTTTATCACATTTTGGCTCTAAATTTTCTCCATGTTGCACATAAAATTTATGGACAGATTTGGAGCATATAACTTCATCACAGTTAGCACTAGAACAAGGCTCAAAATATTTGAGATCTGCAACACTTGTGTTTGTGTATTGTGATGGTGCTTCTTGAATAACAATTTCATGATTTGCAAGGTGCAAAACTTCAGCTGGTTCTTTCAACTTTGAACTGAAAAGATCAGCCCCTGATAGAGAAAGATGTTCTCTAATTTCACAACTTGATTTATCATCTTCCACAACTTGCATATTGGCTTCTTTTAGCTCACCTTCTTTGGCATGTGCAATAGAATGTTCTTCTTGATCTTGCACATAACTGAGAGGACTGCATACCTCATCATTTCTCTATGAACCCGAGGCTCAAAACTATCTTCTTGCTGCTCAACAGAGTTCTTCTTGGAGTTGCATTGCTGATGTTCACTTCTTCTAGGACTAGATTCAACTGAAGAAAAATTAGGGACAATATGTCCTCTCTTCTTGCAAGAAGTTGATGATTGCTTTTTTCCAACAACAGAAGATATTTGGGCTGCAGCTCAACACTTCTATCTTGGTACAAACTAGTGCTATGTGTCACCTTGCCTTGCTTTACCTTCATCATTTTCTTCTCTACTCTAATTGCATAACTTAGAAGATCTTGCATACTTCTAAAATACTTTCCATCAATTGCAGCAGCAATTCTCGCATTGAGACCTATCTTGAAGTATCTGATTACTTCCATATCATCAACAACATTTGCTCAATGCAAGGATGAATATAGCTTGCCATAATATGCTCTGATAGATTCACTACCTTGTTTCACATTCTCCAAACGACGAAACAAAATCAGCCCATATTTTTCTGGGAATAAATTTCTTTCTCATGGCATTCTTCAAATCTTCCCAATTCTTGATGAGATGCTTATTATTGACGGTCGTTAGCATCAACTTTTTAAGCAATTATAAATATGATAATTGGATCAATCAAATATAATATCTAGAAATATAGGGTTTTATCTAACAAATTCCACAAGTTTTGGTGTTTCATTATTTTCCAGGGACTATTCCAGAAAAGCATATAAAGGAAAGCAAATCAGAAGTAATATCAGAATAAATCCGCAAGGGAAATAGTGTCCATTGGACTCAGGAAGGACCCAGAGGGCACCCGAAGGAAGCGGGGCCTGAGAGGTTGACCTAGTGGGCCGGCCGGCCTGGGCCCATGCCGCCTGGCACCCCTAGAGCCCATTTGCCGCCACCTTCTCGAAGCTTCCTCCACCGCCATAGAGCAGTCATCTAGGCCCTACATTAAGTCGGTTTGATCCAATGGCCGTCGTGCATCCCACTGGGCTATAAATAGAGCCCTATATCCCCCTCCTAGAGCCAAGCCAGATCATGAGCTCAAGAGCTGAAATCCTAATTCCTATCTAGTAGATCTAGGCCAGCAATTCAAGAGAGATTAGATCCATGTAGATCTATCTCTATTTAGAAATTAGAGATTTAGAGTTGAAGAGTAGAGTTGTCGAGGAGTTCTGGCCTGTCGGTTCTTCTTTCATTGCTATATTCTTTGGGATCAAATTCCTCTCGCCCAGGATCTATATTCTGAGATACCCTAGTATTCGACTTCTGGTTCAAGTAAGCATTTACGCTTATTGTTCTTTATGTTTGTAACTCTTCTTGAGTGCTTTGATCTTGATAGCTTCTTGATTAAAGTAGTAATTCATAGTGTAGGTGTGGTGCCTAGGCTAAGTTTACTTACATTTATCCCCTGATTTTCTGGATGACGGTAGCTCGCGTAGGTGACTCTTATAGCTACGTTGATTCCTCTGTAGTCTGTTTCCCGTAATAGGTTATTGGCAGACATATAGATTCTTAGTAGAAGAGAACTCTGTTTTCTGCTCTTATTTAAGGCATCGTCCTTAAAGATCATAAAAGATAAAGCTTACCTAGTGACTAGAACTATAAAGTCCTTGGTTCTTTCTCCTCTTATCAATAGTTATCTATACTTGGTTGTGAAACGAGTTAAGTTAATATAGACTTAGTCATCCTCATACACTGTTCCTTTAGGTTCGATATTAAAACTAGGTTGTCTCGGTGAAGTGCTACATCGGTATCTATTTGTGCTCTTGTGGATAATTAATTTACTCGTTGAAGGACCGAGAACGGCAACCAGAGGGGGGGTGAATGGGAGCCTCAAATTTCTTTCGAAATATTCGGGCCACTCTTCCCAAAAACAACCCCAGCAAGCGAGCTTACTCAACCAGCAAGATCACGACCCTAGAGAGGGTGGATACCTTTGGTGAAGACCAAGAGGTACAGCGGATCTTCCGGAAACCAGAAACTCAAACCGTGACACCGATAGTCAGACTCTCAACCCCTATGGAGAAGAGAAGAAAGCTCACCCAAAAAAACTTATGAGAACTGGTCTCAAAGGTGCTTCATTAAGTTCCCTGCGTGATTACGAAACCAACGCAACAAACGGAACTCAATTCGGAGTCCGGACGAGGGAGAAACGGCCAAAACAGTCGCGAGAAAATCCTGAAAAACCTTGCTGGAAGAGCGACGGACGCTGGCGATGGACGCTGACAGAGGGCGATGGAGGGTCCGTTGCCAGAGTCCATTGCAGCGATGGACGCAGGGCGATGGACAATCCGTTGGGGGCGACGGACGGTCCGTTGGCTGAGTCTAACGCACCCAGAAAAATCAGCCCCTACTGGAAGGGCGATGGACGGTCCGTTGCCAGAGTCCGTCGCACCTAGAAAAATCTGCTCGAAACAGCCCTAGGCAACGGACGCTCGGCTCGGAATAGGGCAGCGTCCGGACCCTGCGTTGGGCAGCATCCTACGCCCCCAAACTCTGCACAGTGAACCCAAAATCGTTTTCTCTCCGCCAAATCTTCCCAAAACTCAACCAAATGAACTCCAACTGCAACCAAACTTTGTAGGAATGATCCTAGTGCAGTTAGGGCGCTATCCTGAAGAAATCATCGCTCAATTTGGAGAGGATAAACGGGAATCAAAAGATTTGGGGGAAAAACTCAAGAACGAAGAACACCGCAAAGAAATCGCCCGATCTACACACTCGTGAGGTTTGAGGGGAAATCCTTCGGTGCAAAGATGCTCCTCATGAATACGAACAACTTGGTTCAAGTGGATTTTGCAAAGCTACTCTCAACAAAGAGAAATCATCTCGGGAAAAAGAGAGAGCAAAAGCAAAACACGAAGAACACAAGCAAAACGGGGACACGATCAAGAAGTCGAAGCCACCATGGCTTACGGAGGTTACGACCTTCGATTCCTCGCAACAAACTCAAGTTCTTACAGAGGTTGGTGAAATCAACCTAGGGATCTCATGAACTAGAGAGAGGGTAGAGAAAGAGAGAGAGTTGGGGCAAAATGATTAGGGTTCAAGAGATGGGATGAGGATACCCCTTCATCCTCTATTTATCAGAGGCTTTGGCTATTTCCCAAAGACCCCCCTAGATACAATGAGTGAACTACCTAGCCTAAGCATTGCAGTCCAACTCCGGTAAATATCTCCCTCGATTTGAATGGACGGCCCCGCTTCCTGCCAGGAGTTGTCGTCGCCTCGACGCAACCTCCAGGATTCCGCCACGTGCCATCCCCGCTTCCTCGGAAGCTCCGCCTAGATTTTGAGGCCCAAACCCAGGAAACCCGCCACCGATAGCTTTGGGCTCAACTACCGAACCCCAAGTTTTGCGACCCAAACTCGGAAACCGACGCGGATGGTTTTGAGGCCCAAACCACCAAACCACTCGACGCGAGCCACCTTGTCTTCGCCCGGTCGGACTCCGAGTCCCCTGAGCCTCCGCTCGACTCGCGCGTCCACCGTCTTGACTTGGTGGACTCGGTCTACCTCCATGTCTTCTCGCACTCACCGGTGCCAAGTACTAGCCACCACAGCTAGTCCGCCGGCGCCCATGGTCCCTCAGTCCGAGCCCCGCTTCCGCCCTTCACCGCTCTCAGTCCATCGGCACGGCAAGCCTCTACTCGACCTTCTCCACGCCATTGACCACTGTCACTAGGCATAGTACCTGCACACCACAAGCCGATAGACAGGCACACATTTGCTTTCGCAAAGATTAGTGGTAAGCCACTCAAACTGAAACGCTCAAGTGTTGGGCAATCACTCATCACAAAACTGAACATACATGGGTACTTATCCATCATGTGTTCGCAATCTCCCCCTTGATGAGTGCATTGTCAACACAAGTTCATTTTAGATTTGAGCCACAAGGTAAAGCTCTCCAAATGACCAAAAGCTAAGAAAGCCAAAACGGGGTCACTTGAGAGAAGCAAAACGCATCCAAAACTTGGTTCCCAAAGACATGGGCAACGGCTCGACGCAACCAAGCAAAACAATGCTAGCCCTTAAGAAGAGGCAGAAACGAGCTCAACACCACTAGAAAGCCAAAGATACCAAACGCCTTAAGGCAAGAAATTCTTCAAGATACCAATTAACGCGCATGAAACTCAAGATGCCAATCAAAACCTGTCGAAGTCAACAACACAAGCTAGACCCTCCAGAAGAGGCAAAGGCTCAACACATCTAGCAAAACTCCCCCTGGGCAAAAGCATACTCAAGATACCAAGAAAGGGTGAAAAGAGTAAAAAATGCAAGATTTTCACAAAATGCACATTTTCTCCCCCTTGATCACATATCTCTCCCCCATGCTTTGTTCCCACAATGCAAAACTCTCCCCTTAAGTGTAGATGGAGAGAAATGCACATCTCTCTCCCTTGTTGACACATGAATCTCATCAATGCTCAAAACTCAAGAACCGGCCACAAATGCCATGATATAAATGAGTGCAACAAGCTTCATACATAGAGCTAAGACAATGAAAGGATGCTCTAAGTGATATGATCCTGTGAGAATAGGAAAATCTCTACGTGCCCAACTAAGACTTAGGTTGAGCTAAAGATCACTTTAGAAGCTATTTTAGAGAGCATTACATGTGTGAGCAAGGAATGGGTATCACCTCCTAGAGACAACTAGACATGGCAAACAAGATAGGACCTATCTCAAAGCAATCTCATGTATAGCAAGTTGTTGACACCATTTTTCAGCATGTGTCAAATGAGCTAAGACTTGCATTGATTGGCAGCCGTTTTCTATCGGCATCAGAAAGTCATCGGTGAGATTTACCGATGAGAGTGAATGCTACAAGAAGTTTGTTGCCGATGGGAGCTGGACGATTCTTGCCGATAAGGGTTAATTGGTGGAGACAAGTTACCAGAAGTGCAAGGTTGCCGATTGGGAAGTATTGCCGATGCCGATGGGCATAGAGTGACGATGCCGATAGGCACAGGGTAATGTGGCGGTTGACGTCAGCAAGGGATTGCCGATGGCAATAGAAGGAAGTTGCGGATTGAAGATCTGCCGATGGAAAGTTTCATCAAAGAAAAGACAAGGAAACTGGTGATCTTATACGGAAGTCTGAGTCCGACTCTTGCACGAGTCATTTATTTTCCTTAAAAATAGAGATGTTTGTTTAGGAAAATATTATTGTTATTTGAGTCCGACTCCTGCACGAGTCAGTTATTTCCTTTAAAATAGGAGTTTGTATTGTTTAGGAAAGGTACGAGTCGTGTCTGTTTACAACTCCTATTGCCGGAGTATAAATATGTACCTGGGGGTCATGAGAAAAAAACAATCATACATCAAACAAATCAATTACTCTTATTTACCTTTACTGCAATTTACCCTTTTTATTGCATTAGTCTTAGTTTATCTACGAGTTCTTCAAGCTTCGACGGGCTGCATCTCCTTAATCTCCGTCAAACCCTTGCAAGTTCCGCGTGGGAGTAATCTGAGCCTTGACATCCGGGCGCATCGCTGTTGTCTCGTTCAACTCTGGTCTAGTTATCCTGATCAAGGTTGAATCTTGACATCTGGGCGTATCGCCGTTGTCTTGTTTGGACTTTGTTCTAGTTATCGTCCTTGTCGATTAACTGGTCAAATCGACTGGCACACCTTTGGATATCGAATTCGGGTAATAGCCCGAGGTGTTCGCAGATCCTGATGCTTTTTGTGTCAACACCTCTTTTGGCACACCCGGTGGGACCAATTATACATCTATCATGGGTGATAACTCCGACGTTAACCAGAGGAACGTCATCGAAGTCTCCGAGGCCGATCTGAAAGATGATCAAAAGTTGGCTATGGAGCGGGCTATGGAGGAGTACAAACAGTTGTATCTGAAGTCCTTCAACCTAAGAAGGAGCGGCGAAGCCATCCTGAAGCAAGATCCGTCGTTGCCACGGCAGGTCACGTATGATGCCAATCCTGGTAAGTTGCAAGAGATGGTTAATTCTGCCTTAAATCAAGCATTAATTAGCCACTCCAATGTGCTGTCCAATACTGTGTACAATGTTGTTATGCAATCTTTCAAAGAAGGACAAGCACCTCAATATGTTGGTCCAGCGTATCATCAACCTGGATTGGCATCTATAAACCCATCGGCAGCCCCAATGGCGTATTCTACTCCCGTGGATACGTCTGCCGATGTGGCTACACCACCAAGGTCAAGTACCGAAAGTATCACCAAGCTTAGTGCAGATCCAGTGGCGTCGGCGATGTCGGGACCTGCTATCTAGAATCATTCAGCTCCCGTCAACTGGTGGGGTTACGGTATGCCATCAAATCTATCTGTTGGTTCCAATCTGATGCAGGGAGACAGTTCAGCTTGGAAGGGCTCCATGGCGTCGGCAATGCAATCACAGCCGATGATCCCTATGATGCATTACTCCACGTCTTCTCCAACGGTGCAAATGCCATCAGAAGATCTCCAGGTGGTGATTCCTAAAGTACCTATGATGCCACCATCGGCAAACTCTGTGCCGATGCAACACAGTATAGCAACTGGAAGTCAACCTATGGTGGTAAATCCTCAGGCCGGGGCAATAGCACATCAAGGTAACCAATTTGTTGATTACTCTAAGATGCAGGAACAGCAGGCGCCAGTTAACTATCAGCCATCGGTAAGTCACGTGCCGATGTTTTCATAATACTGGATGGACCAATCAGCCACCGGTTCAACAGCCTGGCGTACTGATGTATCATTATGAAAGTCCAGAAAACACTCACAATGGAGCATCGGTACAACAACCAATGAATATGATGCTACAACATAACCTAGTGAGTATGAAAAAATATCCATTGGTAAGTCAACGGATGCATAACGTCCAGATGACTGGTGCTGCGCCCGGGACAATTACTCCGCATCTTCTACCGAGACCTGAAGGGGCGCATCTGCCGGCTCCACCAGTCAACAATCAGCCTATGAGTCGACAGGAGCAGGATGCATATTGGACCGATAAGATTGCCGAAGTGATGAAGGAACAATTCGGCATTAAACCTAAGGTTAATACATATTCTTATCGGACACCGTATCCTTCAGCATATGACTTAATTCCTCTCCCAAATCGGTACAAGGTGCCTGATTTTACCAAATTCTCTTGCCAAGATGACACGTCAACAATGGAGCACATCAACCGTTTCATCATCCAGTGTGGAGAAGCTGCCAGCAGAGAAGAACTGAGGGTGAGATTGTTCTCATCGTCATTGTCTAGATCGGCATTCACATGGTTTATTTCATTGCCTCCGAACTTTGTGATTACTTGGGCCGATCTTGAAAAACAATTTCACAAGTATTTCTTCGCGGGCGTACATGAAAAGAAGCTTACCGATTTGGTCAAGTTGAAATAGCGTAATGACGAATCGGCGGAAAGCTTTGTCCAGAGGCTGCGAGATATGAACAAGTGCTACAGCTTGGTGCTTGATGATCGGCAATTGGCGGATTTGGCCTTCCAAGGATTGCTGCCGCACATCAAAGATAAATATGCGTCTCAAGAGTTTGAAAGTCTAAGCCACCTTGTGCAGAGAATTGCCGATCAAGATGTCAAGACTTTTGAGCCTAGAAAAACTTGGAATAAAAAGGTGACCTTCATTGAGCAAGAAGAGGATTCCGATGAAGAGCTAAGCATCGGCGCGACCGAATGGGTAAAGGATAAGAAATCTGTGTCTTGTCCGTTTGGCCAGAAAGAAGCTGAAAGGTTCACCTTCGACATCACCAAGGCTGATAGGATGTTTGATTTGTTGCTTCAAGAGGGGCGAATCAAGTTGGCGCCTAACCAAGTAATTCCATCGGCCGAAGAACTCAAAAGGATCAGGTATTGCAAGTGGCACAATGCAACTTCGCACAGCACGAATGACTGCAAAGTGTTTAGGCAGCAGTTGCAGTTAGAAATTGAATCTGGATGAATCAAATTTGAAAATTCTAAAGTCCAGAAATCGATGAAGATTGATCAGCACCCGTTTCCAAATAATATGGTAGAAACTAATGGAAAAACTAAAGTGCTGACATCGGAAGCTGCCAAGAAGAATGCATCGGTAGATCCTGACGATCAAGTAGCTGAGCATGATGAGAGGAGGTTTGTCGATGATAGAAAGGGCAAGAAAGTTGCCGATGAAGGTACCAGTGCCAAGAGGGCTCCTGGTGTTATAATCACGCATAAGCAGCCAAGGCGAGAGTATCGGCAATCGCGAGAGGAGCAACATTGGCAGGAAGAAGAAGAGCACCAAGAGTGGCTTCGGCATAAGGACCACTGGAAGTGTCCCTTCTTCGTTCATTGCTGGGAAGAAGGCATCAAGCTACCTACTGCCGATAATTGTCCTGAATGCAATGGATACTACCCTACCGATCGGACAGAAAAGAAGCCTTGCTTTGATGATCGGACATCCAGGTATGCTAGGCCGCTCAGAGAAAAGAAATCGGCACATGATCGACTGGGGGGCAAGCTCAGCGCGCATAACAGGCTTGGCAGGTGTATTGGTCAAGAGGAGCTTGAGGAGATGGCCAATGCAAGAGTGCCCGATGAAGAAATATTCTCCAGAGATCCGAACATAAGGGGTGATGCCGACACGAGCGGTGGGAGGAACCACCAGTCTGTTTGGAAGACTAAGCTTCCTCAATGGTGCCCTAAGGGTCTGACGAAAACTCAGAAAAGGAGAATCCAGCGCGAACGCCAAAGTGACTTATATGACGGTGAAAATCCTTCAAGGGAAAAGCAATGGAGGCCAAAGCGCAAGGATAGGGATCCATCGGCAGAAATCAATATGGTCGTCATATTGCCGATGGAGTTCATGGCACCTGTCAGTGACGAAGAAGAGGCTACAGAAATGGCGCAATTGGTCTTGGATCTGATGGCAGCTATCTTTGAGAAACCTACCGATGATGAAAGGCAGCACCTGAGGGCCCTGTTTGTTAAGGGCAAAGTGGATGGACAGCCTGTAACGAAAATGCTGGTGGATAGCGGGGCGTCAATAAACATAATGCCATATGTCATGTTCAGGAAGCTTGGAAAAGGCGACCAAGACTTAGTCAAGACGGACATGAAACTTAAAGATTTTGAAGGCAATGTGTCGCCAGCTATGGGAGCCGTATGTGTTGAATTAACCATCGGCAGTAAAACTTTGCCGACGAAGTTTTTCGTGATCAGTGGCAAAGGCACCTACAACTTGCTCCTAGGAAGGGATTGGATCCATGCCAATTGCTGTATTCCTTCTACTATGCATCAGAGCCTTGTGCAGTGGGTTGGAGACAAGATTGAAGTCGTCCGGAGTGAAACTCCGTCAATCGTTGCATCGGCAGAATCAGAAACTTATGAGCAAACCAGGTGCATATCAGGTGAAGCTTGGGACACGGAGTTCCTCAAAGTTGCCAATTACCGTATTACACTGATCCATGCAGTCGGTCCTGAAGAGGAGTTTTAATGGATCGATTCGCCAATGATGGAAAACTGGGACAGGGGTTCACATCGGTTGATGATTTATTAGAAGTAGATGTCGGCGATGGCAATAAGCCCAGACCTACTTTTATTAGTGCTAAGTTAGATTCCCAATGTAAGCAGCAATTGATTGACTTATTAAAAGAATATAAAGATTGTTTCACTTGGGATTATACAGAGATGCCTGGTTTAGACCGATCAATAGTCGAACATCGGTTGCCTATTAAATCTGGTTTCCAACCACATCGGCATCCTGCGCGCCGATGTAATCCTATGGTGTTGCCTAACATTAAAGCTGAAATTACAAAGTCAATTGAAGCTGGGTTTATTCGACAATGTCGATACACCGATTGGATTTCTAATGTGGTTCCTGTGTATAAGAAAAATGGAAAACTTCGTGTTTGTATTGATTTCAGGAATCTCGACAAGGCTACACCGATGGATGGTTATCCGATGCCCGTTGCCGATCTGCTGATTGATGCTGCTGCTGGACATCGAATCATTAGCTTCATGGATGGTAATGCTGGATATAATCAGATATTCATGGCTGAAGAAGACATATCCAAGACTGCTTTTAGATGTCCAGGTCATGTCGGTTTATTTGAGTGGGTTGTCATGACTTTTGGCTTGAAGAATGCCGGTGCTACCTATCAGAGAGCAATGAATTTTATCTTTCATAAGTACATCGGCATGATAGTCGAAATCTATATTGATGATGTGGTGATTAAATCTGGAAATTTTGAAAAGCATCTTGCCGATTTGCGAAAAATCCTGGAATGCACAAGGGAGCATGGGTTGAAGATGAATCCTAACAAGTGTGCATTTGGTGTATCGGCAGGCCAGTTTCTGGGTTTTATGGTACATCAGAGAGGCATCAAGATCGGTAGAAAATCTATTGATGCAATTAACAAAGTAGTTTCTCCTACAAACAAGACTGAGCTGCAATCCTTGATCGGCAAGATTAATTTCATTAGAAGATTTATATCCAACTTATCTGGTAAGATTAAATCTTTTAGTCCATTGTTAAAGCTGAGAGCCGATCAAGAGTTTATATGGAAAGAGGAACAGCAGTTAGCCTTGGAGGAGATCAAAAAATATTTGGTAAACCCTCCAGTCTTGGTTCCACCTCAACACGGGAAGCCTTTCAGGTTGTATTTGTCTGCCGATGACGGTGTTATCGGATCAGCCTTAATTCAAGAATTTGAAGGGAAAGAACGTGTGATATATTATTTGAGCAGAAGACTAGTAGATGCTGAAACAAGGTATTCGATTATAGAGAGATTATGTTTATGCCTATATTTCTCTTGCATAAAATTAAGGCATTATTTATTATCGGCTGAATGCACTGTTATCTGCAAAGATGATGTGGTTAAGTATATGCTATCGATGCCAATATTAAGTGGGAGAATCGGAAAATGGATTCTGGCACTTTCAGAGTTTGATCTGAAGTATGAATTGGCTAAGGCAGTTAAGGGTCAGGTGATGGCCGATTTCGTCACTCAGCATTGCAATGTAATAGGTTCTGTAGAAATTGCTCCTTGGACTTTGTTCTTTGATGGGTCTACATGCAAGGAAGGGGCAGGTATCGGCATTATTTTAATCTCACCCCGCAGATGGAAATATGAGATTTCGTTGCCGATTGTTGCTACCTCAACAAACAATCAGGCTGAGTACCAGGCTCTGCTAAAGGGGTTGGAATTACTCAGGGAGGTACGTGCCGATGCTGTTGAGATCTTCGGTGATTCCATGTTAGTAATTAACCAATTGATTGGAACATATGAATGCCGAAGTGAAGCTTTAATTGCAACCCATGAAAAGTGTTTGCAGTTATTAAAAGAATTCAAAGAGTACCGCCTTGAGCATGTTCCCAGGTTGCACAATGAAGAGGCTAATCGGTTAGCACAGAACGCTTCAGGATATCAGCCGATTCAAGAAGTCATGACATCGGTAATGGTTGCCGATGACTGGAGAAAAGAAATTTCCGATTATTTAAGAAATCCATCTAAGAAGGTTGAAAGGCGTTTAAGATTTCAAGCCACCAAGTATGTGCTCCTTGATGATGAATTGTATTATCGGACAATTGATGGAGTTTTGCTCAGATGCCTTAGTAAGGAAGAGTCAAAAGAGTTGATGGGTGAAATCCATGAACGTGTGTGTGGGGCACATCAATCGGCATTCAAAATGAAGTGGATGATTAGGCGGAATGGATATTATTGGCCGACCATTCTTGAAGATTGCTTCAACTATTTTAAAGGGTGTCAGGATTGTCAGAAGTTTGGTAATGTCCAGAGGGTACCTGCATCAGCAATGAATCCTATAATTAAGCCTTGGCAGTTTAGAGGGTGGGCTATTGATCTCATCGGCCAAATTTATCCGCCGTCAAGCAAGGGGCATAAGTTTATACTTGTTGCTACCGACTATTTCACGAAATGGGTTGAGGCAATTCCTTTGAAGAAGGTAACATCGGCGAGCATGGTAGATTTTGTAAAGGAACATATTGTTTACCGATCCAGTATTCCTCAAACTATTACCACCGATCAAGGGACCATGTTCACATCAGGAGAGTTTGATGAGTTTGTTGCTGGTATGGGGTTCAAGGTATTGAATTCTTCTCCTTATTATGCCCAAGCTAATGGTCAAGCTGAAGCGACTAATAAAGGAGTTATTAAGCTTATCAAACGCAAGATTGAAGAGAACCCTAGAAGGTGTCATATAGTGTTAAATGAAGCCCTATGGTCGTATCGGATGGCGTGTCATGGTGCAACCAAAGTTTCACCATATCAGTTAGTCTGTGGACACGATGTTGTCCTGCCTTGGGAAGTTAAAACTGGTTTTAGGCGATTGTCTTCTCAAGATCAATTAACAGCCGATGAGTATGATACTCTTATGAAGGATGAGTTAGAAGACTTAGCAAGTCATCGGTTGAGGGCTTTGATCAGCATTGAGGAGAACAAGAGAAGGGTTGCCAGATGGTATGACAAGAAATTAAAGTTGAAGGAATTTGCCGATGGTGATCTGGTATGGAAATTGATTTTACCAATTGGGACTAAGAATTCTAAGTTTGGAAAATGGTCTCCTAATTGGGAAGGTCCTTATCGGATAAAACAGTCTGCTCCTGGCAATGCTTATGTTTTGGAAACTCTCGAAGGAGTTTCGTTTCCCAGAGCAATCAACGGTAAATACTTGAAGAAATATTACCCTAGTGTTTTGGTAGATGCATAGAATGCCCGTTGGAATACCGATGGAAGAGAGTGCTATGTAAAACATCGGTAAAAGTGTACTGACATTATATTACAAAGCAAAATCAAGTGTTACATTTGCCGATATGATGAATTGTAGCAAATTACAACAAGGATTGAATAGTTGATATCGCACGCAGGCGAATTTGCTCTATTTCCTCCATTTCCATGGCATCATCATCGGCAGACCCTTCAACTGGCTTGATTTTCTTCTTCAGCAGGATAGCTTGTTGGGCGTTTCTGTCTCTTTCTTGTCGTAGAGCCTTAATGGCGTCGGGAAGTTGGGCTTTCTTTTGGCTGGCTGTGTTCAGGGCTTCTTCAACCCTTTTCAGTTCAGTCAGCAACTCTTCCCTCCTTGCCGATAAATGAACGATCTCTTGCTCAAGATTGGCGCCGGAAGCTTCTACTTGGCTGATGTCCTTGTGTTTCTCATCGGCAATTTGTTTGAACTTAAGCATTTCTTCTTCAATCATTGAGTGAGCGGTTCTATCGGCTATGCAACGAGAAAGTCTTTGATACTGGAGTTGCCTGCTCTCAAGAAACGCTGCCTGGAAGAGTGTTTCCTCTGTATCGGCAGATAGGTGGCCTTGGATGTCTTTGAAAGCTATCTTTGCTGTAGTAGAGTCTTGGACGAGATGAGATGTGTCTTGTTGCAGTGAGGATAGCAATGTCTCAAGCTTGAGTTTAACCTCTGCTGATAAAGCTGGAGTGGAGCTTTCTTCGTCTTCGTCTTCGTCCTCATCGGGAAGATTAACGGCGAAGGAGAACAAGCTATTCGCTGGAGCAGAGCCTTCTTTGTCTTCATCTTCATCAGGGAGGTTGATGGCGAAGGAGAATAGGCTGTCAGGGGAGTCTTGGGCCTGAAAAGGAGAAAGTTAGAGTTTGCCGATCATAAGTTTATACTGCAAGTTTTTAGATAGTTGGCTTACCATCTTGAAGCGGATTTCTTGTCTGGGACTTGGGAAGGCTGCCGGTATGGTATTATCTGGAAGATCGGCAATGGTTGCCGATGAACACACTTCCGTAGGAGGAGCGGTCGGTGCTGTTAGTGCTGTTGCTGGTGCTGTCTCTGCTGCGATGGTTGGTTCCTGTGGCGGTGATGCCATCCTCTGGTCGGGGATGTTATCTGGTGTAGGTGCTGGTGCCGATGCTGATGTTGCAGCTGGTTCCTGCGGCGGTGGTATTGTTTCCTGGTCAAGGATTTCGTCTGTTGGCTGATTGGGAACAGACGCCGATGATGGCTCTACTATTGGTGCATCGGTGGGAATTGGTGATGCAGCTGGAGTGGCTCGCCTCAAGTGTTTCTTCTTTGGAGCGGCAGTAGGTGAGCCGGCCCTTTTTGGTTGCGAAGCTTGGGGGGCGTCGGCAGCGTGAGTTGGAGAAGCTTGTACGTCTGGAGCAGTTGCCAATGACCTCGCTGCCTGAAATGTTTGGTGCAAGTTACATAAAGTAAATATTGCCGATGAGCAGTTTGTGATCGGTATAAGTGAAAGTAAAACTTACTGCGAAAGCTCGCGCCAAGATGGCAGCAGCAGCTGATGGAGTAGCAATGGTCTTTGCAGGCGTTGGCTTGGGCTTGAGAGTGACCTTAGGTACCCTCTGAGGAGTGAAGGCAGCTAGTGTAGGAGCTTTATTACCGATAATCGATACAGGGCTCATCATTCGAAGATGGAAGGGCTTGCCACTCTTGCTCATTTGGGGATTGGATCGTCAACCTGTTAAGCAAAACAAGATCAGATGACGATGGTAGAAGTAAATGATAAAAATGCATTTTGATGAACTTACTGCATCATCGGGGATGATATGATCGGCATCGATCAAATGCCGATAGTAGTGCGATGACTTGGCGAACAGTTGGCTTCTCCATTCTTGCCACCAAAATTTGTATTCCTCTGTGATGAAAGATGTTGGTGCCTAGGAGGATAGGTCGATGTTTGATGTATCGGCATCGGGAGGGAGATTGACAACCTTGTTCCAATCCATAGCGCTGGAGATAATTTGTCTTGGTTTTATCACCTTGGCGTAGCAGAGTTTGATCGGTAATTAGCCGAATGTCAGTTGTCTTGCTACTGCCGATGGGTAATATAACTCATAAGATGGAGGAGCATTCTTCCTAGTTCCAAAAATGTTGACTGGAATAGCTCGGGGAACAATGCTGGCCTTCATGATTACTTCATTCTGAGGCACGTTCCAATCGGTAAGGTTGAACAACAAAGGAAATCGGTTGTCATCATCAATATAAGGCCACCAAAGCCGTTCTGAAGCAGGGATTCCGTTATAAAGCTTTTGAAAGAATTTGCCAAACTGGTCTGCATTGGCATCGGTTCCTGGTAGCACTATGATAGCCTCCCCGAAATTAAGAGGGGGACGAGTTGCCGATTCATCATCATCAAATACATAATCCTCTGATATATCCCTTGGGAATTGCTGATTGAACAAGTCAAATTGAAGGGTCTTGTACATGTGTGCGTTTAACCACATGTTTATAAACCACCAAGGACCCCCAAGGTTGTCGATGGACTCGCCTAACAATAACTTCTTGGATACTTGGTGTAGAAGATGGTATACCGATCCAAGGAGGTATCGGCCGAGAGGGAGTCTTGTTCCATCGGCTAGAAGCTCTGCCGCAGGAAGATACATGGTGGTAGGTCCGACTGTTTTGTCATAGAAGATAAATTTTTCTAGCCACATGTTCAAAAAGATGGCATGCTCCCTTTGACCTACCGATCCAGTCTTTTGGTATTCCCGGATGTAACCAATCCAGACGCCGATATTGCGTGTGTTCACCTTATACTAAGCCTTCCTATTAAACAGGGTGGGGGTATCGGCAGAGGAGACATAAGCATGTGCACGTCGGCAAGAGTGGGAGTAGTTGGTCCGTGTCTGAATAAAAAGACATTCATTGTATCGGACCAGAAATACGAAGCCGCCATCATCATATTCTCATTCTTCTCCATATCGGCAATGGAGAGCCATATACACTGATCTAGGTTACGCTCTGACCAGTAAACTTGTTGTGTTCTGATTATTCTAAGGTACCAGTTTTTCCATCCCTTGGTGGGTTTGGGCCATGAGCGGAAAACATCTTTCAATAACCCTAGGCTAAAGCATTCAGATTTGAAAGGGATGCGGTTGGTCTCTGCGTTGATCAGATTGGTAGGATCGGGGTGTCCCATTGGGCCCAGGCAGTTGAAATTGGATTGCTCAATGGGGATTACTACCTTGTTGTACAGTTCCTAGGTTTCGGAAAAAATCAAAGAAAGAAAGGGGAAAAGAGATTACGAAATTGATACGGAAAAGGAACTTGCAGAAGGTGAAGTGAGGAGGAAGTAGATTTACTTTGGGGACGTCGAAGTGGATCGCCATTGGAGTTGAGGAAGTCCTTGCGATTCGTGCTCTACTTGAGGGAATCGTTGTTGCTTGAGCTCACGGGACTGTTCTTCGGAGCCGCCGCCGAGGTTGAAGACGAAGGCAGATGAAAATGAAAGTGGGCGCAGGGTGAAAAAACAGATTGGATGCTGGTAACTTTTATAAGCCTGGTCAGGGGTATTTTTTGAGTTTTTATTCGTACTGAACAGGAATATGGAAGGGCGTGCAATAGATGTGTGCAAAAATCAAGGAGTTATCTTGGAGGGAACATTTACAGTGGAGAAAATTTCGGCGCGTAAAATATTCTACACTCCGAAACTGGGGGGCATGTGTTGACACCATTTTTTGGCATGTGTCAAATGAGCTAAGACTTGCATTGATTGACAGCCGTTTTCTATCGGCATCAGAAAGTCATCGGTCAGATTTACCGATGAGAGTGAATGCTACAAGAAGTTTGTTGCCGATGGGAGCTGGACGATTCTTGCCGATAAGGGTTAATTGGTGGAGACAACTTACCAGAAGTGTAAGGTTGCCGATTGGGAAGTATTGCTGATGTCGATGGGCATAGAGTGACGATGCCGATAGGCATAGGGTAACGTGGCGGTTGACGTCAGCAAGGGATTGCCGATGGCAATAGAAGGAAGTTGCGGATTGAAGAGTCTGCCGATGGAAAGTTTCATCGAAGAAAAGACAAGGAAACTGGTGATCTTATACAGAAGTCTGAGTCCAACTCTTGCATGAGTCGTTTATTTTCCTTAAAATAGATATGTTTGTTTAGGAAAATATTATTGTTATTTGAGTCCGACTCCTGCGCGAGTCAGTTATTTCCTTTAAAATAGGAGTTTGTATTGTTTAGGAAAGGTACGAGTCGTGTCTGTTTACAACTCCTATTGCCGGAGTATAAATATGTACCTGGGGGTCGTGAGAAAAAAACAATCATACATCAAACAAATCAATTACTCTTATTTACCTTTACTGCAATTTACCCTTTTTATTGCATTAGTCTTAGTTTATCTATGAGTTCTTCAAGCTTCAACGAGCTGCATCTCCTTATCTCCGTCAAACCCTTGCAAGTTCCGCGTGGGAGTAATCTGAGCCTTGACATCCGGGCGCATAGATGTTGTCTCGTTCAGCTCTGCTCTAGTTATCCTGATCAAGTTTGAATCTTGACATCTGGGCGTATCGCCGTTGTCTTGTTTGGACTTTGTTCTAGTTATCGTCCTTGTCGATTAACTGGTCAAATCGACTGGCACACCTTTGGATATCGAATTCGGGTAATAGCCCGAGGTGTTCGCAGATCCTGACGCTTTTTGTGTCAACACAAGTAAAACTATCCCTAGCAAAGTTCATACAACAATCCAATGACCCAACTGAATGAACTTTTCAAATTTCAGAGTTTTGCAGTCAAATTTCAGTTTTAGGCACATTTGAGTTGTATGCGAGTGGTTGTAAGCAAAGTGATGCCACTGCTTACCAACCGGGCGAAGTCAAAGGACTTAACACACCGATTTTGGTCATACACGACACCGCTCAAGTATCAACCCATATGGGAAGCAGTCTCGAACATACGGTGAAGTGCTCACAACACAAACCCAACTCGATCTTTCCAATTCACAAAACAGAGAGCAATTTCATTTTAGATCAATTTTAAGCATGGTGCTCAATGGAAGTGAATGAAACAATGAAGATCCATAGTTACAAGCTATATATAAGGCAGCCAAGAAGGATCTTCAAAAGCCTACACATGCTAGTATCATTTCAGAGGTGACATGGGGAATTAAATTCAGTTTTAAAGCTTTTCTAACTTAGCTCTATTGCATATCAAGAGATCAAAGAGAGTCTAAGTTAGGCAACACCATAGACACATAAAGCACCTCAAACAGAGCATAGATTCATTATATCGGCTATAGGTATGAAGCTTAAAATGAACTAAGTCACAAATGCAAATGAGATGCAAAATGCAATGACACCAATTGAAAGCTAAACACACCAAAAGAAAGGAAAAGAAAAGGCAAATAAGAACCAAAGGAACTAGGATACACAAAGCTTTCCTCCTCTAAAAAGGAAAGAAAACACCCAACTAGCCCCGAAGACGAGAAAATGCAGCTTGATCGAGAGGTTTTGTGAGAATATCCACAAGCTGGTTTTGGGTCTCGACATGCCGGAGGTCAATGTCGCCCTTCTCATAGTGATCTCTCAAGAAGTGAAAGCGAACATCAATGTGCTTGGTCTTAGAGTGAAGCACGGGATTTTTGGCTACACTAATGGCACTCGTGCTATCGCAAAGCAGAGGCACTTTAGTAAGCTCAAGACCAAAATCCTTCAAAGTCGCAATCATCCAAAGCAACTGCGAACAACAGCTACCGCGGCAACGTACTTAGCTTTGCATGTCGATTGTGCCACGCTAGACTGTTTGCGAGAAGACCAAGACACCAGAGAAGATCCGAGAAACTGGCAAGTCCCAGAAGTGGACTTCCGATCAAGACGACAACCGGCGAAATCGGCATCAGAATAACCACAAAGCACAAGAGAGGAGGAGGCGGAAAACCAAAGTCCAAATTCGGGAGTGAAGCGCAAGTATCTCATGATGTGTTTCACCGCCTGCTTGTGCGAAGTCCGTGGGGACGCCTGAAAGCGAGCACACAGGCAAACGACAAACTGAATGTCCGGCCGGGTCGCCGTCAGGTACAGAAGCGACCCAATCATGTTGCGGTACTCCGTCTAGTCCACCGCTTCTCCTTCCTCATCCGCATCCAAGGCAGTCGTAGTCGACATGGGCGTCAAGAGGGGCTTTGCCTCACCCATATCAAACTTCTTCAAGATGTCCTTCGTGTACTTGCCTTGGTGCACAAACGTCCCTTCCTGGGTTTGCTTGATTTGCAACCCGAGAAAGAAAGTCAACTCTCCCATCATGCTCATCTCAAATTCCCTTCTCATAAGATCTGCAAACTTGGCAACAAGGGCATGAGAAGAACCACCAAAGATGATATCATCCACGTAAATTTGGACAAGGAGAGTGTCTTTGCCTTGCTTGAGGAGAAACAACGTCTTATCTACCGATCCCATTTTAAAACCCTTAGCAAGCAAAAACGTTTTCAACCTATCATACCATGCTCTAGGGGCTTGTTTCAAACCATACAAAGCTTTGTGAAGTTTAAAAACATGATTTGGAAACTTGGGATTTTCGAAACCGGGAGGTTGTTAAACATAAACTTCCTCCTCTATATAGCCGTTTAAGAAAGCACTTTTAACGTCCATTTGAAAAAGTTTAAAACCCTTAGAAGCCGCAAAAGCTAGAAGGATTCTAATGGCTTCTAAATGAGCTACGGGAGCAAAAGTTTCCTCATAGTCTATTCCCTCCTTTTGACAAAAGCCTTGCGCTACCAACCTAGCCTTGTTACGCACTACCACCCCATCTTCACTTTGTTTATTTTTGAAAACCCATTTGGTACCTATGGGATGGCAACTAGGTGGTGGAGGAACTAAGACCCAAATGCGATTTCGCTCAAAGTTTTCTAACTCCTCATGCATGGCATTAACCCAATCCGGATCCATCAAAGCGTGTCCAACATCTCGGGGCTCAAAAGAAGCGACAAAAGCCGAATGAGCAAAGTGAGAGATATAGGACCCAGACCGTGTGACTCGACGGTCAATGTCACCGATGATGTTCTCCGACGGGTGCTGTCGCTGGATGTGGCGGGGAGCCTGCCTGGACGAAGTGGCCTCCCCCTCGACAGTAGCTAGAGCTCCCTCAGGTGCAATGGGCATCGACTGAGGAAGCTGCTCGAATGGCCCCCATGTAGAGGAAGTAGTCGGATCGGGACCGTGAGCCGAAGTGGATGTCGCAGGGTCGACGGGGGCAGCCAGTGGAGTTGGCTCGGGATCACCCCAATCGGCATCATCCTGCTCCTCCTCCACAAAAATGCTAGTGTTCACCTCATCATCACCTGCAAGCTCAAAAGCAGTGGAAACACAGAGCATAGTTTCATCGAATGTAATCTCACAAGTCTCCATGACTCGGTTAGTTTCTAGGTTAAGTGCACGATAAGCACGAGAGTGAGTAGAATAACCAAGAAAGATACCGTCAGAAGACCGTGATTCAAATTTATCCAACTTACCGCCCTTTTTGAGGATGAAACACCTACACCCAAACACCAGTAGGTGACTTACCTTGGGTGGTCTCCCAAATCGCAGCTCATAAGACGTCTTTTTCTTGAAAGCTCGGAGAAAAATACGATTGGAAACATAGCAAGCAGAACTGGGTGCTTCGGCCCAATACCGCCTAGGAGTCCTATGCTCATCGAGCATCGTCCTGGCCATCTCAACAAGGGTCCGATTCTTGCGCTCAACAACACCGTTCTGCTGGGGAGTGTAAGGAGAGGAAAATTGGTGATCCAAACCCAAAGAAGAGCAAAGAGATGCAAATTGAGCATTCTTGAATTATGTGCCATTATCACTGCAAATAGCTCTCATGGCATGCTTAGGTCATTTTGCAATCTCAAAAACAGATCACGCACATGCATAAAAGCCTCATCCTTACTCTCCAAAAAGAACACCCAAGAGTACCTCGAGTAATCATCAATGACAACAACCACATACCACTTCCCTCCTTCCGACCTAACCCGAGCTGGACCAACTGTGTCCATGTGTAAGAGCTCGCCGGGTTGTGAGGTCATAATTTGAGTTACGGGAGGATGGGAAGGAGCAACCATCTTGCCATGTCTGCAAGGATGGCAAACCAAATCTTTCTCGAACTTTAGCTTTGGCAATCCTTGGATAAGGTCCATTGAGCTAAGCCTTGCAAGCAAGTCAAAACTTAGATGTCCCAATCTCCTATGCCACTTCCAAAGCTCGAAAGAAGAACCGGCAAGAAGACAACGAGAAGGTCCGGAAGAGATAGAAAAATCCGCACAAAAAACCTTCTCGAAGGGTAAAATCCGGCAAACAAGCTCACCACGAGAGTCCAAAATCCGAGACAAGTTTGTCTTAAAGCTCACCTCAAAACCGTCTTCAAGGAGTTGCGAAACCGATAGAAGGTTAAAATGCAAATTCGCAACCAAAGCAACATCCTTGAGGACAAAAGACGAATTGACTCGGATGGACCCCCGGGAGACAACCTTACCTTTACTCTTGTCCCCGAAGGTGATGTACTCGGTGTGGCGCACGGGGTCGAGGCTGGAGAACCACTTGGCACTTCCGGTCATATGGCGTGAACATCCGGAATCCACAAGCCAAGTCTCCTCTAGTCCTCCTTCCTACATCAATAGAAAGACATAGGGTGAGCAAACGGCGCAACACTGGGGTTAGTAAACTGTGAAGGATACCAGTGTATTCCCATTTGCCCAAAGAATGGGTTAGGAGAAAAACCAAGCATCTCCTGCCCCATGGGAGGATAGCGATCACCACGATAGAGAAAACGTGGTCCGCTAGAGAAGGGTGGAGTAAAGCCACCGCCATGAGGCTCGTAGTCGTATGGGTCACGACCGGTACCCTGCCAGGCATGACCACCGCGTGGTCTTGCCTCCTGAGGCCTAGCACCTTGAGGCATTGTACCTCTAGGCCTAGAAGTGCGCCTCTGAATTTCCGGTTCATGCACCCCAACTCGTGGGTGGTACATGTCCCGGTTGTTCAACTCAACCTGCCTCCGATCATCTCTCTTCCTCCTAAAGCAAAACTCAGCCAAGTGCCCATCCCGCTCACAATACTCACAATGGTACCTCCCCACACTCTTGGTAGGCACTCTCTTGTTGGGTTGGGTGGCTCTAGCTTTCTTAGGAAGGGGATCTGAAGGACCGAGAACGGCGACCAGAGGGGGGGGTGAATGGGAGCCTCAAATTTCTCTCGAAATATTCGGGCCACTCTTCCCAAAAATCAAACCCAGTTGTTGGGTGCTCAACCTCCCCCGAGCAACGCGAGCGGGGATTCAGACGAAATCGGAGAAATGAGAGCTCACCGGCAGTGGAGGAAAACTCACCGGAAACCCCCAAGATAGAGTTCTCAACCCCTATGAGAAAGAGGCAAAAACCCTAAGCAAAACAGCCAGAAAAACAGGCGACGGATGCTGGAAGACAACGCGACGGACGCTGCAGGACAGGGCGACGGACGCTGGCGACGGACGCAGAGAGATCGTCCGTCGACCTTCCAGAGAGCACTGCAGAAGAGAAGCAGAAGGCAGGGCGTCGGACGCTGGGCGGCGGACGCTTGGGTGAGCGTCCGTTGGCGTCGGACGCTGCGCGACGGACGCTTAGGCGAGCGTCCGTCGGCCTTCCAGAGAGCCAGACAGAAACTCAGAAACAGCAGAGGCGACGGACGGTCGGCAACGGACCCTGAGGAGCGTCCGGCGCCAAACCAAAAGCTCAAACACACCGAGCGACGGACGCTGACGTCAGCACGCACCAGCGTCCGACGCAAAACCCTCGGAGCGTCCGACGCCCCGAAAATCGCGCAGAAACCCCGAAAAGCGATTTTCCTCCGCCAAATCTTCCCAAATCTCGACCAAATGATCACCAACTGCAACCAAACTTTGTAGGCATGATTCTAGTGCAGTTGGGGAGCTATCCCGAAGAAATCATCGCTCAATTTGGGTCGGATGAGCGGGAACACTCGGATTTGGGGAGAAAAGGGAAAACGAAGAACGTCGCAAAGAAATCGCCCGATCTGCGGACTCGAGAGGTTTGAGGATGGATCCTTCGGTGCAAAGATGCTCCTCTCGAATACGAACAACTTGATTCAAACGGATTTGCAAGAGCTACTCCCAACAAAGAGAAATCATCTCGGGAAAAAGAGAGAGCAAAAGCAAAACGCGAAGAACACAAGCAAAACGGGGACACGATCAAGAAAACGAAGCCGCCATGGCTTACGGAGGTTACGGCCTTCGATTCCTTGCAACAAACTCGAGTTCTTACAAAGGTTGGTGGGATCAACCTAGGGATCTCATGAACTAGAGAGAGGTTAGAGAGAGAGAGAGAGAGTTGGGGCAAATGATTAGGGTTCAAGAGATAGGATGAGGATACCCCTTCATCCTCTATTTATTAGAGGCTTTGGCTATTTCCCAAAGACCCCCCTAGATACAATGAGTGAACTACCTAGCCTAAGCATTGCAGTCCAAGCTCCGGTAAATATCTCCCTCGATTTGAATGGACGGCCCCACTTCCTGCCAGGAGTTGCCGTCGCCTCGACGCAACCTCCAGGGTTCCGCCACGTGCCATCCCCGCTTCCTCGGAAGCTCCGCCCGGGTTTTGAGGCCCAAACCCGCGAAACCCGCCACCGGTAGCTTTCGGCTCAACTACCGAACCCCGAGTTTTGCGGCCCAAACTCGAAAACCGACGCGGATGGTTTTGAGGCCCAAACCATCAAACCACTCGACGCGAGCCACCTTGTCTTCGCCCGGTCGGACTCCGAGTCCCCTGAGCCTCCGCTCGACTCGCGCGTCCACCGTCTTGACTTGGTCGACTCGGTCTACCTCCATGTCTTCTCGCACTCGCTGGTGCCAAGTACTAGCCACCACAGCTAGTCCGCCGGCGCCCATGGTCCCTCAGTCCGAGCCCCGCTTCCGCCCTTCACCGCTCTCAGTCCATCGGCACGGCAAGCCTCTACTCGACCTTCTCCACGCCATTGACCACTGTCCCTAGGCATAGCACCTGCACACCACAAGCCGATAGACAGGCACACATTTGCTTTCGCAAAGAGGTTAGAAGTAAACGCTCAAACTGAAACACTCATGTGTTGGTCAATCGCTCATCATCAAAACTAAACATCATGGGCACATATCAACCATGTGTTCACAGGATCACTAGAGATGTCTGGCAGTGTGTCAAGTGAGTTGCGAAGGTGGTTCGGTTTGGCAATCCACACTTGCTTCTGTGGGGTAGTTTTGGGTGGCTCTTCAAATACACCATCTCTCACAGGAAACTTGGAGGGGTCAGTAGGCTTAGGTGGAGTGATCTTAGTAAGCTTGGGTGTTGTGGTGGGTTTCTCATTCTCGCTCAAACCACTGCACTCACCGATCTTACCGAACAAGCTATCGTCCTTCCCACTTATAGCAAAGCCTACTCCCGTGTTGTCAGCCCTTTTGCATTGGCTAAGCATCATCCCCAGCTGCGGCTCTCAGCAAGACACCCAGCTCAAGATGGACCGAAGGTATGTGTTTTCTTCCTCTGTACGCATCTTGTCGTGTCTGCACGACGCGATCTCAAGCTCCAAAGCCTTAAAGCGATCCGACTCTCTAGTGCTATCTAAGCTGACCTTCTCTAACATAGCGATCCTAGCATCCTTCTGTGCCAGCTCAGAACGCAAGCCTAAGCAAGACTTGCACGCACCAAGTAAGCTAGGCCTAGCCTTCAGCTCACTGACCTCCTCAAGTAGAGTGTCATACTTGTCCTAGAGAGTGACAAGATCAGACATGTGAATGACGCAAGCATCACACTCCACCTCCTCGGTAACCACCACTTGTGCCTTAGCAAACTCTAGCTCATGAAGCGTGCTAAGGTACTTCGCCTTGAAATCGTTCCTCTCACAAGCGGCACGCTTGAGCAAAGCATCCCGACTAAGCAAGGTATCGTTCAGAGACTCAAGCTCGAGAGAGAGGGATTCGATGGTGGGTGATACCTCGGGTGTCTCGGAGTCATAGTCGTAGTCGGGGCCATCCTTGCGCTTCCCGGCCTTGCCTTCTTCAATCGCCATGGTGCAAAAGCCACCGTGCTTGGCGTCGGCATAGAAGCAGAGGTCGTTGAGCTTGTCCTCAACCTTTCCCTTCGACTCATCGTCGCTTGAGGAAGAACCCCCGTCGGAGGAGGCATCGATGTCGCTAAGGGAGGCGAGGAAGGCTCAGTGCTTGGCCTTCACCTTGTCGATCACCCTCTTCGAGGATCTTCGGTTATGGCCGCCCTTGGCCTTGTGCTTGTCCTCGAAGCGGTGCTCGCGCTTGTCCTTGCGCTTGGTGAAGTCACCCGCAGCTTTCTTGGGGCAGTTTGCGATGAAGTGATCCTCATCACCGCAACGGTAGCACCCCTTGGCCGAGCCACCACGTCATCGGTTCAAACGGTTGTTGTGAAACCGTGAGAACTTAGTGATGACCAAGGCCAACTCATCATCTCCAAGCGCCTCCACTTGTTCCTCTGTCACAGACATCAAAGACAAAGCAAACAAAAAGTGTGAAGGGTTAGAGGAAGAAGAAGACACACCGCCAGGGCCGGAAACCAACGCCATGGATGGGTTCGACGGGTTCTCAAGCTTGGCTCGGGTCTGGTGGTCAATCTCCGAGGACTTGAGCTTGCTGAACAGCTCGTCCACGGTCAGGGCATCATAGCCCGGTGACTCCTGAATGGCAGCCACCTTCATCTCCCACACCCTCTGATCAAGAGCATGCAAAATCTTGATAGCCATCTCATGATCATCATATGGCAAGTTGGATCGATTAGCACGCATCTTGTTGACGATAGATTGGAAGCGAGTGAACATCCCGTCAATAGATTCGCCGGCCAACTATACGAAGTTCTCGTACTCCCTACGGTATGTGTCGAAGAGTCTGGACTTGATCTGAGGATTACCCTCATGATATCACACAACTGTTTGCCAGATCTCTCGCGCCGTAGTGAGATTCAAGACTCGCTCAAACTCAGGAAGTGACAAACTCGAGAAGAGGATACTCCGTGCTCGACTGTTTACGTTGTGTTGAGTGATTTGGAGTTGGTCAACACGAGCCGCAAGAACACGATAACCCTCATTCTCACAAATCTCCCATATGTTCGAATCAACTCCTTGTAGATAGGCGGACATGCGCACCTTCCAGTAGGAGAAGTTCATTCCATCGAAAAACGGAGGTTTGTCAACACCTCGCTCCATGTCGCCTTCGCGGATCAAGAACCGTTTAAGGTGGAATGATCCTTAACTGGCTCTGATACCAATTGAAGGACCGAGAACGGCGACCAGAGGGGGGGTGAATTGGAGCCTCAAAAATTTCTTTCAAAATATTCGGGCCACTCTTCCCAAAAACAACCCCAGCAAGCGAGCTTACTCAACTAGCAAGATTACGACCCTAGAGAGGGTGGATACCTTTAGTGAAGACCAAGAGGTACAGCGGATCTTCCGGAAACCAGAAACTCAAACTGTGACACCGATAGTGAGACTCTCAACCCCTATGGAGAAGAGAAGAAAGCTCACCCAAAAACACTTATGAGAACTGGTCTCAAAGGTGCTTCATTAAGTTCCCTGCATGATTACGAAACCAACGCAACAAACGGAACTCAATTCGGAGTCCGGACGAGGGAGAAACGGCCAAAACAGTCGTGAGAAAATCCTGAAAAACCTTGCTGGAAGAGCGACGGACGTTGGCGATGGACGCTGACAGAGGGCGACGGACGGTCCGTTGCCAGAGTCCGTTGCAGGGCGATAGACAGTCCGTTGCAGGGCGATAGACAGTCCGTTGGGGCGACGGACGGTCCGTTGGCTGAGTCCAACGCACCCAGAAAAATCAGCCCCTACTGGAAGGGCGACGGACGGTCCGTTGCAGAGTCCGTCGCACCTAGAAAAATCTGCTCGAAACAGCCCTAGGCGACGGACACTCGGCTCGGAATAGGGCAGCGTCCGGACCCTGCGTTGGGCAGCGTCCTACGCCCCCGAACTCTGCACAGTGAACCCGAAATCGTTTTCTCTCCGCCAAATCTTCCCAAAACTCAACCAAATAAACTCCAACTGCAACCAAACTTTGTAGGAATGATCCTAGTGCAGTTGGGGAGCTATCCCGAAGAAATCATCGCTCAATTTAGAGAGGATAAACGGGAATCAAAAGATTTGGGGGAAAAACTCAAGAACGAAGAACACCGCAAAGAAATCGCCCGATCTACGCACTCGTGAGGTTTGAGGGGAAATCCTTCGGTGCAAAGATGCTCCTCACGAATACGAACAACTTGATTCAAGTGGATTTTGCAAAGATACTCTCAACAAAGAGAAATCATCTCGGGAAAAAGAGAGAGCAAAAGCAAAACGCGAAGAACACAAGCAAAACGGGGACATGATCAAGAAGTCGAAGCCACCATGGCTTACGGAGGTTACGGCCTCCGATTCCTCGCAACAAACTCAAGTTCTTACAGAGGTTGGTGAAATCAACCTAGGGATCTCATGAACTAGAGAGAGGGTAGAGAGAGAGAGAGTTGGGGCAAAATGATTAGGGTTCAAGAGATGGGATGAGGATACCCCTTCATCCTCTATTTATCAGAGGCTTTGGCTATTTCCCAAAGACTCCCCTAGATACAATGAGTGAACTACCTAGCCTAAGCATTGCAGTCCAAGCTCCGGTAAATATCTCCCTCGATTGAATGGACAGCCCCGCTTCCTGCCAGGAGTTGCGATCGCCTCGACGCAACCTCCAGGATTCCGCCACGTGCCATCCCCGCTTCCTCGGAAGCTCCGCCTAGGTTTTGAGGCCCAAACCCAGAAAACCCGCCACCGGTAGGTTTGGGCTCAACTACCGAACCCCGAGTTTTGCGGCCCAAACTCGGAAACCGACACGGATGGTTTTGAGGCCCAAACCACCAAACCACTCGACGCGAGCCACCTTGTCTTCGCCCGGTCGGACTCCGAGTCCCCTGAGCCTCCGCTCGACTCGCGCGTCCACCGTCTTGACTTGGTCGACTCGGTCTACCTCCATGTCTTCTCGCACTTGCCGGTGCCAAGTACTAGCCACCACAGCTAGTCCGCCGGCGTCCATGGTCCCTCAGTCCGAGCCCCGCTTCCGCCCTTCACCGCTCTCAGTCCATCGGCACGGCAAGCCTCTACTCGACCTTCTCCACGCCATTGACCACTGTCACTAGGCATAGTACCTGAACACCACAAGCCGATAGACAGGCACACATTTGCTTTCGCAAAGATTAGTAGTAAGCCACTCAAACTGAAACGCTCAAGTGTTGGGCAATCACTCATCACAAAACTGAACATACATGGGTACTTATCCACCATGTGTCTGCACTCGTTTGCTCTAAGAAATACCAACAAGCATTTCTGGCGCCGTTGCCGGAGAATGGTTGTTTCTTCTTTGAGATTGACTTTAAGTTTAGCTTAATCTTGTATTATAATTTTATCTTTATTTTTAATTTTTTTATTACCTCATGGATTCTGTAGATTCATTTATCGAGCACACAGATTCCAATCTACCCTATTTTTACCGTTACCACATGGATGAAAGCTCTAGTCTAGCACAATCAGCTAAGCCTATCCTTTTTATTGACTATGAGCTACATCCATATTTGATAGATATGATCCAGAGACAATCCTTTTGTGCCAAAAACATGACTTACCTTTTTATAGGGGAGGCTTCGGATGAGACCCATTCTATACCTTTTGGTCTCTCTATCATTACCATATATGATACATCTCCCATCTTCAACACCCTCACACTTTCTGTTTATAAAAACTTCAAAAGGGTAGTTGTCGATGCATATGTTTATAATAAATATTACAGATCTCGTTGTTGCTTGAGATAGATGATGGAGGGGAAACCACTTCACCATCTTGAAAGGTTTTCCCTAGGACAACTTAATGTCCTATACCATCACCACTTAGATCCTAACATAAATAGTCACCTTTTCGTTGCCTTATGAAATGAGCATAAAGATATATTATATTCCTTCGAGTATTCTTGTTACTAACCTTTCTAGGTTTGGAGCAGAAAGATTGAAGGAACAACAAGCATAAGGTATGTCCAACCAATCATCATGCAACTTTGAATTCCATTCATCCAATCTTGACTTTTCCAAAATTCAAGCTTGGGGGATAAACCATCATAAAAATATCTTTTGCCATGTTGCTATATTATCTAGGTTGTTCTTACCTTTAAGGCATGCTCAAAGTACTAAATTGTTAATCGTGCTCTTTCATCCTCACATGAGTAAATCGCCATAATACTTTCATGCTACCTTTGTTTGCTATAGTGTATGTTTAGGTTTTGAAGAATTTCCATATATATTTTAAATTATGCATGGTGCTTAGTTTAAATCCAAAGGTATTTGGATATTACTTCTAAAGGCTTTTAAATTAAGCGTGGTGCTTAGGTTAAAATGTCTTCCTAAGTCAAATTAGATGTGGTGTCTAGGTTAATTTCTGAACTGATAGTATGTTGTAGTAGATATTGGATATTTTGTTGGACTAACCCCTGCAGAAAAACATTGAAATCAAATTGGGAAAGTCCTGAGAGAAACTCACATTGGAGATGAAGAGAGACACATAAACTTCAACAACTTTCACAAAGAAGACGTAGCGAATTCATCATGCTAGATGGATTCCATGGAGCGAGGAAAAGACAAGGATAACCTCAATCCATGGAAGAGAAGGTGAATAAACTTCAAGACAAGACCTACGAAAATATCAAGATCAGAGGAATAAAGGAGACAAGCCATTAAGGCACAACCAGTCGATCAAGGGAAGCTTCCATAAGGTGTTATAGTGTCATCATTCTTCAACACAATTAAATGTAAGTAATCATCACTCTAAAAGCATTCCTTTGACTTTGGTGTTCACATAAATAAAAGATCTAAACATGTTTGAGCTACAACTTTATTTGATCCAACCTCATTAACTCAACATGTTAGTTCTTTAAAATTTGTTCCTAGTACCACACTCTAGTTCTTGCAAATTTAACCATATGAGTTGAATTGTTGCACATCCAACCTTGGAAGATGATAATCTCAATCATATAAAATTTATACATTACTCATAGATAATCCTTTCATGTGTTAAAGCAATCTGATTTGCTAAGTGTTGTTGAGGTGCTACATTCATACTTATCTTTTGATCTTATCACCCATGTTATGGTTAAACAAAATACTCAATTTTGCTCAATATGTTTAGGTTAGAGAAAAATAAACTTATGGTTCTGTTGGTATTTTCCCACCAACAGAGCCCATGCACTTGATCTCTGCCTTGTTTATATGAGCAGGACACTTCTTCACCATGCCATCAAGAGTATGGGTGGATGACACCCCACCAATGGAGATAGGATATTCAAGATCTATCATCCCAATCTCCACTGGAGCTTACACTTTTGAAGAAGTTGTTTGTGTTGGAGCAAGTGTCAACATCGTGCCAAGCTTGCAGATCAGACACTATGCTACCCCAAGGCAATTCCTTAATATATCAACATACAAGTTAGACACTCGTTCGTACCGGTAAACCTTGTGATTGGAGAAACAGGCAGAGATAAGCCATTATCTACATGGATAGCGTCAATATCTGTTTCACGATCAAGGATGAGAAGGATAGGATCGCTGTCATAAAGCATACACTAAAGGCTCTTACTCATCCTTAGAGGCCGTACATCCACGAGGATACAACTATTGCTACAAGAAAGAAGAGCATCAACAATAGAAGGATCCACTACTAAATTCTCACCCTTACGCAACGACAAGAAAACGTTGCAATATGACCAATTTGGTTGCAAAAGCTACATGTTGCAACCGAATTGCGTTCGTTGCCAGTCGTTGCAAAAAGTCACGTTGCAAAAAGGTATTGCAACCGATGTTAAATTCATGTTGCTCTTGTTAAGGTTTCTTGCAACCATACACATTCGTTTCCAAGGGTGGCAATAGACATTTTTTGCAACTTTTATTGTCGTGGCAATATAAGCTCTTGCCACGCCCACATATGTAGCAAGAGATGATACATGCAACGATGGATAGCGTGTCATTAAAGAAATTTTGCCAAGCCAAAATTTTGTTGCGTCAAGTGCTATTGCCACGAATGTTACGCAATTTCATTTGTTACAATAGTCGTATGTTATTGCCACGACTATCATTGTGTGGCAATAATACCATTTGGCACAAGCTTTTATTCGTTGCTAGAGTTATATGATATTGCCACGACGGCTATGGTGTGGCAATAATACCTTTTGTCACGAGCTTTGTTGGTTGCAAGAGTTATATACTATTGCCACGACTATTCACCGCGGCAATTCTATGAGGTTGCCTCGTATTATTTTTCGTTGCAAAAGTTCCCCTGTTATTGCCACAGAATTATTTCGTTACCATATATCATATTGACACATATAGCACTTGGTATTGTATCGCTAGTAGCATTTGTTATTTAATAAATATTCATTGTCCATAGCACAAAACCACAACAAAAGTTGCATTTACGCATATATTAATCATTAACTCAATCATTAAGATTACACAGCATTCTAATTGTAGCTAAAATCATAAAAGAATGTACAGGTAACTCATTATTTAACAACCTTTTTAAATTTTGTATTACAAGACTTAACATCTATGCAGCACTCAAGGGCCTAGCTGTGCAACATTACAATCACCTATATCCTCGCTTAACTCAAACCACAACAACCGCCTCGCTGCTACAAAGCACAGCAACAACATTCACCAATGTACCAATGTTTATGTGATCTGCAAAAAAACTCCATAACATGTTTCAGTAGTGAAAAAGTAGCACAAACTACAAGCGGACAGTGAAATATTTCACTACAGCAATTGGGTATTTCTAGATTTATAGGGTATTTAGAGTTATTTGCGTGCAAATTCATACATAACAATATTTCAGTAGGGAGTGCAAGCACATATCAGTGACAGGCAGTGCAGAATCAGCTCCAGATTAAATAGGCTAACATAATTACTACAAGATAAGTAATTTTCAGTAAAAAAATATATAATGTTTTAATACTCCCTCTAGCAGATTCTTTATATAAAACTAAATAAAAACTCTTATTTGATTTATTGAGTAATCTTGGTCCAGCAGACCAGCAAGAAGGCCAAAGTTAGGGCATCCTTCAAAAAGTTGGTGTTAACATTTGTTAGTCTTATTTTTGAATGTATGTTCAGGCAATAAATTTGTACACACAGAACCCACAGAACCATAAAGAGCATGCAGGAGCAAACCTGAAGTCAGATAAACACATACCATACTATTTTTAATGTAAAGTCTCATAGGTAAGTATGGAAACTACTCACACAATACATGTATTTTCTATTGCTACTTCAGAGATAAGAATGTTGTATAATATCACCTAAGATTCATAGCCTCAAAGTAAAAGTAAACTATGAAATATACAGTTATGTCAGTAGAAAATCCTTTGACTATGTTCACTGAAATGCTAGTTGTTGGGTGCCCAATAACTAAAACTAGTGAAGGCCGCGCGCCATCGCGCGTGTGCAGTGATACATAAAAGCTTAAATATAAAGAAAGCATACTGATTACTAAGACACAAAAGGTCATGAAAGCATATTCACTTTTGTATATGGCATATTAGTATGGGAATTTGTTTGCACGTATATTTTTGGCCGGGATTACACAGGTATAGTTACCTAATTGTAACTGAAGTTACAAGAGCCTGGCTAATATACAGACAACAGGCTAAGAAATGTGCATTTCTTCACAAGACTATCTTATGTTGGGATAGCTTGGAACCCTTGTTAGCTCTATATATGATTCACATGGCAAGGAAACGCTGGATGATCTGAGCGCGAAATGTGACGGCCTGCACATGTCACTAAATGGTGAAGCCTTAACATCTTGTTGGTTGGCATGACATGGTGTAAGAAACAACATATAGTGGATGAATAAATGATGAAGCTTTAATAGATGAATTATATTTCCTTTTTTTTGGTGCAACAAAACAGTGTTGTTAGCGATGCACCCAAAAAAGCAATATATAGGAATTATTAATTAGGAGAGGGTATGTAACTAAGGTTCGTGTAATAGTTTTGTTGACTGATGTAACTCTAACTTAGGTAACAACCCATTTATATTTGACGAAAGCTTTCCTAAGATTAATAGCAGCCATGATTAGAAACAGAGCATGCAGGATGGATGAGTAGAACTCACCAAGGCTGCGCAGTGGCTTATGTTGACACTCCTCTATCGGGATGAGCCATGCGACTCTAATACCGAGGGTGCTACATATGCCAAGGAAAAGGAACCTGTCTTGTATCTTAGCATGTCCAAACCCTTTATATCACAATGGTAGATTGAGAAATTCCATTGTCTATGGCAATTACCAATCAAACTTAAGAAGTGCTAGTTTTCAAGATGCAGTTGTACTGATTTGCCAGACAAACGAAGCAGTGAATTCAATCCACAATAAAGGATGAGACTATTAAACATGAACTTGTAATCAAAATAAATCATAGATGATTCATCTCTGTGTTAATGACCATAATAAACACTGAACCTGTTTCTGGCTTATAACATTAGTAATCAGCGTTTGTTGTGCATGCATAGAAGATGAAGTCAAGAGGCAGGTGATTAGGTCCATTAGAATCTGTTTGAAGCTGACCTCTTTTGGGGTGTGGACGCTCAAGGAGGCCACACATGTGGCTGCGACCATGGCCTGTGTTTGCTGGTGACCTGGTTATAATTATAGAAAGGGAAAAACAGTAAGGCAACCAAAAAGTTGGAAGGAAAATGAAACCTCTTATTTCAGCCAAATATTTGAGTGAGCAGCATAGGAAAAGAATCCATATGTAGTATAGGAATCTATAAGCTTACACCAAATATTATAGGCAGCAACACATGACAATTAAATGACTAATTTTGAGCAGAAAAGAGGGAGTCAGTAATTGGCTGTTGTTTTAGTTCAGTCAGAATAAGTTCAAGAAGGGCACACAGTACAGACAAAAATCTAAAAATCTAAAGCACATCCGAAGCCCCAAATGTAAACCCATCTTTTTTTGGCAAGCAAATATAAACCTATGTTTACCTGTGCTAGCAACCTAGCAGCTAATGGCCTCAGCTGCTGTTGAGCATGCAGTTGTTGATGGCGAGATGGTTGCATCAGCTTTTGCCTCTGCTGTTGTGGTGTTAGATGCTACCGGAGATAAGGGGTATTCATCGTATCAGTGCCTGACCTAGGACAGCTAGCATATACAGAGTTATAACAAATCAGTGCAGACACTGGTCTAAGAGAGAAAAAAAACAGGCACCAAAACGTAGAAGAAGTACCTAGAAGCAGGTAGTGTTCATTGGGTTTGTCAAATAGAAGTCACTGAACTCTGTTATTGGCAATCTGAATATACGAAGAAACAAACGTTTAATTTTTGGCGAATAACAGGGTGTGCAGAACAAATTAAGATTTTCATTTTGCTAAATATGGACTGAGAAAAATAAGGCCAACAGGAAACCAAAGAAAGAAGACAAAGATTTCTTGTGTAAAACACAGAGCATAACCTAGAAAGTAATATGGTCATTTAGTGAAACTTTAGAGGTCCATACATCATGGTATGAGAGATGAACAAAATAGAAGAAAACAAAACAATAGAGTAACTCGTATATCAGGTTGTCAATAACCTGAATTGCTTGGAGGGGTCTGCAAGGGCACACTTGTTTTAACCAAGTATTGAAGATTCCTATAAGGACGAAGAAGCACAAAATATTTAACAAGAGTGAAACCATTAATAATATTAAGGCATCAATTCACCATTAATAATATGAAGACATCAATTCACCATTAATAATATGAAGGCATCAATTCACAAATTTGAATAGACAATAATCTAAATACAACCTCACCAGGTTGGTGAAGCATGCGGCCACTATGCTGAACCATCCAAAGGGACCTGTTCAATTGGCACAAACTTTAGTTTTCGAAAAAACTAAAACAACCATATCGACGAAGATGTTAGGCATGTCCTCCTGGATTGTAGTTATCAATCCTCTTTCTCAGGATTTAACTATAACATGCAGCAGAACTTAAATCCAATCGCTAATATAGAATTCATGCGCGCGCTAGAGCCTCTAAACTAAGTGAGCTGGGTTGCGATTGATAACAAAATATAGTCAAATTGAACAACTAAAATTCATGATCCCATTCCAGTTTTTATACAAACCAAGTATATTCTTAAGTAGTAAGCAGATAATGAAAGGGATGATCGAGGCTTAAAAAAGACAATGGTGTTGTTGCTCTCATTTGCATCCATTTCTGGTAAAAGCATATGTCCATACAGGTAGACAGAAGAAGGATATTTAATTTTCATGTGGTTTGTGTCCTTTACCAGGAAACAGTGTATTAGATATAGAAAGCATCTTTTTGGCTTTTTTTTTATGGCGCGCCAATGATAACAAAAACCACAAGCACAATACAGTTGGGTTAAATAGAAAAAGTAATATATATTTAATAAGCTGTCAGCCTGAAAACCTGCAAAAAAAGCAGTATTATTTCCATGTCACATGATCTCTCTTGAGTTAATTTACAGAAAAGAAAGAAAACTGTTTACATTATTTCAGTTTTAGTTCTATTATCTCTGTAACAAATTGAAGTAGTCTAAAGGCAAGGCATGGAGATGAAATGCCAACTCAAAGTGTGGGGTCCAGATTAAATTATGGGACATGACTCATGTACAGAGCATAGATCTTCCATAAACTTGGAAAAAATGTCTGAAAAGGATAGGGAGTTGGCTGCAACAGAAGAAAGCAAACATATATGCTGTGTTCAACTAAATAAATTGGAAATTAATTTCGAACCAATCAAACGGAAAAGGAACATTATTTGTAGCATGTGGAGCTAAATAAGAGAAAGCCTGACAGCAAGCATACATGCACACATGTGAATCCATTGCAAAATAGGAGCACCAACGTCGAGCTGAGTTTTGAAAGGTAACAAAAATTTACTGAACAGGCCGTAGTGACAGTATCATGACAAGCCGGTGCTTGGTAGGCGCAAAAAATTACTTGGCACAATTATGATCCTGCACCAAATAAATGACAACATTTAGTCGCTATTCATATTTCTTTAAATATTTTGAAAAGCAATGTAATGTAATCTGAGTTCAAAATTCTGGATAGATAACATGATCGTCCATAATCCATAAGAGAGAAAATGGACCAATGAAATAGACAATGCATATTTGTAAGTACAAACACAGTAGTTAATTTTATTGTATCTTTGTTTGTACCATACCGTATCTAAAGAAGGGCCCTCTAAAGAAATCTTATAACACCACTATTAGATCAAATCTGACAAATGGAATAAGCTAGGGTCACATTGCCATGCTCCAGAGTTCTTACCTTGTCCTCTCTGTTCAGAGTAATCTAGCTCTCTGAATGCGATCACCATTGCTAATCTGGCCTATCCAGACTCAAGACTTCAGTACTGAACTTGCTTGCTGATTAGGAGTCGGTTGCATCCTGTACTCTGATCGATTGTTCCAACACTTAGCAGAACATTTGGGAAAATAGAACAACACAAAATACAAAAACAACTATTAGACAATTTCAGAGAAAATCATGCGGCAACTGAATCCTTCACAGATTCTACCTAAGGCCAAACTGAGATTTAATCGATTGATGTACGTAGCAGTAAAAGGGTGGTGGGGTTAATTAGCTGGGTCCCTTGCGTCGTATAAATCGAATAGGGGACAAGAGATCCGGTCCTGAGAGACATGTGCCATTCTGATTCTAGTGGGAGTCAGAAACGCATGGCAGTGCTCACGCCGGCCATTGGAGCCCAGCACGGCCAGCATGGGTCGAGGTCGGGATGGAGGCGACGCGAGGAGAGAGGATACGGTGGAGGAGCAATGAGACGATAGAGGAGGAGAGTGTCAGTACCGGCAGCTAGGGTTTCATCTAGCATAGGAGAATCGACGGGAGGAGGCAGAGGGAGGAAGCCGTGCCGTCGGACACCGGCGGGGCACGGCGGCGGCACACGATGGCTGCGTCGTCGGTGGCCGTCCGCGACCCGACCTGGCCGTGCTGGGTGGGTGCGCGCCGGCGAGGGGCGGCCACGATGCCGACGCGGTCGGGGTCGGGCGCGCCGCCGGAGCCGGAGACTGGGCCTGTGCCACCCGCGCCGGGACGCCAGCCTGATGCCGCTGCGCGCAAAACGGGGAGCGGCGGCGGCGGCGTGGAGAGAGGGGGAAGCGCGAGAGGAGCAGAAGGAGGCGAGATATTTCGAAGGAGAAGCAGAAGCCTATAACGAGGTGGGGGTATTTATTTGGGTGTCGGGATTAAGAAGAGAAGCTAGAGAGATTAAAGAAAAACCGGAGAAGGTAAGGCAAAGAACGAGAAGTACTTTCAGTCAAATCCGATCCTACAAATCAGAGCCACACGAGACTAGATCGGACGGATGAGTTTTTTTGGGTGACGTGGTGAAGTGGACGCGACTTCTTACGGAGAAGCTATTTCCAAACATAGGGTTAGATTAGATTAGATTGTTTGTTAAAAAAGTTTGATCGAAAATGGAAAAATGATCTATATAAAAAATGTAGATCTTGATGAGTTTTAACATCTTTATATTCAAAAGTTTTTCAGATGATGTCATTTAGTGTCTCATTTGATAAAGTTTGACCAAGTCAAATTTGAATTTAAAAAATGACACCTTCACACCAGTATTTGAAACTCTAAATGACTTCAAATAGAAAAGTCATGAATATCAAGTTTGTTAAACTCATCAAGATCTAAATTTTTTGTTTTGGTCAATTTTTCATCGGACAAAGTTTGGACAATTGAAATTTTAAAATTTTAAATTTTGACACCTCCAAACCAGTTTTCGAAATCCTAAATGGTCTACATTTCGAAACCAGTTTTCCAAACTAGAAAAGTCATGAATACCAAGTTTGGTCAACTCATTAAGATCTACATTTTTTATATTGGTCATTTTTTCATTTGAGAAAGTGTTCGAAAAGTTTCGTTCTAAATTGACAAGTCTCTTGTAGAGTTTCATTAACTCTTTGTGAAATTAATAATTTTATAAGTAATGTTTATTAACACTTTCTAAAATTAAAAAATGATCTATATAACAAATGTATATATTGATGAGTTCTAACATCTTTGTATCCAAAAGTTTTTTTCAAATGAGGTCATTTAGTGTCTCATTTGATAAAGTTTGACTACGTCAAATTTTGAATTTAAAAAATGACACATTCACACCAGTATTTGAAACTCTAAATGACCTCAAATAGAAAAGTCATGAATACCAAGTTTGTTAAACTCATCAAGATCTACATTTTTTGTTTTGGTCAACTTTTCATCAGACAAAGTTTGGACACTTCAAAATTTGAATTTTTAAATTTTGACACATGCAAACCAGCTTTCGAAATCCTAAATGGTCTCAACTAGAAAAGTCATGAATACCAAGTTTGTAACTCATCAAGATCTACATTTTTTATATTGATGATTTTTACATTTGAGAAAGTGTTACAAAAGTTTCATTCTAAATTGATAAGTCTCTACTCTCGTAGAGTTTAATTAACTATATGTGAGATTCATAATTTTATGACTAATGTTTATTAACATTTCCTCAAATAGAAAAATAATCTATATAACAAATGTAGATCTTGATGGGTTCTAACACCTTTGTATTCAAAAGGTTTTCAGATGAGGTCATTTAGTGTCTCATTTGATAAAGTTTAACCAAGTCAAATTTTGAATTTTAAAAAATGACACCTTCACACTAGTATTTGAAACTCTAAATGTCTTCAAATAGAAAAGTCATGAATGCCAAGTTTGTTAAAATCATCAAGATCTACATTTTTTTTGTTTTGGTCAAATTTTCATCCGACAAAGTTTGGACAGTTCAAATTTTGAATTTTTAAATTTGGACACATGCAAACCAGCTTTCAAAATCCTAAATGGTCTCAACTAGAAAAGTAATGAATACCAAGTTTGGTAACTCATCAAGATCTACATTTTTTATATTGGTGATTTTTGCATTTGAGAAAGTGTTACAAAAGTTTCGTTCTAAATTGACAAATCTCTACTCTCGTAGAGTTTCATAAACTATATGTGAGATTCATAATTTTATGACTAATATTTATTAACACTTTCTCAAATAGAAAAATAATATATATATAACAAATGTAGATCTTGATGGGTGCTAACACCTTTATATTCAAAAGCTTTTTCAGATGAAATCATTTAGTGTCTTATTTGATAAAGTTTGACCAACTCAAATTTTGAATTTAAAAAATAATAATACCTTCACACCAATATTTGAAACTCTAAATGACTTCAAGTAGAAAAGTCATGAATACCAAGTTTGTTAAACTCATCAAGATCTACATTGGTTGTTTTGGTCAACTTTTCATTTGATAAAGTTTGGACGTTTCAATTGTTGAATTTTTAAATTTTAACACCTCCAAACCAGTTTTCGATACACTAAATTGTATTAAATAGAAAAGTCATGAATACCAAGTTTTGTCAACTCATCAAGATCTACATTTGTTATATTGGTCATTTTCGCATTTGAGAAAGTGTTAGAAAAAGTCTCTTGTATAGTTTCTTAACTCTTAGATTCATGATTTTGTGACTAATATTTATTAATACTTTCTCAAATGCTTTTGTTAGGAATAAGTGAGTAGTGTAGTGGTAAAGCAGTTTGCATTGTTGCTAGAGGTGTTGAGTTCAAACCCATTGCATATTTATTATTTTTTGAAATTCATTATTTATTTTAATTTAACCATTGATGAGACTTGAACCCACAAATGTCTTAAAAAATTACACCACGTGTTGCATATTTATTCTTTTTTTGAAATTCGTGATTTATTTTAATTTAACCCTGTTTGATCAGACTTGGACCCATAAATGTCTTAAAAAATTAAACCATGCATCAACATATAAGTAGCCTAATGGTTTGTTAGTGACCTAGACAATCTTAAGGTCATAGGTTTGACTCCTCTTCCCTTTTTAAAATTAACAATATTTATTGGACATATCATTTTTCTTATAATTAAAAATTCACTTATTTGTTGTTTTTTATTTTTTCAGAACCCTTGCGACTGTATATTTATTATTTTTTGAAATTCATTATTTATTTTAATTTAACCCTGTTTGATCAGACTTATTAATATATTAGTTCTCTTAATAGATTTTTTTTGGCAAACTTAATAGATTAGTTCTCTTTCCATATTTTAAAGGATAATTATTAATATAGTTTTGTATGGCTGTTGACGGTAATTACGAGCTATTTTGTCACCATCAAAATACCGTTAACATCTTCATTTTCGAAGGAAAACAAGCATAACATGAACATATTTCACCCAATAACTAGTTGCACATGTCCCTTGACTATTTGAGTACAGGTAATGACAAATGGGGACTTTTGGGAGCTAGTGGGCCCACTTAGGGGGTCGACCGATCACTCTATGGGACCACTAGACTTCCCAAGCCCCCATGATCCAAGAACCACCTTCTAGAGCACTCTCTACCCCTTGGATCCAAGTGTGTTTCCTCCCAACAGTTCAGATTCGCAGCACGAGGATCCATGGGCCCAATATGACATATTTCCAAGTATGGCAAATATGCAAATCCAATACACCATCATGATGGGCATTACCTCTAGAAGCCACCTGCAAAAGATGAGCTTATTTGGCCATAAAAGACGGTCAGCCGACCGCACTTTGGGCCCAATTTCGGACAACAGAATCTACACCTATCAAGGATGTCCCACGCCAAAGGGGAGGCCCATAGCTGTCTAAGGGCGGTCAGCCGGCCACCAAGGTAGGCCCAAAGGCCACCCATAGGCCCCCCTGACCAGTGGGGTCAGCTTCTAGAAGAAAGGGGTAGGCCCCACCTGTCACAGGGCGATCGGCCGACCACCCCCATGTGCCCAAATTCTTCCCCAAGCTCTCCACCGCCTTCCTGCATGCCTCTGTGCATCCAATTGATCTCCACCGTTGATCTAAGGCGGTTGCAAGGACGGTTTGATCCTACGGTGACTGATGGAGGAGGCGCGGATCGCTAACGTGGCACCGGAGTAGCCCCTACTCCACCTCTAGCTATAAATAACCCCCTAGGCCTTCACTCTCACTCATGCCTCATTGGAGAAACACTACTCCTTAGTCTCTTAGCGGAGCTCTTCAGTAGTGCTATGCTAGTTGGAGGAGAGTGAGAAGAGTCTGGAGAAGAGCCGGGCCTATCTGATGTCTTCTCCGAAGTTCTTCCTCAGCGGATGCGAGTCTCTTTTAAGTTCAGCACTTGTAAGTGACACATCCGAGTTCTTTATAGTATTTGATATTATACTTCTGGCATAGCTGCTATACATCTTTTCGTGCTTGTTCATCGTTTTACTTTTAATTAGAGTGCTTTAGCCTTTAGCTGAGGTTAAAGTAGTACGAATAGTGTAGACGTAGTGTCTACACTAGATCTTGCCTTTGTAAACCGCTTATCGCATGGATTGTTTGTGGTAGCTAGTAGTAGGTGACAGCTCTATCTAGTCGTTGTATTCCACCACGTGTGTCAGATAAGTTCTTAAAAGGTAGAGCCTCAATACAACTTGACGGCGCGGTTTGGTTAGAGTTTTGCCCTCTTTCTGATTTATCCCATCGCCCCCTGCAAGAGAAGGGCTGATAAAGCCAGTATAACTAGCTATACTTTGTTAGATATCTTTGCTATATCGAACCTCTCAACCTAGTTATCATAGTCTCCCTTGATCCATCATAAGACATAACCATATTCCTAGTTAACTCACTACTAGTTCCCTGTGGAAATATGATACCTTGGAATACTCCTAGGTGAAGTGCTACAACGGTATAATCTGTGCGCTTGCAGATTTATCCAATAGTCATAAGAAATACCAACAAGCATTTCTGGCGCCGTTGCCGGGGAGCGATAGCTGTTTTAACTAGAACCCTCTGGTCCTATTATCCTTGTTTTATCTTTTTATTTTATCCTTTTCATATACACCATGAACGAATCATCCATCTCTCATCTTGCTTTTCCAAAGGGCCATAGTTTGGAACCACCACCATCATCACATCCCATCCTTTCACTTAGCTATGAGTTTCGCCCTAGCTTCGTAGCCAAAGTTCGAGAACAATCTTTCTCTGGGGATGAAGATGAAAATCCTTACACTCACCTACGTGACTTTGAACAATTGTGTTCATGTGTCAACATCCAAGGGATGAGGCGAGGTACCCTTAAGTGGAAGCTATTTCCGTTTTCTTTGACGGGAATAGCCAAACGATGGTACCTTCGCAACGTAGATAGTGTAAACGAAGAATGGGAAAGATTACAATCCAAATTCTGCCTAGCTTTCTTCCCTATCTCCCGTGTTATTCGTCTTCGAATAGAGGTCCTAATCTTTAAACAAAAGGAGAAAGAACCTCTAGGTGCGGCATGAGTCCGTCTTTTAGATCTATCATCATCTGGCCTAGATCTTGCTATAACCGAGTCAACATTGTTACAACACTTTTATGGCGGTCTTAGCAAAGATTCCACACAACTTCTTGATATAACTTCCAGGGGAGCCTTTCTGTGTTTATCCGTTAGTGCAGGGAAAACACTCCCTCTACTAATGATTATAATGAAGGACCCGAGGAAGAACAAAAACCAGACCCTAGAAAAGAATCCTCGATAGCCGAATCACCACCACTTCTATTCAAAGATTCGGCCATCGTCCCTGAACCACAAATACCACAAATCTCGAAGGAAGAAGAAATTAAACATCTAAACCATTCCTTCAAGTTCGATGCTAACCTTTCATATGATTGTGCTAGTTTTGGGAATGCCTAAAATGACCCTTTCCTAAAGAGACCTTCTAAGAAACATCTTTTTAGACCTCTCATGAATTAAAAAACCTCCCAAAGCAACATCATCTTGCGTCTCCACTTCCCACATGGCACATCAGGAAAAGCTTGAGATTCCTGATAATGAATTGTCGAGTGAGCTTAGAGAACGAGAACTAAAGTGTTTAGAAGCCAAGTCTATCCTCTCTTTCTCTATGCCACATTTGACTCATCTTACGAACCCATCCTTGATCCTGATGATCCCCCATGTGTTCCTTCATTCAAGTCTTATGATGACCCACTTAATGACTTTGGGAATTCATTAAGACACCCGAGGCACAGAAGCCATGAGGGCCATAAATCTAACCAAGAAGATCATAGTCAATGGTTAGAGCCTCTATCTACCGTTTTAAGTCAAGAATGTTGGATGAGGCTGAATCCTCAAAGAAAGTCACTAAATTGCCCACACATGTGAGGAGAATATCCTGTCAAGTGTTGGGCATTGATGGTAAAATTTGATACAATCCTAGCCTCGGGATCAACATCCTTCCTCATTTCTATGTTCCAACACCATCAAAGGATCATCTATCCCAATCACAAAAACACCTTAGACTTCCCAATTGTCAAGTTCTTGATTGTTTAGGAGTCCTTCATGATGTTCTTGTGGTGGTTGATGATCTCAAGATCTTTCTAGATTTTCATATCTTTGACCTTCCTGGACATTCCTTTCATCTCACCTTTATCGGAAGGCCAATCATGAGAATCTTGGAGAACACAATAGGAAATGAGAAGCTTGGTCATAGAATAGGTGAAGATTATCTACCCGTTTGGTCTTCCTGAACTCTCATTAAAGGGTTAGAATCCGAACTAGTTCTTGATCCAAGGGGTGAGCTAATGTCAATTTCACCAACAGACATGACCCATTCAAGCCTTGAGGATGACTTGAAATGTCATGAGAAAGAAAGTGCTCACCCACTCCTTGAAAGGGAGAATAATGTCAATGAGCATGGAAGTTATTCCCCAATCTTCCAATCAAATCCATGCTCAAATGAGAAATCTCCCAAATCAATCTTTCCCTCCGCCATCACTACACTCATGATCTACAACCCCTTCATACTTCTTGTTCCTAAAATCTTTGCAAGGCTGGTTGTAGATGTGTTTGTCTATCACAAATTCTGCAAATCTCGTAGTGGTTTCGGTCTTGAGGATAGGTTTGAAAATGTTGGAGTTGAAGGGGAAACCGCTTCACCAACATGAGTTGCAACTTGAAGGTTTCCCAAAGATAAGCTTGTGTCTTAAAATTAAGCACTTTCGGGAGATAACCCAAGCTTTCTTCTTTTCCATTAAAGTTTGCTTGTTAATATATATATATATATATATAATACAAAAACAAAAATATTTTTAGTCTCCCAAAATTCTAAAAGGAATAAAATGACTTTGTAAAATGAGATTAAGGGAATATTTGTGAAAGTGTTCCTTCGGGTATTTTGGTCACTAACTATTCTAGGTTTGAACAAAAAGAATGATGGAGCAAAACACAAGGTATGTCCAACCCAACATCCTTTAATAATGAAGCACATTCAAAAGAAAATTTCACATCCTAGACTTGGATTTGCTCATTATCAAATGTTGCAAAATCCAAGTATGGGGGAGTGGATTTCTCTAAAGAGCCTCATGACATGCTTCTTTCTTAATTCTATTAGGTTGTCTCTACCTTGTTTTCTCTTTATACCTTGCTCATCTTGCTAAGTCACAAAAATAAAAAAAATTAAAAAAAATGCAAATGCTCATCTGGTTCACCATCCATGCTCTTGTCTCTTCTTAAGTGAATCTCTTTATGCTTTCATGCTTCCTAGTTTTGTTATGAGTATGCTTTGGTTTGGAATATCGATCGTGTTTCCAAAAGCTCTTTAAATTAAGCGTGGTGCTTAGGTTAAATAGCCTTCCTTAATCAAATTAGACATGCTGTCAAGTTTGATTAATGAACCAACAGTAAACTTGTATGGAATTTGGTTGTTCTTTTGAGCTAACCCATGTAAGATAACTTCAAAAATTTTGGTGGGTAAGTCAGGAGACCGTTCATAAGAGACAACTCAAGGTTTGAGGTAGTTTTGAAATAATCTTGCACATCTTTGCCTCAACCTTGCTTAACTTTTAAAAGAATTGGTGAACAGTGATGGAACATCTCTTTCTGTGCTAAAATGCTAAAACCAACTTTTCTATAGCATAGAAGATGTCCTCTGTTTCTATGACAATAATGCCCTTGCTTCAAATTATTCATGAATTCCTTCGGGTATGTGTTGTCCACTAATCCTTCGCAGGAGAGAAACAATGAAAGGAGGAAAGGGTCTGAGTACAATGCGATGATTCAAAGAAGGAAGACCATTCGTCATCATCAATGTTGTGACACATGGAATCGTCATGCTTCAAGATTACGCCTGCGACACCTACAAAGGTAAATGGTCAATGTATCAAAGCTTTTCATAAACATGAATCACCTGAGCATGAAATTGACATGGTAGATTTTGTCCTTACTCCAATTTAGAACTAAAATCTACATGTTTTAATTTTTGTTCATTTTCGTGTTTGACCCTAGAATTAGTATGTACCTAGACTTATCACCTCCCACACGAAATCTTGGCCCATTTGGCCCCGAAAGGCGGTCGGCCGACCGCATGTTAAGGCTTCTCAGCCTGACGTTGCACGGCCTGCCTAACCTGACCTGTGGGACCTCCAATCCAGGCTCAGTCGAGCCAAACCTCACTAAGAGCGGTCGACCGACCGTGGATTTGGTTCTTCAGCCAAGCTCGGTACTCCTGAGCATTGGATCAACAGTTCCCTCCTGTTTTCGGCATGATCCAAGTGAAAATAGAGGCGAAGGGCGTTGGATTCTATCTTCTTTACCTCTCCCTCTCCTTCTTCCTCCTCTTACCTTGTTCTTCTTCACCACTAGTAGAAATTCCATCTCCTCTTGCTGCCCTTCTCACCTTCCTTAACCTCACCATGGTTCCACCAAGAAGAAGAGCGACATGGAAAAGTTTCTACGTGTTGTTGCAAAGAAAGCTTTACCAACTTCAAAGAAAAGGGTTTCTAAGGAGAGAATGGCACGTTTAGATCTTGAAGATAGCTTTAATGATCTTTGCATTATCACTAATGCAAAGCTCAAGCACTTATCCACAACCATTGAGAGAGAGGATCTCCTTGCCCCTCCTTCTCATTAGCCATCCTCTAGAGCCACCGGCATAACCTGCCGTATGACCCTGATAGAAGAAAGCATGAAGAGATGCTTGTCATCCCTAATGCTAAGGCCATATGACCTTCTCTCTCCATCTTCTCCCTTGGATCACCTTAGCCCTTCATAGCAACAAGATATTTAGACTTGATAGTCTATCACTCATACGCCTAAGCTATCAATGATAAAAGAAACTTTTGGTTCTGCTGGTATCTTACCCTAGCAGAACCCCTGCATTTGATCTCTCTCTGTCCTGTGTTGCAGTATGCAGTGAAACTAGTATGGGGGGGGGTATCAGTCGACACCCCAACATACCATTTCACCAAATCGACCATGGAATCATGATGTACATGGTTATGACACATCCCACGAAAAAATTGGATCTCATCGACCACTTTTGTGCATCGGCCGATGCACTTTGGAGGCCAAAATTCAGAACAAACAGAGTGAATCAACATTCAGAGGTAAGGAATTCTATTGCAGAGACCGAAGTGACCAAATGGACCAGTAGGGCGGTCGACCGACCGTGCCTATAGGCCCCGGGCCCACCAGCCAGCATCCACTCAACTTAAAACATCTATTGTGACTGGTTTGCCACATCTCTCCCTTTTTCCTTTATGTTTTTTCATTTGTTTACTCATTTTCTCTTTTAATAAAAATGAAATAAAAAAATAATTTCTTCATGAAATTAATTGCTTAGTTTATTTTCCTTTTTATATTGAATAAAAACAAGAAGATCGTATTTGAAACTAAAATTGGAAAAGTAACATGATCTATGATGTTCTGAGGATAAAAGCGTCATAGAGATGAACTCTTGCTTTTGCTTATGCTAGTGGGAAAATATCTTGATAGAGAACCATATTGACTAAGTTATTGATTAATGTGATATAGTTCTCGGCTCATGATTCATACCCTATCTATTTAAGGTTCTTGGAGATTAACTTTTTGAAAACGTCATAAAACCATAATGTCACTACTCCTCTATAGTGAGAAAATTCCTACCACAGCCATATAAGCTCTTTCATGATCTAAGCTTTCTACATAAGCTGCTTGCTTTGTGTTGAGTTTGGTCAAGTTTTGTGACCCTTGTTGAGAGACTTATCATGCTGCCAAGATCAAGATCATGTACACGCCACATATACATGCTGCTTCTACACTGGAAGTACGCACAAACATGCCTTACATTTTCCACATAGTTCATACTCCATGTTCCAATAGAATATCCTCTCTCTAGTATATGCTAGTAAATGATACATAGACTATGCAAAAGTATAGGGGCACATAAAGTCCCAAGTTTTAGAAAAAAAATGATGAGCACATCAAAGCTCATTCTAAAAAAGAGTATTCCAAAGCTCATAGAAAAATAAAAAGATAGCTATGTCTCAAAATTATAAGTTAGAAAGAGAGATCATATCAAATAAAGGAGTATTGATCATTCTCCATGTTTCCACACACTTGCACATCTTGATCTAAGAGTATGATATTTCTCTCCTTGGATCAGAAATTTGACTTCACAATATATGCAAGGTAAGTATGCTACATTGTTTATCCCTACCTAAGCTCCACATAAGCCTTTTTAGAAATAGGGAGATAGAAAGAAGGCAACCTCATGTTATGCCTTGGTAAGGATTCATACACCTTGAGCGATCTAGAGTGCTATATGAGGAGTAAGTTGACTTATGAGCTTTCTTTTGAAAAAAACTTATCAAAAAAAACTCCAAGTACTAAAATATGATTTGGAAAGATGACTTTGCTTTGAGAGCTATTTCATTTTTCAACCTCTCAAGGATATATGTTAGACAATACCACATATCCCATTAGTATGACAAATGTCTTGAGTAAATCTTTATGCTTGCTTTATACTTTGAATATCATGGTTATGTTAACTTTTATCCTTTACTCGAGGACGAGCAAAGAGGTAAGTATGGGGGATCTTGTTGACGGTAATTATGAGCTATTTTGTCACCATCAAAATACCGTCAACATCCTCATTTTTGAAGGAAAACAAGCATAACATGAATATATTTTACCCAATAACTAGTTCCACATGTCCCTTGACTATTTGAGTGCAGGTAATGACAAATGGGGACTTTTGAGAGCAAGTGGGCCCACTTAGGGGGTCGGCCGACCACCCTGTGGGACCACTAGACCCGGCTTGTGGTGTGCAGGTGCTATGCCTAGTGACAGTGGTCAATGGTGTGGAGAAGGTCGAGTAGAGGCTTGCTGTGCCGATGGACTGAGAGCGGTGAAGGACGGAAGCGGGGCTCGGACTGAGGGACCATGGGTGCCGACGGACTAGCTGTGGTGGCTAGTACTTGGCACCGGCGAGTGCGAGAAGACATGGAGGTAGACCGAGTTGACCAAGTCAAGACGACGGACGAGCGGGCCGAGCGGAGGCTCATGGGACTCGAAGTCCGACCGGGCGAGGACAAGGTGGATCGAGTCGAGTGGTTTGGTGGTTTGGGCCTCAAAACCATTGGAGGACGGTTTCCAAGTTTGGGCCTCAAAACTCGGGGTTCGGTAGTTGAGCCCAAAGCTACCGGTGACGGGTTTCGCGGGTTTGGGCCTCAAAACCTGGGCGGAGCTTCCGAGGAAGCGGGGATGGCGCGTGGCGGAATCCTGAAGGTTGCGTCGAGGCGACGACAACTCCTAGTAGGAAGCGGGGCCGCCCATTCAAATCGAGGAAGATATTTTCCAGAGCTTGGACTGCAATGCTTAGGCTAGGTAGTTCACTCATGTATCTAGGGGGTCTTTGGGAAATAGTCAAAGCCCTGTTAAATAGGGGATGAAGGGGTATCATTATCGTACCTCTGGAACCCTAATCATTAGCACCACCTCTCTCTCTCTCTCTAACCTCTCTCTAGTTCATGAGGTCCCTAGGTTGATCTCTCCAACCTTTGTAAGAACTTGCGAATCTTTTGGTGGGAATCAGAGGCCTTACCCTCCATAAGCCATGGTGGCTTTGATTTCTTGATCGTGTCCCGAGTTATGCTTGTGTTCTTCATGATTTGCTTTTTGCCCTCTTTGATTCCGAGTTGAGATCTCTTTGTAGGGAGTAGTTCTTGCAAATCCGTTTGAACCAAATTGTTCGTACTTGAGAGGAGCATCTTTGCACTGAAGGATCCATCCTCAAACCTCTCGAGCATCTAGATCGGGCGAAATCTTTGCGGTGTTCTTTGTTCTTGAGTTTCTCCCCCAAATCCTTTGTTTCCCTTCAATCCAAACCAAATCGAGCAATGATTTCTTCGGGATAGCTGCTCCATAGCACTAGAAACATGCCTACCAAGTTGGGTTGCTAGTGGAGATCATTTGGTTAGGATTTGGGAAGATTTGGCGGTGAGAAAAACGAGTTTCGCTTTTCCTACGCTCTGCTCGGGGGCGCCGGACGCTCCGTCGAGAGGCGTCGGACGCTAGGTCGTGTCCGTCGCTTGTTCTGTTTGTGCGGCTCAAGTTCACGTCGGACGCTCCCCATCGTCCGTCGCCTGCCCACCAGAGCGTCCGTCGGTTTTTGAGTTTGACATGCTCTCTGTGTGATTGCGCTGGACGCTCGCCAGCGTCCGTCGAGGTACCTCCAGACACGTTCGTCGCCTGGAGGTCCTCTCGGGTTCGGCTCTGTGTTGGCGTCAGACGCTAAGCGCAGCGTCCGTCGCCTGTCTTCTCAGCGCCCGTCGCCTGTCTGTTCTGCCTGTTTTGCTTAGGTTCTTTCCTATTTTCCCTAGGGGTTGAGAACCTATGTTTTGGGGTTTCCAGTGAGTTTATCTCCACTGCCGGTGAGCACCCAGCAACTGGATTTGGTTTTTGGGGAGAGTGGCCCGAATATTTCGAGAGAAATTTGAGGCTCCCATTCACCCCCCCTTCTGGTTGCCGTTCTTGGTCCTTCACTTAACGGAACTCTTCAGTAGTGCTATGCTAGTTGGAGGAGAGTGAGGAGAGTCTGGAGGAGAGCCGAGCCTCTCTGGCGTCTTCTCCGGAGTTCTTCCTCAGCGGATGCGAGTCTCTTGTAAGTTCAGCACTTGTAAGTGATACATCCAAGTTCTTTATAGTATTTGATATTCTACTTCTGGCATAGGTGTTATACATCTTTTCGCGCTTGTTCATCGCTTTACTTTAAGTAGAGTGCTTTAGCCTTTAGCTGAGGTTAAAGTAGTAAGAATAGTATAGACGTGGTATCTAGACTAGATCTTGCCTTTGTAAACCGCTTATCGCATGGATTGTTTGTGGTAGCTAGTGGAAGGTGACAACTCTATCTAGTCGTTGTATTCCACCACGCATGTCATATAAGTTCTTAAAAGGTAGGGCCTCAATACAATTTGACGGCGTGGTCCGGTTAGAGTTTTGCCCTCTTTCTGATCTATCCTGTCGCCCCCTACAAGAGAAGGGCTGATAAAGCCAGTATAACCAGCTATACTTTGTTAGATATCTTTGCTATATCGAACCTCTCAACCTAGTTATCATAGTCTCACTTGATCTATCATAGGACATAACCATATTCCTAGTTAACTCACTACTCGTTCCCTGTGGAAATACTATACCTTGGAATACTCCTAGGTGAAGTGCTACAACGGTATCTTGCGGATTTATCCAATAGTCATAAGAAATACCAACAATGACTAATGTTAACATAAACATATAGCAGTTGTATTGGTAAGGCCATTGCATTTGAACTAAGACATCCTGGGATCCAATCCTAGGTGTAGTTTGTTTTTCTTTTTTTTAATCACGACCATAAGATATTGCAACCATATCTATAAATTTCCTATGGATTATAACTTTTATAACAAACTAATACACCTAAAATATGATTATAAGATACAATAATAAACCATTTTTAACCTAAAGTTGTCTATACATTACTCAATTATATTAAAATTAATATATTAAAATTTGATTAAAGTAAATATATCTATTGTACCATCAAGTACATGAAATACACTTACATGAATGAAAAAAATATATAATGACTTTATATTCTATTTAGTAATCATGAAAACCCTTTATTATGAAAATAACTTGAAAATACACTTATTTTATATTACGACTACAACCATGATCATCTTAATATTGTAACACCAACAAATATGCACGCAACGCAAATAAATCGTGGCAAAAGTAAAAACTTGTTGCAACCATCAATAAAGAGTTGCAATATCAACTTTGTATTGCAACGCCAAACAAACTGCACGCAACACAAATAAACTCGTGGCAAGAGTCACAACATATTACAACCATCGACTAAAGAGTTGCAATATCATTATAGTATTGCAATGCCAACAAAAACCCCTGCAACAAAAAAAACCCGTTGCAATACTGACCTTTTTCTTGCAACCATAAAATAAAAGTGTTGCAATATCAACTTAGTATTACAACGTCAGTAAAAGTCCCCGCGACGCAAATCAAAGTGTGGCAACAGTGACAACGTATTGCAACCACACTATATTTCGTTGCGATAACAATTACTTGTTGCAACGATCTGCATCTTTTTTTTGCCATGAAACAACTTTTGTGGCAAAAATTCCATATATCGCAACCAAAAGTGCTAATGGTTGCGAGAGCACTCCTTGTTGCAACGAAATCGTTGACGTTGCCCCGAAAGAGCGTGGCAAAAGGGTCAGAATCTAGTAGTTCCAGAAGAGTGAAGCTCAACAACCAAGAGAAGACCCAGATGATCAGCACTATTGATCCAGGGTATGATCAACTCCTATCACAATACCTTGCTAAGCTGGGTGATCCAAGAGTACCTACCATTGATTGCAAGATCAAGGGAAGTACATTCTACAAGATATTCTGCAATATTAGATCAAGCAGCAACATAATGTTTGAGGTAACACATCAACATTCATATAGCAATAGACCCCAATACCAAGACATATGTGTAGCTACAGCTAGCGGACCAATCATTTCGATTTTTGGAGGGAATAACAAAACATCATGTTCCCGTCGACTTCATGGTTCTATTTATGGGAGATGAAGATGGAGTCCACCTCATTCAAGAAAAGACCTCCTCCTCAACACCACTAGGGCAATCTTCTTCATATCAAGAGAGGACCACTTCCAATTTCCTGAAAAGAAGACATATTGCTACTTCAATAGCCACACCACTTATGAGATGAGAAGGAAGCATCGCTCTCAATGCCAAATGAAACAACCACCAAGAATGGATGGGCAGACTATCCAGGAGACAGTCAAGATATGAAGACCAATCCAATAATGAAGATAAATGATCTCCTAAGGAAGAAAGTTATACCACCAATGGAGGGTGTATCACTTGCTACAGAGAGCAAAGAAGAAGCAGAACCTCAAAACAGTGAATCATTGGAAGTGAAACCTTAGACTAAGAAAGAGTCGAAGAAGAAAGAGACTTCATCAGAACATCATAAGGTGAGCAAACATCCAAGTCCTCATCAGGATTGAACAACGCTCCTGAAGATATTTGAACCAGAAGAGAAGTCCAGTTCAACGGACCTAAATATCCGAACCTTGGACGAAAGGTAAATTCGGTAAGTTATCTACATATCTACTTTTGCATTGCATTAGTTGCATTGTAGCATATCACATATAGGTATTCCTAGCATTGTTCTCATTCCTCATATCCTGCATTGCACAATCATCTTTAATCATAGCATATCTACATTTATGCATTACATTGCATCATAAAATATCTTTAAGCCCCATGTGAAAGAACTTGTGGTAACACCATAAGGGAATTTATTGTGGTGGCTGTTGGCACCAAGAATGATACACTTTTATATACCCAAGATGCTGCCAACAACCTCAGGATCAAGGATAAATAATCATATCATGAGCATACTTTATTAAATAACAAGTTCCACATGTCCATGAAGTATGTGATTGCAGGAATGAAGAAATGGAGCAAAGGAGAGCTAGTGGGACCCACATAGGGGGTCGGCCGACCTCCTATAGGGCCCACCGGCTCTCCCCCTTGGCCATGATCCAGGAGAAGCACCTCTGAGTGGATCTCAACCCTTGGATCACAATGTGCTTCCTCTCAATGGTCCACATGCAACTCACATGGATCCATGGGCCCACATCAAGGAGATTAACGTGACAAAACAACTCAGAAGAACCAACCCAGCCAGATGACAAGTGGGACCAACATCTAGAAGGCCAAGGTGGGCCAGAGACCCCAAGGGGGGTCGACCGACCTTCCAAAGGCCCCACCATCCCCTCACTTGGTCCCTGACCAGTGGGGCTGCTTCAATAAGACCAAGGCAAGGCCCACAGGCCATAGGGGGGGGGGTCGACCAACCTCCCCCAAGGTTGGTGCAGGTCTTGGTAACCACCATACCTATTTAGCACATGTTGAACATCAAAACCATCCACTCTAAGATGGTTTAGAGGCGGTGGATCCAAGGGTGGAGATTTGAAGCCTCCTGGATCGATGATGTGGCGATGGAGTAGCCCCTACTCCATCTCCCACTATAAATAGAGGCTCATACCCCCCCTCTTCATACATGTTGAAGAAGCCTACAAGCTCTATTCCTTAGATTGTTCTAGTAGTTAGTCTAGAGTGGGAGTTAGAGTTGAGTCGAGCTGTGCTCGGGATTTCCGGAGTCGTCTTCTGGAAAGTCTGGTATAGCTCTTGTATCTTTCCTTCTTTGTAAGACTTTACCTTATTCAATATATTACTTTTCTTCTACTTTACTTAGTATTTACTTCGAGCATTACTATACTTGTTATAGTATTGTTATATGCTTTTGCTTATTACTAGCCTTTACATCAATAGTCTATGATCCTTGTGGCCTTTCCCGTATGGGATCATTGCCTGTTATAGGGTGCTTGCTTTGTGTTGAGTTTTGTCAAGTTTTGTGACCCTTGTTGAGAGATTTATCATGCTCCCAAGATCAAGATCATGTACACGCCACATATACATGCTGCTTCTACACTGGAAGTACGTAGAAACATGTCTTATATTTTCCACATAGTTCATACTCCATGCTCTAATAGAAAACTCTCTCTCTAGTATGTTGCTAGGAAATGAGACATAGACTCTGCAATATTATATAGGGGCACATTAAAGTCCCAAGTTTTAGAAAATTGATGAGCACATCAAAGCTCACGAAAAAATGATGAGCATTTCAAAGCTCATAGAAAAATAAATAAAGATAGTTATGTCTCAAAATGATAAGTTAGGAAAGAGAGATCAAATAGAAGAGTATTGATCATTTGCCATGTTTCCATGCACTTGCACATTTTGATCTAAGAGTATGACATTTCTCTCCTAGGATCCGGAATTTGACTTTACAATATACGCAAGGTAAGTTTGCTACATCTTTCATCCCTGCCTATAGCTCCACATTAGCCTTAGAGATAGGATGAAAAGAAGGAAAACTTTGATATGTGCCTTGTTGAGGAATCATACACCTTATGAGCGACTCGAGAGTACCATTTGAGGAACACTAAGTTTTCTTTTACAAAACATTGCAAAACCTCCGATATGAAACTTTTGAAAGAATGAGAAAACTAGTGCTCAAGTCAAGTTGTTCTATCTCTCGACCACCCAAGACAAAGGATAAAGCCATAAGCCCCATGAAGGACTAAGGTAATATGGGTGAGTCTTTATTGCTAAATTTTCCATTCAAAAATATAAGTATGCTTGTTGTAGATTTAGAACTCTTGAAATATGAAGCATGGCAGCAACTCCTGATCCATCAAGACTAAGTTTGATTATTTACACGGGACGAGCAAAGGTTAAGCTTGGGGGATCTTGTTGGCACCAAGAATGATACACTTTATATACCCAAGATGCTGCCAACAACATCAGTATCAAGGATAAACAATCATATCATGAGCATACTTTATTAAATAACAAGTTTCACATGTCCATGAAGTATGTGATTGCAGGAATGAAGCAATGGAGCAAAGGAGAGCCAGTGGGACCCATATAAGGGGGTCGGCCGACCTCCTATAGGGCCCACCAACTCTCCCCTAGCCATGATCCAGGAGAAGCACCTCTGAGTGGATCTCAACCCTTGGATCACACTGTGCTTCCTCTCAACGGTCCACATGCAACTCACATGGATCCATGTGCCCACATCAAGGAGATTAACGTGACAAAACAACTCAGAAGAACCAACCCAGTCAGATGACAAGTGAGACCAGCATCTAGAAGGCCAAGGTGGGCCAGAGACCCCAAGGGGGGGGGGTCGGCCGACCTCCCCCTTGATCGGTGCAGGTTCTGGTAACCGCCATACCTGTTTAGCACATGTTGAAGATCACAACCATCCACTCTAAGATTGTTTAGAGGCGGTGGATCCAAGGGTGGAGATTTGAAGCCTCCTGGATCGATGATGTGGAGATGGAGTAGCCCCTACTCCACCTCCCACTATAAATAGAGGCTCATACCCCCCTCTTCATACACGGTGAAGAAGCCTACAAGCTCGATTCCTTGTTCTAGTAGTTAGTCTAGAGTGAGAGTTAGAGTTGAGTCGAGCTGTGCTCGGGATTTCCGGAGTCGTCTTCTGGAAAGTCTTGTATAGCTCTTGTATCTTTTCTTCTTTGTAAGACTTTACCTTATTCAATATATTATTTTTCTTCTACTTTACTTAGTATTTACTTTGAGCATTACTATACTTGTTATAGTCTTGTTATATGCTTTTGCTTATTACTAGCCTTTACATCAATAGTCTATGATGCTTGTGGCCTTTCCCGTATGGGATCATTGCCTGTTATAGGGTGCTTTGGTTATAGATCATAGTCAAAGTAGTAAGTTGTGTGTAAGCGTGGTGCTTATACATCATCTTACCCTTGGTTACCGCTTGTTGCACGGATTGTTTGTGGTAGCTAGCAAGAGAGTGACAACCTTGTCTAGTCTTTGTATTCCACCACATGTTCTTAGGCAAGTTCTTAAAAGGTAAGATCCCCATAAAAAGGGAGCGCGGTCCGATAGGAGTTTTGCCCTCCTACTGATCTATCCTCTCGCCTAGCATACTTGTATTAAGGAGACAAACTATAGTATTTAGACTAATTAATTGGCTAAGTATATTGAAGTAGAGTGAATTACATAAGAGTCCCTATACTCTCTCGTTGTCCTCCCACCTAGCTTTACTATCTAGTTATCTCTAAGTTATCATTCACCTTGGCTTATTCATTCATCAACCCTTCCTATCACATATATCGTTTACCCCCCTAAACTAGTTGGTACTAAGTTGAGGTGCTCTCTAGGATCTCTCTCTAATTATCATTTCTAGATCAGATTTCCCTTGGGAAAATATAAATTACGATACCTTAGAATACTCCTGGGTGAAGTGCTACAATGGTATAATCTTTGCGCTTGCGGATTTATCCAATAGTCATAAGAAATACCAACAGTGGCATAAAAATAATTTTCAATTTTCTCTTGCATTATAAAATAGAAAATCCTAAAAAAATGAGATATTTAATTCCTGCTAGAATCTATTAAAGTTTAGATTAGCTCATAAGAATATTCAATTACTCTTTTGGCTGACCGCTAACCTCTTATCATAATGGAGCCTCGAGTTTTGTTTGTTCTTGTTGGAGTATAACCATGCAGGATTAAAAGTACCGTAGAGGAGTGAGTTCAATCAGGAGGCAACTACTGAGAAGCTGACTCCAAGGATCATTCAAACTTGACCATAGCAAACATCCAGCTTGGGGGAGGGCATCCCCCAGTTATCAGGTAAGTATACCTATGCGATTATTGAGTCTATCTTATAGTCATAAAAATATCAAAAATATGTGAACACATGAAGGTTCACCATAGTATCATAAGAAAACTTAAAATTGCCAAAAAATCATGTGGGCACATGAAGGTCCATGTCTGTCGAGTCTTAAGAGTACTAAATAAAATTGTTTTAGTTAGGGTGTGTGTTTAATTTGTTTAGAGTCAATAAAATCCATGAACAATAATTTTGTCTTGGAAATGATGAATAGTTGCTCTGTCGTAATCCCTTTCAAGTACCTAGTTTTCAACCTTAAATTCTCCTAAGTTTTGGTTAGAACTGCTTTGTTATAAGAATTTACTCTGAACCTGAAACTTGTGGAGGCATATACCTGAACTAAGTCTAAGTGGTTGGGAGATATGACATGAAAGTCTAGCTACTATTTATCTTACTCCTAGCAATACTAAGTTCTAGTGATTTATCTCTTGAAAATTTAAAATCTTACATGATGAGCTCTTGTATGACATAGTTTAAATTCCTACCAAAGCCATACATTTACATACATCTAGATTAGGAAGACTCATTCATGCTACTTGTCTTTGTATTGAGTGCTGTCAACCTTTAGACCCTATGAAGAGTCTCGTCATACTTTTAAATTCAAGATCATGTACACACCACCCAAATATGCACTACTCTACACTGGAGTAGGCGCAACAACATGCCATTTCATCCACCAGAAAAAGGTCTTACTCTTACACTGAGAGTAACTACCATAAAAAAATATTCATTCCATTCTCCATTTATTCAATAAATGCTCCAAAGTTCTTGTTTTAATCTCTCAGTAGTTTTTCTTGGTGATGGAGGTATGAGCTATGCAAAAGCTATTCGAAAAAAAGAGAAAAGAAAAAAAAACATATGAAGAGAGGAATTAAAAATGGACAAGTGTCCGACGCACCTCTTAGGAAAAATAAATAAAAAATAAGATAGCTCATACTCTCTAGCCATGTTGTTAAAAAATATTCCATATTCCAAAAGAGAGATTCATTCCAAGGAGCAAAGTAGAATTAGGTTTTCACCATCACCACCATATATCCACCATATCCATACACATGCACATCTTGATTTGATTGTATGACTTGACTCAGTGTGGATCTATTATTTGACTTTACAATATATACAAAGTAAGTATGCTAACCTTGTTAAGCCATTCCTATGAACTCCACTATATTTACTAGTATAGGAGGGCATGATATTATTAATGCCTCAGTGAAATCCACAAATACCACATACATAAGAGACTTGAGGGTGTCATACAATTAAGCTCTGAGTTTTATTTCGAAAACTTTACAAAACCCATAATTTTGGTAGAGTGAAGAGTTTGAGACATAGTGCCTGATTTGATTACTCTGTCTTTCGATTGCTCAAGACCCAAGTGACAGTTAAAAGCCCCATAGTTAAAGGTAATACGTGTGAGTTCGAAAGTTAGAGTAGTTTTTTCTAATTCTTAGAAGAATTTTTGTTTGAAGGCATGTGAAATTTTTAAGGTATGAAAGCATCGCAGCAACTCCTGATCCAAGTTTATTAGATAGGCTTTGCTTAGGGACTAGCAAAGGGTAAGCTTGGGGGAGCTTGTTGACAGTCGTTAGCGTCAACTTTTTAAGCAATTATAAACATGATAATTGGATCAATCAAATATAATATCTAGAAATATAGGGTTTTATCTAACAAATTCCACGAGTTTTGGTGTTTCATTATTTTCTAGGGACTATTCTAGAAAAGCATATAAAGGAAAGCAAATCAGAAGTAATATCATAATAAATCCGCAAGGGAAATAGTGTCCATTGGACTTAGGAAGGACCCAGAGGGCACCCGAAGGAAGCGGGGCCTGAGAGGCTGACCTAGTGGGCTGGCCGACCTGGGCCCATGCCGCCCGAGACCCCCCAGAGCCCATTTTCCACCACCTTCTGGAAGCTTCCTCCACCGCCATAGAGGAGTCATCTAGGCCCTACGTTAAGTCGGTTTGATCCAATGGCTGTCGTGCATCCCACCAGGCTATAAATAGAGCCCTGTACCCCCCTCCTGGAGCCAAGCCAGATCAGAAGCTCGAGAGCTGAAACCCTAATTCCTATCTAGTAGATCTAGGCCCGCAATTCAAGAGAGATTAGATCCATGTAGATCTAGCTCTATTTAGAAATTAGAGATTTAGAGTTGGAGAGTAGAGTTGTGGAGGAGTTCCGGCCTGTCGGTTCTTCTTTCATCACTGTATTCTTTGGGATCAGATTCCTCTCGCCCACGATCTGTATTCTAAGATACCTTGGTATTCGACTTCTGGTTCAAGTAAGCATTTACTCTTATTGTTCTTTATGTTTGTAACTCTTCTTGAGTACTTTGATCTTGATAGCTTCTCGATTAAAGTAGTAATTCATAGTGTAGGCGTGGTGCCTAGGCTAAGTTTACTTGCATTTGTCCCCTAATTTTCTGGATAACGGTAGCTCGCGTAGGTGACTCTTATAGCTATGTTGATTCCTCTATAGTCTATTTCCCGTAATAGGTTATTGGTAGACATATAGATGCTTAGTAGGAGAGAACTCTGTTTTATGCTCTTATTTAAGTCATCGTCCTTAAAGATCATAAAAGATAAAGCTTACCTAGCGACCAGAACTAGAAAGTCCTTGGTTCTTTCTCCTCTTATCAATAGTTATCTATACTTGGTTGTGAAACTGGTTAAGTTAATATACACTTAGTCATCCTCATACACCGTTCCTTTGGGTTCGATATTAAAACTGGGTTATCTCGGTGAAGTGCTACATCGATATCTATCTGTGCGCTTGCGGATAATTAATTTACTCATTTGCTCTAAGAAATACCAACACTTATGTGGATATTGTTTCCACCAATTAATCAAGAGCATGATCTTCAAATTCAAGTACAACTAAAGTTATTTTTTTAGCTTCTGAAAAATCTTGGACTTCAAGTTCAATCTACATTTGCTCTTGCCAATCAAGAAACTCTTCGGGATCAGTACTTCCATAGAATGGAAGATGGATGTATCTTAGGCCTGTCATGGTTAATGCATATACAAAACAACAAGCTTATATATGGTATAGGATAATATGTGGAACTCGCACAACCTAACCTCTCTTACCAACCAAAGCTCTTATGAATTCCCTATGGATTACAGAAAAATAAGTGTGTGGTGGTAATAGAATGTGATGGCTAGGCGAATACAAGACTAGAGTACCGATTACGATGGCTTGTTTGTGGAGCTTGGAGGGGACTGATACACAGGAATGGAATCAGAATTCTTGTTGTTGTAAAGTTAAATAACAATCCAAACTAGAAGTTCTCGGCCTAGTGCTGACCATAAGATAAGAATGGGATATAAAATGATCACACACACGCAAAGAAATTTTAGAATTGATGCAAACAAGGAATATGATTAGGATGCAAGTGTTGCAATCAGACCCAACAAAATTTTTGCACCAACCGGGATAGCAAACTGGATGCACAACTTGATATGAAAAATTTGGAGCACTTGTGCACATAAACCAACTGATCTTTCAACTTTTCTCAACTCTGTTTTTGCACTTTTATTTCTTCTATATTTTTGCACTTTTTTAGAACAAAACACAAGGATCAGATATAATACTTGCTCACTTAAGATAAGAAACAGAAACACAACCAGTGGCTATAACTTGATATGATCAAAGTTAACGCGAAGGATGATATAGGCTATAGATAACTACTTTTTGTGGGGATGTTTAGATATATAATAGAGGCTCAAAAGACACACAAATGGTAATGATCAACAACTAAAACAAAGACTCTAATGGACTGAAAGTTAACAAAACTCACTAAAATAACAGATTGAAACAAAGGTCTAAAATAATTTTTAGGCTTTTTGGTGGATAGGACAAAACAAAATATATGTAGCTAAGGGTCAAGAATCCTACCGTGGTAACAAAAGCTCTGATACCAGATGATGCGATATGATGTCTCGATCTTCACGACGTACGATGTAATCCAAATAACTAGGTTCAGAGAAGCCGAGATAACTTGCTACAAGCAGCGATAACTAGTGCAACCTGACAAAAAAACTCGAAGCCAACCATCGTCTTTAACCGGCAACCTGAATCGAGGATTCGCCCAACCACACTCTCAAGGAATGAACCAACACAACCTACAATCAATCAAGGAGAACCTTGAAGAGAGTAGGAGCACCAATTGGGAGCGGATGAAGCCGCCGCTTCTGTAATTCCAGCGAAGGAAGTCACAAGAGCAAAGGGGTAGAGATCTCTCTCAATACTTGTTTGCACAAAGCTGAACAAAGGGGTTTTATATTTCGATTATCAAAATTCTGATATTACAACGACTCTAGGGGGTATTTATACTAGCAACAACCCTGCTAGATAAGTGGAAACTCGAAATAAAACAATAGATGTGTACTATGTGAATAGGCCTCCTCGGAATGCCTTCCTGGAGAGGTCCCGCATGACTGATGGACTTTCTGCACAATCTTTAATGTTTTGACAATAACTTTATCTTGAGACCTCCAAATGACATGCAGTTTGTTGCATTGAAAAGTTAACTTGATAAGATTTCACACCATGGGCAACATGACCACGAGATATTGTATAATGGTACAGTTTTGGATGGGAAGTTGACCATCATTCTGAATGTCAACCTTCTGACTAGTCTGTATTAAAACATGTCGACAGACTAAATGGAGCATCCAAACAGGTCGGCATTTGATTCATTGGAAACTAGACTTGATAAGCTTTCCAACATGTGATCAGTGACCTTCATAGCGTTTGGGAATCAAAAGTTATGACTATTTCTTCTGGATGGTTCTGTCACACTGGACTGATTAGAATGTGGTCCACTCTTGGTGTATCCACGTCATCCTCCTTTGTAAACCTGAGCAATAATAACATACACAACGTAGCTAGTGTATAATTCTCATTAATATTAAAATGAATTTCACAAAGTAGTGCGTGCACCTCTTGTTGCAGATTCTTGGCTCGGCTACGTGTAATCGGTTCTTCAAATACTTGGCTGGTTGGATGTAGGTGATACTTGGGTTGGTGTAGCTTGATTTGGATGTTGTAACGTGTTGTATGTTAGTGTGGTCATATCATGAGGTTACCTTAGACGACTCCTCTTCTTCCTTTGGTTCTTCCTTGTTCTCCTCCAACCATTCCAGAACTTGAGCCCATGTTTCTTCGTCTTCTTTCTTGTCATCGAGTTCCATTCGCTTGGCTTCGTCTTCCCACTCGCTCCAGTGGGGCTCCTTCTTCTTGAACACTTTGGGAGGTTGATTTCGCCGGTACGCATAGAGAGGTGTTTTCTTGTACTGGGGTGTCTTCATCTGCATGTTAGTTTTATAACCAATGAATGAATATTTTACCTTCTAGCCTGGAAACTTGAAGTGGATTTGGCCAGATCCCACGTAGATGACCACATTCATGGTGTACAGGGTCGGTCTTCCTAAGATGATAGGAACATCTTGTTTTGTCCCCATATCCAAGATGATGAAGTTAGTGGGGACATCGTCGTTCTTGATGCCTACTGGGATGTCCTTTGCAAGTCCCTCAGTAGCCGGTATGATTGGTCCGCCATCTGGAAACGAACATTTGCAAGAAAAATAGGACCCCTAAATAGGTTATCATACGTTACCTTGGACATGATGTTTACGCCTGATCCAAGGTCACAGAAGGCGTTGTAGAATGTCTGATGTTCGATTGTGCACTCGATCATCGGCTGGCCTGGATCTCCCTTCTTGATGACGAAGGGGGAATCAAGGAGAAATCCCTAGTTGGATCTTAATGGAGGCTTACCGAACCTCATGTTGACCAAGTTAACAGTTTCAACTGGATCCTCAGGTTTCTCAGGGATCTTACCTTGTTCATATGATTGAATAGATGCTGCTAATTGAGCTAACTGTGTTTCTAACATCTTGTTAAGACTCAATTGGTTTTTCATAGCAGAATTAAAGCTATCCATCTTTTCATTTATGTTTTCAAGAATCTTGTCATTAGTCATCATCTTTTTATTGATACTATCATTAATCTTAGATTGGCGTAGCACAAGATCTCTTAAAGAAGGTTGGTTATTGTTGGAATTTTTACTGTAACCATTATTACCTTGGTTACCGTGATAGAAGGGGCACGAGTTCCATCCTCCTTGCTGCTAGGATCGATACCCATTGCTATTGTTGTTGATGAAGTTCACTTCTCCTTCATTTTGGGACAATTGTTGCCTGAATGGTCATCTTCTCCACATATCTTGCACCATGGGTCAGCTTCAATGGCCCGTACGGTGGCACATAGTGGGATGGTCTCCCTTTCCTTGGAAGAGGTTTCTTCTATCTACTTCATGAGAAGGACCATTCTTGGTAGAGAGCATGTCCACCTCACTGATGGTGTGCATCCCTCTTCTCTTCGGCTGGAGGCGTTCCTCATTCCATCCTTGGTTCATGACCATCTTTTCAATGAGGTCTTTGGCATCTCTAACATTGAGTTGAAAGAATGCCCCTCCAGCCGCAACATCAAGGTGACTACGGGCCATGCTTGTCAGGCCATGGTAGAAACCTTGGATAAGGAGCCATTCTTCTATCCCATGATGAGGACAAGCACGAATGTACTCCTGTAGACGTTCCCATGCTTCAGAAATCGTCTCATCCACCTATTGCTGGAAGCTTGAAATCTTCCCCCGTAGAGCATTGGTTTTGCCCATCGGGAAGAACTTCTTTAGTAAAGCATTGGTGCACCTCTCCCATGTGGTAAACTCGTCCCTCATGGCATAGAACCATTGTTTGGTCTTTCCCAACAATGAGAAGGGGAAAAGGCGAAGGAGAATGGCGTCTGACGTCACTCCCTTAATGGTGAAGGTACCACCCACTTCCATGAAGTGTTGGACATGGGCATTGGCATCCCCATGAGGCTTCCCATAGAACAGGTTGGCCTGCACCATGTTGATGAGCATAGGCTTGAGCTTGAATGTGGCGTCCCCCAAGTTCACTTCAGATCCAGTAGCCACGTTGGCAGCAGACAGAGCCGAAAACTCGGAGATCGTCTTTTGGGCCATGGCTTTCTTGAGTGGTGCTGTTGAGCCTCCTTCCTCGAATGGGTCTAACTCCAAGATGAACCTTTGAGGAGGGACTTGACGACGTCTAGATCTCCTCAACAATTGCTCAGGATCTTCAATCTAATTACTCAGCAATTGGAAACCTCTCATACACTATCTTGCTTCACAATAAAGGAAACAAAGACAGGGGTAAGCCCCTACACTAATTAATAACTAATTTGATGGTAACTTCCGGACTCAACTTTATTAAAAATTCCTAGGCTGCGGCAACGGTGCTAGAAATGCTTGTTAGCATTTCTAAACGTCACCACTAAGAACGAAGCTAGACCCCATCCGGAGCAATGGTGCCAGAAATGCCTGTAGGGGTATTTCTTATGTCTATTGGATAATTCTGCAAGTGCACGTAACATACCACTGTAGTACTTCACCCAGGAGTATTCTAAGGTATCGTAATTTATATTTAGCCTAAGGGAAAGATAGCTAAGATAGTTTAATTTAGAAGAGAGCTTTATAGTTACCCCAACTTAGCTGTCAACTAGTGATATATATATATATATATATATATAGGAAGGTGATGAAGACAGATCAAGCAAGATAAATAAAAGATAACTAGTAAGTATAGCTCGGTGGGAGGACAATGAGTGAGTATAGAACTCCTCAGATCCCCACTTTAATCCTATGACTTAACTTAGACACAAAGGTGATATATAATAGATTGCATCCACACATCTTGAAAGTACTAGGCAGCAGGCAAACAATAGGAGGACAAAACCCTATCTGAAGTGGCCACTATTTTACAAGAGCCTTACCTTTTAATAACGACCTACAACTCGTGGCGGGGATTAAAGGCACAGATAGGGCTATCACTTCCTGCTGGCATCCGCTCGAACCGTGCGACATGTGGCAACCAAAGGTAATCTAGTGTATAAGCACCACACTTACACCCTATCTTACTACTCTAATTGAGAGCTCAAACACCAACTAGAGCACTCCATAATAGGCGTTGATCGTACCCAAGTGTGGAATCACATGACAACAATCTACACTATAACAACTCTATAGACTAAGACAAGACACTATAATACTATAACAAGTATACAATTGCACAAGATAAGTAAAGTAAAGAAAATAAGTAAAGTAAAGAAAGGATATATTGATAAATAAGCAAAGTCTTACTATAAAGGGAAAGGTACAAGAGCTATACCAGACTCTCCAGAAAATGACTCCAGAGACCGCGAGGCAAGCTCGACTCGACTCTAACTCCCTGTTGACGGTCGTTAGCGTCAACATTTAATACAATTATAAACATAATAAATGGATCAATCACGTATAAAATAAAAAATATAGGGCTTTATCTAACAAATTCCGTGAGTTTTGGTATTCTATTATTTTCAAGGGACTATTCTAGAAAAGAGGATAAAGAGAATCAAATCAGAATAAATATAGAAGAAATCCCGCGGAGATGTAGTTGCCAATTAAATCACGAAGGATCCAGAAGACATTGTGAGGAAGCGGGGCCCGAGCCGCCGCCAGGTGGGGCCGGACGACCCCACCCCATGCCGGCCGGCACCCCATGGGCCTGTCTCCGCCAACCTTTTGGAATATTCCTCCACCGCCTTTGAGGATTAATCTGAGCCCTACATTAAGTCGGTTTGATCCAATGGCTGTCGCGCATCCCACTGGGCTATAAATAGAGCCCTGTACCCCCCGAGGAGGAGAATTTAACTGATCCAGGTCAAGTTAGAGCCGGTTCAAGAATAGAATAGATCTAGGGTTTCCAAAGATTAGATTAGAACTCTAGTGCTTCAAGTTATTAGCTAGGTAGCTAGCAAGGTTCAAGTGGAGTTGGGCGATACGCTTGCGATTCCAGATCCGTTTGTCTAGAGATCGGTAATTTATCTTGTATCTCATTATCATTTTATACTTCATTATTATAATGCTACTTATTGAGTGCTTAGTTATTCTATTTGCATATTAGATATAGTTATGATTGGTGATGATTATCTTTATATGTTCGTAAAGTGCCTAATTCAATTCTCGAGTGGGCTAGGTGGTATGAATTATGTAGACATGGTGCCTAGATATTATATGTACCTACGGATGTCTCCTTATGTGCCGTGTTGTGTGGTAGTTCGCGTAGGTGACTCTTATAGCTGCATTGATTCCTCTGTAGTCCACCCTTGGCACATAGGCCTGGCAGAGCGCGGACACGATGAAGGTGACGGTTCCATCTTAATAGCCTCCCTAGTTGATACTCCTTATGATGTTTTCTGAGTTAGTTATGCTATGGATGAAAGTATGTGGGTAGGCTGTGCTTAGTTCTTTTTTATTTAGTAATTACTTAGGATTCTTTTACTCTAGCCGAATCTCAAGTTGCATGTCTATATTATTAGTGAGTCTCTATTTCTATCTCTAGAATACCATTTATCTTATATTTTTATCATCATATTTATTTATCTTGACATGACTTACCCCTACTAAAGCATTAGAAAGGTTGGTCTAATCTTAGGTTTGCACATTTATAGTCAAAGCTATATGCATTTAGGTTTCCTTTTTTACCCATGTTTAATTCTTGCAATTAATTAAAAGTTTTCCTTTCGGCATAAACAAATCAACGATACTCAGAGAATCTCACCGGTTGAAATGCTACAATAGGAGAATTATCTGTGAGATTGCGGATATATTTTATAGAATTATTTTATAAACTGTCAAGTGTAGATTATTTCAACATTTTCTGATATCATGCTAGGGATGACAACTTAGTGTTAAATGATGTTAGGAGGTGTCTCGAGCATTTCTGGCACCCTGCTAAGGATGGGGATTTCTCTCTATTTTTAGTGTGACACTAAGAAATGTCGACAAGCATTTCTAGCACCGTTGCCGGGGAACTGATGATCAATTTAATTTGCTAGGATATAATTTAATAGGGAAGTTTTTCATAAGAAATATTTTAAAAGAAAAGAGAAATATGGCTTTAGACATAAATACCTATAGATAGACCACAACCTTTTGCTTTAGCAGGCTTACCCTTGTTTCGACTTTGTCTAAATTCTATATAGGGTAAGTGCAGGCTTGGTTGTGAAGCATCGATTCATATCAATCAGATACAACCAAGGAAGAAGAAGATTAACATCAGTTGGAGAAGCCATGACTGAGAAGACCTTACCTGAATTCTCTGCACCTAGTATTGAGAATATTCACATTGGACCAGAGCTCAACATTGAAGATCATGACTATGAACTCAAGCCAAGCCTCATCAACATGGTGCAAGCTATCATATTTAATGGAAAGAAGGATGAAGATGCAAGTGTTCATCTTCAGAATTTTCTGGAGGTTTGCAGCATCATCAACATCAAGAACATATCTCAAGACGTCATGCTACTTTGTTTGTTTCCTTTCTCATTGGAGGGAAGAGCAAAGCAGTGGTTCTACTAGAGTAAATATCAGATCAAGACATGAGAAGAATGTTCAAAAGCTTTCATCGAGAAGTTTTTCCCCGTAAGTAAGACCAATTCCTTATGAGGAAAGATTTCAGAATTTCGTCAGCAGAAAGGTGAACCTATTCCAGAAGCTTGGGACCGTTTTCAAGGATATATTTCAAATTTCCCACATCATGGAATGGAAGAATGGTTGCTCATGCAAACATTTTACCACAGATTAGTTCCAAAATCATGTGAACAACTAGATGCCTCTGCTGAAGGATCATTTATGTCACTCACCCCTAGAAGAGCTAGAAGTTTATTGCAAAAGATGGCAGAAAATCAGAATTGGACATGCACCAGTCAAGATTGCCATATGAATGAAGCAGTTTCTAGAGGAGGTGTGTGCACTACCAACCAAGATGGATGTATTATTGAATTGGCTAGAGAAAAGAGCCAATTACAAAAGAGATCATCAAGCCATTTAAGATGCAATCAATGCTCAAAATCAATGTAGAGTTGAATTTGCTAAACCCCCAGAAGATATCAATACCATCATCAAATCAACTCCACAGAAACAAGAAGGGAGTCAACCTCAGTCTACCAGTAAAGGTAAGTACCAAGGTAATAATGCTTCTAATCAACGACTACCACCCTTGAGAGCATTAATATTAGAACAAACTAAAGATAATGAAAGTATTAATAATAAGCTTGCTTTTAATGATTAAATATTAGAAGGAATAAATTCTAAATTAGATAATTTCTCTTCTTCTATTAAAGAACAAATAATATTTAATAAGAAGATAGAATTGCAAATAGCACATTTGGATTCTACTCTATCTATTGTCACTAACCATGAGCAGGTAAAAGGAATAACTACAAGAAAAGGTAAGTCTACTCGTGAAGGACCGAGAACGGTGACCAGAGGGGGGGGGGTGAATGGGAGCCAAATCAAATTTCTTTTCACACTTGGCCCTTGTCCCAAAATCACGCCAAATACTTGACCTCGAAAGAAACAACTCGCACATGACCTAACAAGTAGGTGGACACCTTAGGAAGACCCCTAAAGAAGTAGTGGAGCGGTCGGAGAAGATGGAGAACAATCGAAGCCATGAACTCGAAACCGATACACCGAGAGAGGTACTCTCAACCCCTAGAGAGAAGAGGCAAGAGCACACCCAAAAATACTTATGAGAACTGGTCTCAAAATTACCTAATCATGTTCCTTACGTGAATACGAATCCAACGCAACAAACGGAACTTGATTCAGAGTCTGGACGAGAGAGATACAAGTAAAACAGTTCTACAGCTTTCGCGGATTGTCCAACCTTGCTGAAAAATGACCTACGGACAGTCCACAAAAAAATCCCCGGACAGTCCACCGTTATGCCCGAAAACGGTTGAACAACAAGTCCAAAAACCGTGTTTCTCGGCGGAATTGAATTGCGGACAGTTGGCGAAAAATCCCGGAGAGTTCGTCGGCAAAACATAGAAAATCAGCCCGAGGAGCTCTGTTTCAGCCCCAACTTGCGGACTGTCCAGCAATAAACCCCGGACTGTCCGCGGTTGGCTGGACAGACACGATTTGGGGGTGATTTTCAATCTCCTCTCCCCCAAATCTTCCCAAATCACAACCAAATGTTCACCAATAGCAACCAAACTTTGTAGGCGTGATCCTAGTGCTTTGGAGGAGCTATCCCGAAGAAATCATCGCTCAATTTGGTGTGAGTAAACGGGAACAAAAGGATTTCGGGAAAAAGCTCATGAACGAAGAACACAAGAAAGAAATTTCCCTATCTATGTGCTCAATATGTTTGGTGTGAAACCCTTCGGTGCAAATGATACTCTCATGACCCCGCACAACTTGGTTCAAACGGAATTGTAAGAAACGCTCTCAATCAAAAGTTCTCATCTCTTGAACAAAGATGATTAGAGAGGAGCAAAAAGCAATTAGGGAAGAACACAAGCAAACGAGACACAAATCACGAAATCAAAGCCACCATGGCTTACAGAGGGTAAGGCCTCCGATTCCCAAATCAAAAGTGTTTACAAATGTTTCATGAATCGATCGCTAATCAATTCATGGACCTCTACAAGCAAGAACTAGAGAGAGACTAGAGAGAGAGAGTGGAGAGGGAGGAAATGAGAGAGGTGGAAGAGGTGAAGGGGTAAGCACCCTTCATCCACTACTTAACTGTGATTGACTATTTCCAAATTGCCCCCTAGATACATGACTGAATTACCTAGTCCTGAGACACTGTAATCCAAGTCAACAAATATTTTCTTCGAATCGATCGGAAGGCCCCACTTCCTACCCGGAGTTGCCATCGCCTCGACACAACCTCCAGGATTCCGCCACGTTCCGCCCCTGCTTCCTCGGAAGCTCCGCCCAGGTTTTGAGGCCCAAACCCGCGAAACCCGCCACCGGTAGCTTTCGGCTCAACTAACAAAACCCGAGTTTTGAGGCCCAAACTCAGAAACCGTCCACCGGTGGTTTTGCGGCCCAAACCACCATACCGCTCGTCTCGAGCACCTTGTCCTCGCCTGGTCGGACTCCGAGTCCCATGAGCCTCCGCTCGACCCGCTCGTCCGCCGTCTTGACTCGGTCAACTCGGTCTACCTCCATGTCTTCTCGCGCTCGCCGGTGCCAAGTATTAGCCACCACACCTAGTCCGCCGGCGCCCCAATCCGTCGGTCTGAGCCCCGCTTCCGCCCTTCACCGCTCTCAGTCCATCGGCACAGCAAGCCTCTACTCGACCTTCACCACGCCATTGACCCCTGTCTCTGGGCCTAGCACCTGCACACCACAAGCCGATAGACAGCCACACATTTGCTTCCGCAAAGATTAGTGTAAACCACTCGAACTGAAACACCCAAATGTTGATCAATCACTCATCATCCAAACTAAACATCATGGGTACATATCGACCATGTGTTCGCAACTCGTGATCCACCTTATCTAGAAGGGGCACGTAGACCACCACAGTTAGTATAGGTAGAAAGAAAAGTAGACAAACCAGAAGAAGAAGTTCGACTACAAGATTTACCAAGAGAATTATGCCAAGATTTCCATGACACCCATCTCCTACCATTCACATGTAGAAATAAAAAGGCCAAAGAAGATGAACAATTTGGTAAGTTTGTAGAGGTAATTCAGAAGTTATATGTCAACATTCTGTCGCTAGATGCCATGCAGGTACCTACATATGTGAAGTATATCAAATACATCCTCAACAACAAAAGACCACTACCTTCTATTGAAGTCATCAAGTTGACGGAGGAGTGTAGTGCGGCAATTTTGAATTCTTCTCCAATCAAGAAGAAGGATCCAGGGTGCCCCACTATTGATTGCTCAATCAGAAATCAAAATTTCGAGAATGCTTTATGTGATCTTGGAGCAAGCGTCAGCGTTATGCCCAAGAAGGTCTTCGACAAGCTCAAATTGTCTACAGTCACACTCACAGCAATGTGTCTACAACTAGCCGACCAATCGGTTCGCTACCCTGTGGGGATTGCAGAGAATATCCCGGTAAAAATTCGAAACTTTTTCATTCATGTAGATGTTGTGGTACATGACATGCAGGAAGAAATGAAGACACCACTCATCCTTGGGAGACCGTTCCTCAACACTGCAAATGCACACATCAATGTCGGGGCCAGATAAATCAAATTCATCATCAACAGAGAAGAAGTACGATTCACATTCAAGCCAAGACCGAAGCAATGTCAGAATTTGGAGTGTCATCAGAAGCAAGAATCAAGGTCATCATCTCTAGCGCAGGAGATCAAGGTTGAAGAATAATCAATTTGGAGAACTCCCGTCGGTGGACTTAAAACCCCCGAACCTTCGCCAGGAGGTAACTCAGTAAGTTATCAGGTAATAATTCCACATTATTTTCAAGCAGTATTTTAAGCATTGTATTAATAAAACAAAATAAAAAATATTTATTGCATGGTAGAGTTTGAATTTCTAGTAACTAATATTCTTAGTAAGTAGTTTTTATTACAGTATCAGAAAATTATAAAAAGATCGTCATTAGAATTCTTATTTTTCGTAGATTCATAAAAGTAATATAGTTTCTCATTCTTGCACTTCTATACCATATAAATACGAGAGACATGTGGGACCCACATATCACCTCACCATCACCCACACATCACCTCACACCTACCACCATGCACTACCATCCATTTTTCCACTCACTCATTCACTCACCACCAGCCAAAATACCTTCCCCACCGAAAGGAGCATCCAAGATGCATTATTTTGATCACTCCCATGCTCATGTCAACACCAGCCAAGGGAGAAGCCAGGAGGCCACGAGGTGGGGCCGGTCAGCCCAACACCATGCCGGCTGGCACCCTATAGCCACCTTTCCCCCTCTCATTTCTTTTACTCACTCCAATCACACTCTCACTCACGAAGAACAAGGCCTCCCTTTGTCCTTCACTCTAGAGAACTCGACACACAAAAATCCTCCCAATAATCAAGTAAAACCAAAGAAAAAACAAGTGTGAGAGAGATTTTGGGTTAAGATCAAGGATTCGTGGTGAAAGCGACCTCTGACCCCCTCTAATCTCTCTACACATTTTGCTTGTTCTTGATTATTTTGCAAGAAAAATGAGCAAGAAATTAATCAATGCCATGAAGAACGTCGGAAGGGCTCTCTCCTTCTGCACCACTCGAAGCCAAACTTCATCAAAAGCGCCATCAAGAGCAGGTTCCGAGAGGGACGTAGACACTCCATCCCCCATGAGAGCTTCATTCTCTTCTCACCATGGTGAGCAAGAGAGAAACATGCTCACAGGAGATATTCATCTCAAGTTACATTAAAGAGAAGAAAGAGTCATCCGCGACGCCATCAAGGACAAAGAATTCACACATACCCCAACCTTCGATGACACACTACTTCATGAAACAGGTATGGATTCTAAATTCCAACTCGTTTTTAGAAATATTAGAGATGAAAATGCATGCAACATAACTGAGGAGGGTAGCAAATTACTCACAATAGAATTTTTATGCACTTCAGAGCTCAATGATCAGGAGGTTGGTTTTAGAATGTTTAATAAATCAATCACTCTATCATGGAACAATCTTAGTGTCATGCTAGGTTTTGCTAGTGGTTGCTCAAGTGACATAGATGATGCTTTAAATGATTTTGATAGAACATGTGTTTGGGAAAGTATTTTTAGATTAAAAACATGTCACAAACCAACCACTGAGGAAATCCACCATCCAACTCTACGATTTTTGCATCAATAGATAGTTGTTACTTTGTTTCCTAGAGAAGAAATAGGAACCATAAGAATTGAAGAAATGAAGTTAATCTATGCCACGATTAAAAAGAGAAAAGTATCCCTTATTAAATTAATGTTACATTATTGTGTACTTATTCCTTCAATGAAGAAATGTGACATATCATTTACTTCTTGGATTACATGCTTAGCCACAAATCTTAATTTATTAGGAAATGCATTTCTCATTTATATTCCTACTGCTAGAAGAATAATTGGATATAATTTCTTTTTCTGTGCTCATTTGGTCAAAAGAAAGAATAACAAAATAATCATGATTTATAAGAATTACACAAATGAATACGCACTACCAGACAGGGCACTTGGTCTCTATGTAGTAGAGAGTTTTTTTTGATATGCAGATAGGTGGATCTACAGTTGGGAGATGTACGTCAGCGCGTCTCACCAGATTGCAGAGGCGAAACTATGAAGGGGCAGACGCTACACCAGCTGGACCAGCTTTTACTCACCATATTGGTTTTGATCAGGCAGGTCCATCACACCCGTCCACACTGTCGTGGGGCTATTACTCAGGATGGGAGGAACAATCCACTTATCAGGGAACATCAACAGGATGAGATAGCTGGGAACAAGGAAAATTTACTAATTATTCGTAGGATCCAGGTACCTCAGCAGGATCTAGAGAGGACACATGTCTTTCTCTATGTGTACCCATACGGACTTCAGCACTGGAGGGCCATATCTGTACCATCAGCGTCCAACAGTTGACTACTATCCTCCACCAGAGCAGCACATGGAGCATCCACAATCAGATGACGCTACTCCCAGTATTTTCACTAATGATTTTAGCCACCGTCTTGCAAATTTGGAGCAGAGACTCAACACCAGATGAATGATCGTCTACAAGAGATGCAGTAGGAGCACAACGAGGAACATCAGGACCTACGCTACCTGATCTACAGTTTGGATTTCAGCTACCCGCCGCCACCACCAAAGCTGTAGACCACGTCATCAGACAGCTTGGGGGAGAGCCCCCGCAAGAGGTAAGTACACTATCATATTTATATTTCTACATTTAATTTTCTTTTTAATTAAGTTTGCTATTGTTGCTATTTAAGAAAAGAAAATAAAATAAGAAAAATAAAAAAGAAATAAAAATATATTAGCTAGAATAATGAATAAATAACTATATTTATATATGTGCTTCTCGCATATGTATATAGTCGGCAATTTACATATCCCTATAATTTAAAATTACCATCTCATATCTCATTGTGAGAACCTAAATCTAGTGGGATAAAAGCTTTGTTCATGTCTAAGTTACTATTAAATAAGATAGGGAATAAAAATAATTTGCTATGATCTTATTCTAAGAGAGATTTAATTTCTGGAGAATTTATTCTAAGTACTTAAAATTCCAAAACCTTTGGAAGACTAAAGTTGAGTATTTTGTTATGTGCCTATGATCATAATTAATTTAAATAATAATGAAAATAATTTTTCTTCATATGTTCTAATCTTTGTCTTCATAAGAATTATATGGGCTATGAAAAAGTATGAGAAAATAATCCATGCTAAAAAGATGCATGGTAGAAAAGAGGGAATTAAAAAGGGACAAAAGTCCGATGCACCCTCAAGAGAAATAAAAAAGGGACAAGTCTGACGTACCTCTGAAGAAAAAAAAGCCCATACTGCTTAGAAGGAGAGGAAGAAGGACATAATAAATACAAAAAGGATGTTAATCATTTGATCTAAGGGGCATAGCAGAATATTCTCTTTAAATAATTTTTTTGCAGAATTTAATTTTCAAAGATATAGAAAACTCCCGAAAGAAAGTTGATCAAGGAATAAGAGATAAGCAGTTCTAATAAAAGCTATCTGTTTTGCAGCTACTCATGACTAGAGTAAAGTAATAAATTCCATAAGAGACAGTGTTTTTTACTAAGACTATTCTGTTACATGAATAAAATTAATATTTCCACTTGGGCTTTGCTAAGGGACTAGCAAAGGCTAAGCTTGGGGGAGCTTGTTCATGGTCGTTAGCGTCAACATTTAATACAATTATAAATATAATAAATGGATCAATCACATATAAAATAGAAAAATATAGGGCTTTATCTAACAAATTCCACGAGTTTTGGTATTCTATTATTTTCCAGGGACTATTCCAGAAAAGAGGATAAAGAGAATCAAATCAGAATAAATATAGAAGAAACTCTGCGGAGATATAGTTGCCAAATAAATCATGAAGGAGCCAGAAGACATCGAGAGGAAGCAGGGCCCGAGCCGCCGCTAGGTGGGGCCGGCCGGCCCCACCCCATGCCAGCCGGCACCACCCTAGGCCCGCCTCCACCAACCTTCTGGAATATTCCTCCACCGCCTTTGAGGATTAATCTGAGCCCTACCTTAAGGCGGTTTGATCCAATAGCTGTTGCGCATCCACCAGGCTATAAATAGAGCCCTATACCCCCTGGAGGAGAATTCAACTGATCCAGGTCAAGTCAGAGTCAGTTCAAGAATAGAATAGATCTAGGGTTTCTAGAGATTAGGTTAGAACTCTAGTGCTTCAAGTTATTAGCTAGGTAGCTAGCAAGGTTCAAGTGGAGTTGGGCGATACGCTCAGGATTCCAGATCCATTTGTCTAGAGATCGGTAATTTATCTTGTATCTCATTATCATTTTATACTTCATTATTATATTGCTACTTATTGAGTGCTTAGTTTATTCTATTTGCATATTAGATATAGTTATGATTGGTGATGATTATCTTTATATGTTCGTAAAGTGCCTAATTCAATTCTCGAGTGGGTTAGGTGGTATGTATTATTTAGGCGTGGTGCCTAGATATTATATGTACCTACGGATGTCTTCTGATGTGTCGTGTCGTGTGGTAGTTCGTGTAGGTGACTCTTATAGCTGTATTGATTCCTCTGTAGTCCACCCTTGGCACATAGGCCTGGTAGAGCGCGGTCACGACGGAGGTGACAGTTCCGTCTTAATGGCCTCCCTAGTTGATGCTCCTTATGATGTTTTCTGAGTCAGTTATGCTATAGATGAAAGTATGTAGGTAGGGTGTGCTTAGTTCCTTTTAATTTGGTAATTCCTTAGGATTCTTTTACTCTATTCGAATCTTGAGTTGCCTGACTATATTATTAGTGATTCTCTATTTCTATCTCTAGAATACCATTTATCTTATACTTTTATCATCATATTTATTTATCTTGACATGGCTTACCCTTGATAAAGCATTAGAAAGGTTGGTCTAATCTTAGGTTTGCACATTTATAGTCAAAGCTATATGTATTTAGGTTTCCTTTTTTACCCCTGTTTAATTCTTGCAATTAATTGAAAGTTTTCCTTTCGGCATAAACAAATCAATGATACTCGGAGAATCTCACTGGTTGAAATGCTACAATAGGAGAATTATCTGTGAGATTGCGGATATATTTTATAGAATTATTTTATAAACTGTTAAGTGTAGATTATTTCAACATTTTCTGATATCATGCTAGGGATGACAACTTAATGTTAAATGATGTTAGGAGGTGTCTCGAGCATTTCTGGCACCCTGCTAAGGATGTGGATTTCTCTCTATTTTTAGTGTGACACTAAGAAATGTCAACACTCCCACACAAGACTACACTACTAAAGAGTGGAACTACAATAATCTTCACTTGAGCCTTAAATCTTCATGATGTGAGAGGGGCTGTGACCCTCTATTTATAGTGGAGGTAGAGTGGGGGCTACTCCATCATCATGTCAGCGATCTGCGTGATCTTCCGTGCCCTCCCTTGGATCCAACCATCCTTGTAACCGCCATAGAGCAAGGGTGGAGATCAATCCACTGCATGAAGGCATGTAGGAAGGCGGTGGAGAGCTCGAGGAGATCCAGGGGCACCTAGGTCAGGTCGACCGACTCCCCGATGATTGGTGGGGACCTCCCCCTTCTTCTAGAAGGTGGCCCTGCTAGTTAGGGGAGCTCCAGGTGGCCTCTGGGCCCACTTGTCGGGTCGGCCGACCTAGAGTTGAGCCCACTAGGCTCCTCCTTTCGCATGGAGCATGGTCCACATGTATGTGACATACTCTGGAAGTGTCACGGTAAATTGGTTCCTTGTGGGCCCATGGATCCATGTGCTTTGATCTTGAACCGTTCAAAGAAAGCACAGAGTGGATCCAATGGTGGATCTTCACTCTGGTGGTTGTCACATGGATCCTAGGTGCATGGGAGTCGCAAGTGGATCCTTAGTGGGGTTGGCTGACCCCCTAAGTGGGCCCCACAGGCTCCCATGTCCTCCATTTATCATCACCTACATAAATATACTCAAGGGACATGTGGAACTAGTTATTTGATAATATTATGTTCATGATATGTTATTCTTCCTTCCAAACCGAGCCTGTTGATGGTGTAAAAATGGGTCTTTTGTACTGTCAACACTAGACTCATTTTCTAAAACTGAAATATGTATGATTTGCTAGACTCATGTTCTGCTCTAGCTAGAGTAGTCTGTGAATTATTTGACTCAAACTGATATAGCAATCTTCCTCCCTAGAAGCTAGAACTTTTTTTCCTTTTGGTTGACCTTTTACAATTGCCTGGGTTATAATTTTATGATATTCATTGCCTTAGAAAATTAGTTCTGATAATGTAACTTAAAAGGATCCAAATTATATTATAATAAATAAATATGAACTTACAACAACTATTTATTTATACAGTCACAATGGATTTAAAAATCATCAAGCTTCTTTTGGGCTATCCTAAAGATTCTACACGGTACATAGCTGGTGTAGAAGGATTTGTTGAATTTGCATTTAAAGATAAGCCTGAATTCAAAGATTTATTGTCCATGTCATACATGCGCGCATACTAGTCTCCTATCGAGGGATAAAATATATGAACATTTGGTCTTCAATTGGATACTTGAGAACTATTAAGAATGGGGTTTTCTGAATGACCCTACAGTACATCACACCATTGATCAACAACTACATCTTAGAATGAAGAAAGGTATGATAACATGAGTCAGTTGCTTCATGATGCATTTTATCACATGTATGAAGACATACCTATGACAGATGCCACGAATCTTCCGACTCCACCTACCAGCGCACTACCAAAATGGTGGACTTCTCTTGGTGTTTTTAGTTAGTATAGTAAAACACTACCACTAACCATAGCACATGGGAAATCTCACTAGGAGACATTTACTAGGGAAAATTTGTACTAAATTTTGAATAGTAAAACACTAGGAGAACTCCACTTCACTAGAAGTTTTAGATTTTGGTAATGGTGGGCCAAATTTAGAAGCACAAGAGTTCTATAAATTAGTTGAAGATTCCAAAAAGCCTTTATGGACAGGATGTGAATTAACACAACTAACTTTACTTGTGCTTTTGTTCAATACAAAATCCATGAACAAATGGTCAGATAAATCATTTGGTGATCTATTTGGTATTTTGCAGAAGGCTATTCCAAATTGTAAGGAACTGCACAAAAAAATTTATGAGGCTAAGAAAATTGTTTCCAAATTTGGCTTGGGCTATGAAATATTCATGCATGCCCAAATGATTGCGAACTATTTTGGAAAGACAAGGAAAATGATGTTTTTTGCTCAAAGTGCAAGGCTTCTAGGTGGAAGGTGTGGAACCTAAAACCATACTAACAAACAAGCAAAGAAGGAAAGCAACGCCTAGTAAAGTATTAAGATACTTTTCTATTTAAGATAGGCTAAAAGACTATTTATGTGCAAAGAAATAGCACCTCTCCTAAGATGCCATGATGAAGAGCGCATCAAGGATGGTGCACTATGACATCCAGCTGACTCCCGAGCATGGACAGACTTTGATGAAAAGTTTCGACAAATTAAGTAAGATCCACGGAATATTCGATTTGGCTTAGCTAGCGACGGGTTTAATCCGTATGGGATGTTGAGTTCTAGATATAGTTGTTGGCCAGTTGTTTTGGTAATATATAACTTACCTCCATGGTTTTGCATGAAAGAGCATTATGTAATGTTGTCTTTAATAATTCCTGGTTCTACTAGTCCTAGGGAGAAACTCCATGTGTTCCTTAAACCACTTTTGTAGGACCTACAAGATTTATTTCAAAATGGTATGTCAACATATGATGCATCAAGATACGAAACTTTTGATTTGAGAGCAGCAATGCTAATGATCATTAGTGACCTACCAAGCTTGGGGATGCTTGCTTCTCATATGGTTCATGGAAATTTTGCATGTCCACCTTGTGGTGAAAATGCATGGTCCAAACGTCAGAAGCGTGGTCATAAATGTTGTTTTATGGGTCATCGTCAATTTCATCCTCTTGACCATCCTTTTCGTTTGGATGGGAATTCATTTGATCGATAGTGGAGCTTAAAACAGAGCCTCAAACTTATTATGACCATCCAATTATGGATGAAATTATCAGATTAAGTAATTTTAAGGACTTAAAAACTTATAAGGCATTAAGTAGTCTTGTCACATTGCCTTGTTGGGATGATAATATTCTTCAATACAATCTTGATGAGATGCATATAGAGAATAATGTGTTTAAAAATTGTTATGGTACATTATCTAGTTTAGATGGAAAGTCAAAAGATAATTTATATTCTCATCAAGACCTAAAAGAGATGAACATTAGAGAGAACCTCCACCCATAGGAAAAACCATCCGGCAAGTTATACTTGCCACCTTCAAGGTTTGCTATGTCTAAAAGTGAGAGAAAAACATTTTGTAAAGTTCTTTAAGGCATAAAAGTTCCAGATGGCTACTGTCACACCCAGTTTTAAAGGAAAAACGGGATGCATAACCTTATGTGTGCCCAGGGATTAGTCACACACATAAGCCGACAAATCTTCAAAAAGGTACCATTACAAGTGTTTATTACATAGCGAATAAGTATCTAATTAAAGTCTATTACATAACAGCGGAAATAAAAGATAACTCTCGCGAAGCTCCATCGCACAGGGACGTCAACTGGTTGACTCCAAACCAAGTAATCCTCAGGATACTCCTCATAACTCTGATAATCTGGTACCCATCCGGGATTTTTATCCAAATATTGAAAAGAAATAAACAAGCGTAAGTACTTCTAGTACTCAACAAGCATATATGGGGTTCATGAGGCTCAAAAAGTATGACACGGTTTACTGCGGTAAACATTTTTAATTTGTAGCAAAACTTTACAAATGGTAAGTCAAGGTTATTCTTAAGTCCCAAAATTAAACTGTATGATCATATAAACAAATGAGCGAATAACATAATATCATGATAAAATGATTCATAATAATAAACAACAAGTAAACAAAGTTTTCTGTGAGTTTTCCGGGCCGCTCGTGTCCGTGAGCACGGCTGATATACCAGTTTTTAACACTCTGCAGAGGTTGTACACTTTACCCATCAGTCGTGTTACCCATATGCCTGGGTTTATAACTCCCAAAACACTGTCGAGGTGAGAGGGCAGGGTACACTATGAAGTCTTTCAGAGGGGCTCGCTGACATACCACATACAGTACGGATCCACGGGCCCTACGAGAGCCCCTCGATGGTACACACACGCAGCGGTAGCCACTCCGGCCGCAACCCACAATCACTTGTCAATGACAACTTTCGTGAAATGCTGCATGCGAGGGAGTGACCCTAATACTGAACTAAAGCCAGAGCCATGTAGCTCTCATGGCTGTACTGTATCTCCTAGCTTTTGCTGATAGATAGGATCCTAAATCCATGTCGTTAAAAAGTCAGGTTTTACTTTATCATTTCATATAGTCATTAGTCAAGGTTAAAGATCATGCTTCATTAAAAAGGATCACTAGCAATAACTACCCATATGCAAAGATATCCCATAGGATTTCAAGGTTCAAGGTAATCAAATCTAGGTAAACCCTATGGTAACAAAATTAGACACATGCATATGGTTTGATTTAAAAACATCATGAATAGGACATCACGGAAGATCCCATATAATACTTGCCTTGCTCAAAAGGTTCCTGCTGCTCCTGCTCAAAGAAAACCTCCTGGTCACCCACGTACTGCTCACCGTCTATACTTGATCACCACATCACATACAATCATACCGGGACATATCATGCAAACAAACAAAGGCTATAGATTAGAAAAGTACACCAACAATAATAAAACAAGATTAAAAGTTTATAAAACTAATCTACATCTCACTACGATCACATAGACGTTTGAAACATGAAAAACGGAGCTATAACGAAGAAGATATGATCTAATCAAGTTTTATAACTTAAACAAGAGATTAAAAGAGATTAAACAATTAAATATATTTAATAGTTGTCTAACATGAACTATGAACTAACTAACACGTAGATTAGGTCAATACGATCCTAACAGAATTTGAATGGGTGAAAAAGGAGTTAAAATGAACATTTTATGAGCAAAAGAAAATGAGTGGCAAATCTGTAAATAGGGTTTTCTATTTAATTTTGAATTAAAACAAAACCGAAAGGAAAATACGTCTTCCAGAACTGAAAACATAAAGAGGGAATGTGCCTTAGGACTGCGGGTTCATACTTTAAAAAGAACAAGGGCTCTTTTGCAAAATAGAACGACGAAGGGGTATGGGGCTCTGTCAGCCATCCGATCCAGGATGGACGGATGGGATTAGATCAGGGAGGGGCAGGGCGGCGGCGCGGCGGCCGGGGACAGAGCCGACGGCGGCGCCATTGCCGGAGCATGGCGGCGCGGTGCAATCCGCCACTGCGGTGCACGATTCTCTGCGAAAAAAAGGACGGGCAGAGAGAGGGGGAGATGGCGAACACCCCTGCGGGGTTGGTTGAACCGATTGCGCGTGGGAACGAGGCGTCCACGCGGTGTGGCGGCTCGGGTCGACGATGGACGTGGGGCGGCGCAATAGAGGGGTTGAGAGAGGGAGAGCGAGCTCCCGGGGGCTCTCTTACCACCACGCGAAGCTCGGGGGCGGTTGGAACGGAGCGGAGGGCCTCGGCAAGCACAGGACGACGGCGGCGGCGTGGAACTGGGATTGCGGCGGCGCTGGGCGTCTCTGCAATGCTCCGAGAGGGCAGGGTGGACGCGGTGTGGTGCGGGGCTCTGCTTAAATAGCCCGGAGGCATAGCCGTGAAGGAAAGCGCCGACGTGCTGGAAAAGGAAAGGGGAAGGAGGAAGAAAGGAAAGGGGGAGGGATGAAGCTGACATGTGGGGTCTCCCTGTCAGTGGCCGAGAGAGAGCTGGGCGCGTCGGCCTGCGCGGGTTGGGAGGTGGGCCGGCCTGCTGGGGATCATGGCCCAAACCGTGAGAGAGAGGGGAGGGACTGGGCCGAGAGAACAGGCCTTCGGGCCAAAAAGGAATAAGGGAGGGAGAGAGAAAAGAAATGGTTTTTCCTTTTATTTCTTGAATTTCCAAAACAATTTCCAAAACACATTTGAATTCAAGCTTTGAAAATTGAATTTGCCAACCAACACAAGACACTATGCAGCAGCATGAATGCATCAACCATGTTTCTACTTGTGAAAATTTTATCTCATGAAATCTTCAAACATTTTTCCTATGTTATAATGGTCACAAAAATGAATTTACATCAATTTTTAATCTATTTTGAAGAATGCAAATTTTAGGGTGTTACAAATCTACCCCCCTTAAAGGAATCTCGTCCCGAGATTCAGCTGGTACTCACTCAAACAACTGCCGGTATGTCCTTTTCAGATCCTCTTCTCTTTCCCAAGTTGCCTCATCCACTGAATACCGATTGCACTGAACTTTGCACATATGAATGACTCGGCTCCTCGTGACTCTTTCTGCCGTTTCAAAGATCTTTATCGGGTATTCCTCATAGGTGAGATCCTCCTTAACTACCAACTCTTCCAACGGTATTTGCTCCTCTGGCACACGCAAACACTTCTTCAACTATGACACGTGAAAAACATCGTGTACACCTGCCAGACTCTCAGGCAACTCCAGCTGATAAGCTACTTCACCACGTCGCTCCACTATCTTGAAGGGACAAACATATCTAGGTGCTAACTTACCCTTCATGTTGAACCTCTTTACGCTTCTCATAGGTGACACCTTTAGATAGACATAGTCACCTACTTTGAAAGCCAAAACTCTTCTGCGAGTGTCAGCATAACTCTTTTGTCGGGACTGTGCAACTTTCAAGTTTTCTCTTATAGTCCGCACCTGTTCCTCTGCACTTTTCAACACATCTGGTCCAAACACTTGACTTTCTCCCGTCTGATTCCAGAATAAAGGGGTTCTGCACTTCCTTCCATACAAAGCCTCAAATGGAGCCATATTGAGACTCTTCTGGTAACTGTTGTTATAAGAGAACTCAGCATACGACAAACTCTTATCCCATCTAGTCCCATTCTGTAATGCACAGGCTCTTAACATATCTTCTAGTATCTAGTTGGTTCTCTCTGTCTGACCATCTGTCTGTGGGTGATAAGCTGTACTAAAATTCAGCTTGGTTCCAAGGGACGTGTGAATCATCTGCTAGAAGTGTGATGTGAACTGAGTACCTCTATCAGAAACAATCTTCTTAGGAACACCATGCATACAGACTATCTTTTCCATGTATAACTCTGCTAACCTTGCTCCAGTGTAGGTGGTCTTGACTGGCAAAAAGTGAGCAACTTTTGTCAACCTATCCACAATCACCCATATCGAATCATAACCACCTTGGGTGCGAGGCAAACCCACTATAAAGTCCATTCCAACTTCTTCCCATTTCCACTCTGGGATTTTCATCGGTTGCAACAGTCCTGCCGGTCTCTGGTGCTCTGCCTTAACTCTCTGACATGTATCACACACTGCCACGTACTCAGCTACGTCTCTCTTTAATCCATACCACCAATACTTTTCCTTCAGATCCAGATACATCTTGGTACTTCCGGTGTGTATAGAATAAGCTGAATCATGGGCCTCTCGCAGAATTGTCTCTCGGATCTCTTTCACTCTAGGTACACATAACCTCTTACCGAACCAAAGGGTACCATTGTCATCCAGACTGAAACCTGGTGCCTTGCCAATCACAATATTCTCGGCAATCTCTTTCAGTTTCTCATCTTCCAATTGACCCTTGCGTATCTCCTGTTCCAGGGTAGGTTCCAAAACTAACTCCATAGCATTAATAACAAAACCCAAGTTGAGATGTGCTAACTGAGCACACAACTTTTTGGACTGTATTTCCAGGTGTACTTCATTGGCATAACTTTTCCTACTGAGGGCATCTGCCACAACATTCGCCTTTCCAGGGTGATAATGTACCTCCAAGTCATAGTCCTTGATCAATTCCAACCAACGGTGTTGTCTCAAGTTCAGATCTGACTGGGTGAATATGTACTTCAAACTCTTGTGATCCGTGTAAATATCACTCTTGTGACCGACCAAGTAGTGTTCTAGATCTTCAGTGCATGTACCACAGCTGCTAACTCCAAGTTATGTGTAGGATAATTCAACTCATGCTTCCTTAACTGCCTCGATGCATAAGCAACAACTCTGCCTTCTTGCATAAGCACACAACCAAGACCCAGACACGATGCATCACAATATATGGAGAATCTCTTGTTTAGGTCTGGCAAAATCAACACTGGCGCTGTGGTCAACCGCTTCTGTAATTCTTCAAAGTTAGTTTGACACTTCTTAGACCATACAAACTTAGCATTTTTCTCTAACAACGCAATCATTGGTTTAGCGAGCTTGGAGAAACCTTCAATGAATCTCCGGTAGTAACCAGCCAGTCCAAGGAAACTACGAATCTCCGTCGCACTAGTAGGTGGGTTCCAATTCAACACATCTGCCACCTTACTGGGATCCACTGCTATTCCTCCATTGGATATAACATGACCTAGGAAAGACACTTCCTTCAACCAAAGCTCACACTTGCTCCTTTCAGCATACAACCGGTGTTCTCTGAGCTTCTGCAAGACCAACCTGAGATGTTCTGCATGTTCTTCCTCATTCTTGGAGTAGACTAGAATGTCATCAATGATCACTACCACAAACTTGTCAAGAAACTCCATGAACACCTTATTCATCAAGTACATGAAGTAGGCAGGTGCATTTGTCAACCCAAACGACATCACAGTGTACTCATATAGCCCATACCTTGTAGTGAATGCAGTCTTAGGTATGTCAGAGGCACGTATCTTCAACTGGTGATATCCTGATCGAAGATCGATCTTAGAGAACACACAAGCTCCCTTCAACTGGTCAAACAGGTCATCAATCCTTGGTAGAGGGTACTTGTTCTTGATAGTTACCTCATTGAGCGAACGGTAATCCACACACATCCGTTGTGTACCATCCTTCTTGTCAACAAAGATCACCGGAGCTCCCCAAGGTGAAGAGCTAGGACATATGAAACCCTTCTCTTGTAACTCCTGCAACTGTTTCTTAAGTTCTTCTAACTCATTAACCCCCATCCTATATGGACGCTTAGCAATAGGTGCAGTACGAGGCAAAAACTCAATAAGAAATTCAATGTCGCGGTCGGGTGGCATACCTGACAAGTCATCAGGGAAAACATCTGGGAACTCATCAACAACTGATTCATGTTCACGATCATCATCATCTAGTTGATTCACAGTAGCTGTCTGAGGAGCTTTCAAAACAACTTCCACATTGATTCTATCCCCTTTAGGTGTGGTCAAGACAACAACCTTCTCTTTGCACTGAACAACGGCCTTATGCTTCATCATCCAATCCATTCCCAGAATGAGGTCAATACCAGCTGTCCTTAGCATAATGGGTTCAACCTCAAAGGCTACCCCCCTTAGGAGCACACTAGCTGAAGGACTATAGTAATTTGCAGACAGAGTCCCTCCCGGTGAGCTTACTATATGGGGGTTTTCATGGTACGTAATAAAATATCATGCACTCTAGTAAAAGCTTTAGAAAGGAAAGAGTGCGAAGCTCCAGAATCAAAAAGTACAGTAGCGGGGATAGAGTTGATACTGAACGTACCCATCATAACTTCAGGAGCCTCCTGAGCAGAATCTTCCGACACGTGGTTCACCTTTCCACTGTTGGTCGGAGGTTGTTGCCTTGCCTTCTGTTGGTTGTTCTAGGTCGGTGGGTTCGGCTTTTCTGGACAGTTGTAGGACAGGTGCCCTCCTTGTTGCAACGGAAACACCTATTGGGGGTGTTGGGAGCACTGTTCTTCATTGGGGTAGCATTGGGGTTCCCCTGACGTGGCGCCTGCGGCACGGCCTGCTGCTGGTTCTGTGGACGTTGCGGGAACTGACTACGCTGCGAAAACTGACTGCGCTGCGGGTTCTGACCACGGTTCCACTAGTTGTTCGGACCCTGGTACCTCTGTTGGAAGTTTTGTGAGGGGTTGGGTCGCTGGCAGGTGTTGCTTCCTGAAGCTGGCCCCTGAAGCCTCCTCTTTGGCTTCCTTCTCCTTGCGCTTGTTGTCAATAACAATAGCACGGTTCACCAGAGCTTGGTAGTTGGGGTAGAGATTAGACATTAGTTGCAACTGCAATCCATCATAGAGACCCTTCAGAAAGCGGTGTTGCTTGTCAGCGTCGTTGGCAACCTCATGAGGAGCATACCGAGACAACTATGCGAATTTGTCCCGATACTCCGCCACAGTCATGGACCCTTGTCTCAGAGCTCTGAACTCCTCCTGCTTGAGCTCCACTATGCCTTCAGGAATATGGTAAGACCTGAAGCTATCCATGAACTCCTGCCTAGATACCTCTGGTGCGTTGTTGGGACGTCCATACATGTACGAGTCCCACCAATCCTGAGCGGCACCCTGCAGTTGGCCAGATGCGTAGAGCACCTTCTCCTGCTCATTGCATTAGTGATATTCAGCTGCTTCTCCACAGCTCTCAACCAGTCGTCTGCCTCCAGTGGTTCAGAAGCATGGGTGAACACCGAAGGGCGACCTTTCATGAACTCTCCACATTTGTCCCGAGGTTGGACAGGTGGTGGTGGTGGTGGTGGTGGTGCAGGATGATTCTGAAGGTGTTGCATCATTGTCTGCATCAATTGTGCCTGCACTCCCATGAATTGTTCAATAGTCATGGCCGGAGGTGCTGGTGGTGGTGGCGGTGGTGGTGGTGGTGGTGCACCCCTGCCACGGCCTCTGCCTCTGCCTCCTCTAGTGGCCATCTGTTATCCAAAACACATCGAACGACCTTTAGATTTATTGATCATCAACAGAAGTGACTAAGTATAACTTTCTGAAATCTGAACATTGCAAGCGGTACTGTAAAACAGCCATATATCACGTTCTAGATGTCAAACAAATGTGAAACTTACATGGTTGGAAATCTTATGAAATTTTCTACAACTTTCATAATTTTCACTTTTTCAGATTCGGACGCAAAAGAAGGTGAAAACAGAAAGTTAACCGAACTGTTCCTGAGTTCCAGACTGCGCAGAAACTCTACTTGTAACTGTCATATCTCACAGACCAGAACAGGTATGATCGTCATTCAAGATTCATTGGAAAGGTAATGAAGTCTAGTTGTCTCCATAAAAATTTAATGATCATTGGACGAACCATCTTTGAGATATAACCGAAAGAGTACTGACTGCTCCAGAAAACAGCAAGATAGAAAAAACAGGATAACCCACCCGCTAGCACTTTATTTTATTCAAACTTACTTGCTCTTAACTAAGGAACTTGTGGACAGGACCACAATGTTCCAACACTCATAACAAAACTCCAAATCACTCATAAGCATAATAACAAACCACTAAGCAAAACCAAGTTCACATGACACGACAAGACTCGACTCGACTCACTCTCGCTGCTAGCGTTTTATTACATCGGGGTGGTACTCGACCTATGGGAGGAAAACTAGGGGAAGCTTCTGGTGAAACTTGGGCATCTTCGGGCGTCCTCTGAGCTCATCATTCTCTGCACGAGCTCTCTTGAGTAGCTTGCGCTGACCACCTAGCTCATCAGTCAGTACCTCGACCTGCTGCATCAACTCATGAGCAAAATCGATCATCACCTTGGTGACGTCGTCATACCCATCTTTAGCCTCGAACATGGACCAACCCTCGCGGGTCTCGAAGGGTAGGTGCCGGTACTTATCCTTCATCATTTGGTCACGGCGGTGAGCACGAAGATCAAAGAAGGCCATGCGAGCTGCATCCTCCATGCACTCCATCATGCTGGCACGACTTATCTTGGGCTCATAGACGGCCTCCACTTGCCACGACTGTGTGGCGTCTTTCCGAATGCAGATGTAGAGGGTACACTTCCAGAAGGAGGGGTCCTGGAAGTGCTTGTTCTCATAGCACATGTACTTCACATCAGACTTCCAGTCAGCGTAGTGGTTCTCCAGTGTCCACTTCAACAAGCCATGGTAGTAATCCTCACCGTCTCCTTCCTTGAAGTGGAAGTGCTTGGTCCATCCCAAGCGTTCTCCACTGTCCTTGGAACCGCTGGAGGGAGTCCTGGAGCGGCTGTTCTCATCAGAGGGAGTCCTGGAACGACTGTCTCCTGAGCTCTCTTCCTGGACTTCTTCTTCATCCTCGCGGGGCTCCATTGGCGTGTACCTCGGTGAGGGACGAGCGGACTTGCGAGCAGTCTGCTTATTGCGGGCCATCTATGGAAAAGCAAAGATGAAACTAAGTTAGAATCAAGATAATATAATTTTGAGATGAGTAATAGTTTTAGCAAATAATAACAAGGTATAAAAGCATGACAAGAGCATTCCTAAGAACCAATTCTAACTAGGCTTGCGTCCTACAGTCAACCAGGCTTTGATACCAATCTGTCACACCCAGTTTTAAAGGCAAAACGGGATGCATAAACCTTATGTGTGCCCAGGGATTAGTCACACACATAAGACGACAAATCATCAAAAAGGTACCATTACAAGTGTTTATTACATAGCGAATAAGTATCTAATTAAAGTCTATTACATAACAGCGGAAATAAAAGATAACTCTCGCGAAGCTCCATCGCACAGGGACGTCAACTGGTTGACTCCAAACCTAGTAATCCTCAGGATACTCCTCATAACTCTGATAATCTGGTACCCATCCGGGATTTTTATCCAAATATTGAAAAGAAATAAACAAGCGTAAGTACTTCTAGTACTCAACAAGCATATATGGGGTTCATGAGGCTCAAAAAGTATGACACGGTTTACTGCGGTAAGCATTTTTAATTTGTAGCAAAACTTTACAAATGGTAAGTCAAGGTTATGCTTAAGTCCCTAAATTAAACTGTATGATCATATAAACAAATGAACAAATAACATAATATCATGATAAAATGATTCATAATAATAAACAACAAGTAAACAAAGTTTTCTGTGAGTTTTCCGGGCCGCTCGTGTCCGTGAGCACGGCTGATATACCAGTTTTTAACACTCTGCAGAGGTTGTACACTTTACCCATGAGTCGTGTTACCCATATGCTCGGGTTTATAACTCCCAAAACACTGCCGAGGTGAGAGGGCATGGTACACTATGAAGTCTTTCAGAGGGGCTCGCTGACATACGACATACAGTACGGATCCACGGGCCCTACGGGAGCTCCTCGATGGTACACACACGCAGCGGTAGCCACTCCGGCCGCAACCCGCACCCGCTCGTCAATGGCCACTTTCGTGAACTGCTGCATGCGAGAGAGTGACCCTAATACTGAACTAAAGCCAGAGCCATGTAGCTCTCATGGTTGTACTGTATGTCCCAGCTTTTGCTGACAGATAGGATCCTAAATCCATGTCGCTAAAAAGTCAGGTTTTACTTTATCATTTCATATAGTCATTAGTCAAGGTTAAATATCATGCTTCGTAAAAAAGTAGCACTAGCAATAACTACCCATATGCAAAGATATCCCATAGGATTTCAAGGTTCAAGGTAATCAAATCTAGGTAAACCGGGTAACAAAATTAGACACATGCATATGGTTTGATTTAAAAACATCATGAATAGGACATCAAGGAATATCCCATATAATACTTTCCTTGCTCAAAAGGTTCCTGCTGCTCCTGCTCAAAGAAAACCTCCTGGTCACCCACGTACTGCTCACCGTCTATACTCGATCACCACATCACATACAATCATACCGGGACATATCATGCAAACAAACAAAGGCTATAGATTAGAACAGTACACCAACCATAATAAAACAATATTAAAAGTTTATAAAACTAATCTACGTCTCACTACGATCACATAGACGTTTGAAACACGAAAAACGGAGCTATAACGAAGAAGATATGATCTAATCAAGTTTTATAACTTAAACAAGAGATTAAAAGAGATTAAACAATTAAATATATTTAATAGTTGTCTAACATGAACTATGAACTAACTAACACGTAGATTACGTCGATACGATCCTAACAGAATTTGAATGGGTGAAAAAGGAGTTAAAATGAACATTTTATGAGCAAAAGAAAATGAGTGGCAAATCTGTAAATAGGGTTTTCTATTTAATTTTGAATTAAAACAAATCCGAAAGGAAAATACGTCTTCCAGAACTGAAAACGTAAAGAGGGAATGCGCCTTAGGACTGCGGGTTCATACTTTAAAAAGAACAGGGGCTCTTTTGCAAAACAGAACGACGAAGGGGTATGGGGCTCTGTCAGCCATCCGATCCAGGATGGACGGATGGGATTAGATCAGGGAGGGGCAGGGCGGCGGCGCGGCGGCCGGGGACAGAGCCGACGGTGCCGCCATTGCCAGAGCATGGCGGCGCGGTGCAATCCGCCACTGTGGTGCACGATTCTCTGCGAAAAAAGGACGGGCAGAGAGAGAGGGGAGATGGCGAACACCCCTGCGGGGTTGGTTGAATCGATTGCGCGCGGGAACAAGGCGTCCACGCGGTGTGGCGGCTCGGGTCGACGGTGGACGTGGGGCGGCGCAACAGAGGGGTTGAGAGAGGGAGAGCGAGCTCCTGGGGGCTCTCTTACCACCACGTGAAGCTCGGGGGCGGTTGGAACGGAGCGGAGGGCCTCGGCAAGCACAGGACGACGGCGGCGGCGTGGAAATGGGATTGCGGCGACGCTGGGCGTCTCTGCAATGCTCCGAGAGGGCGGGGTGGACGCGGTGTGGTGCGGGGCTCTGCTTAAATAGCCCGGAGGCATAGCCACGAAGGAAAGGGGGAGATCTCCTGCCCCATTTGCATTCGGCCGAGAAGGAAAGCGCCGACGCGCTGGAAAAGGAAAGGGGAAGGAGGAAGAAAGGAAAGGGGGAGGGATGAAGCTGACATGTGGGGTCTCCCTGTCAGTGGCCGAGAGAGAGCTGGGCGCGTCGGCCTACGCGGGTTGGGAGGTGGGCCGGCCTACTGGGGATCCCGGCCCAAACCAAGAGATAGAGGGGAGGGACTAGGCCGAGAGAACAGGCCTTCGGGCCAGAAAGGAATAAGGGAGGGAGAGAGAAAAGAAATGGTTTTTCCTTTTATTTCTTGAATTTCCAAAACAATTTCCAAAACACATTTGAATTCAAGCTTTGAAAATTGAATTTGCCAACCAACACAAGACACTATGCAGCAGCATGAATGCATCAACCATGTTTCTACTTGTGAAAATTTTATCTCATGAAATCTTCAAACATTTTTCCTATGTTATAATGGTCACAAAAATGCATTTACATCAATTTTTAATCTATTTTGAAGAATGCAAATTTTAAGGTGTTACAGCTACTATAGAAACATATCAAAATCTGTAAATTTTGCTGAAGGAAAACTTATTGGTCTCAAAACTCATGATTGTCATGTTCTACTTCAACATCTCATGTCTATTGATCTAAGGGGAATTATTCCAATTGATATCACAACAGTAGTATTTGAATTATCTGCTTATTTTTTAGGAATATGTTGGAAAGTGCTTCATGTTGATAACCTTGACTGTTTGGAGCAATCAATTAAAGTTACACTATGCAAAATGGAGATGGTATTTCCTCCTGGGTTTTTAACTGTTATGGTTCACTTAGTAGTACATTTAGCATTTGAATGTAAGATGGGTGGATTAGTTTGTTATCGATGGATGTACTTATTTTAAAGTATTGATTCTATCAGTTGTTGACACCAAAGGTGGCAAATGGATAAGAGACTGCTAGTGTACGGTTGTCAAGTGTAGCTTTCACCGAGAGTATTCCAGGTATCGTATTTTCCATAGGGAATGAGAAGTGAGTCAACTAGGATTATGGATATGTCCTATGATGAATCAAGGGAGACTATGATAACTGGATTGAGAGGTTCGATATAGCAAAGATATCTAACAAGGTATAACTGGTTATACTGGCTTTATCAGCCCTTCTCTTGCAGGAGGCGATGGGATAGATAGGGTTGTATTAAGGCCCTACCTTTTAAGAACTTATCTTACACACGTGGTGGAATACAAAGACTAGATAGGGTTGTCACCACCTACTAGCTACCATAAACAATCCGTGCGATAAGCGGTTTACAAAGGCAAGATTAAGTTTAGACACCATGTCTACACTAATCTTACTACTTTAACCTTGGCCTAAGATTAAAGTACTTCACTGAGAGCAAAGCGATGAACAAGCGCGAAAAGTTATATAACAGCTAAACCAGATTTAGAATATTAAATGTTATAAAGAACTCGGAAGAATCACTTACAAGTGTTGAACTTACAAGAGACTCGCATCCGCTGAGGTGCAGCTCTGGAGAAGATTCCCGACAGGCCCGGGGCTTTCTCCAGAAGACTTCCCTCACTCTCCTCAAACTAGCATAGCACTACCGTAGAGCTCCACTAAGCTAAGTAGTTTCTCTAATGAGGCATGAATGATAAGAGAGCTCTAGGGGGGTATATAGCTAGAGGTGGAGTAGGGGCTACTCTAATGCCATGTCAGCAATCCGGGAAGCTTCAAATCTCCACCCTTGGATCCGCTGCCTCTAAACCGCCTTAGGATGGATGGTGTTGATCTTCAACATGTGTTTAGTGAGTATGGCAGTTGCCAGGTGCTGAACCTCAAGTGCTATGCGGAGCTCTACGGTAAGACTTCCCTATAGGGGTCTGGGGCCACCACCTCTCTCCAGAGGGTGGTCCCACTTGTCATAGACTTCATCTAAAGCTTCTGGAATGTTTTGTCACGTTTGTTTCCTTGATGTGGGCCCATGGATCCATGTGATGTGAATCTAAACCGTTGGGAGAAAGCACAAGTTGATCCAAGGGTTCAATATCACTTGGGAGTGCTTCTCATGGATCCTGCCCAAGGTGGAGAGCTGGTGGGCCCTATAGGAGGTCGGCCGACCCCCTATGTGGGTCCCACTGGCTCAGTTTGCTCCATTTGCTATAGTTCTGCATCAAATACTTCATTGACATGTGGAACTTGTTATTTTAAATAATATGCTCATGATATGCTTGTCTTCCTTCTATTCTGAGGATGTTGACGGTATTTTGATGGTGACGCAATGGTTGATTCTTACCGTCAACACTAATATAAGTTCATTGTTTGGATCATTTATTTATCCTACTAAATTGATGCTTTTTTTTATATGTTGCAGGTACCTATGTAAGCTGAAGTAATATGTTTGCAATAAAGCTCATCCAGAGGCTTCAATGGCGAATGCATTTTTGGCAGATGAGTGTATGGTGTTTTGTTCTAGATACCTGGAAGGTTTCTCCACAAAGCATAACAAACCATCATGGAATGATGATAACCAGGATCATCTTGAATCTAACTTGTATGGACATGATTCCTCTTTGTTTCCTCCTATAGGAAAACCATTGGGAAGACCATCCAGTTTCATTTTAACCGATCTAGAGAAATTGCAAGCACATAGATATGTATTGTACAATTGTGAAGCTATCATTCCATACTTGAAGTAAGTGATACTGACACCTATCTATATACTACATATGTTTCTTTAAAACTGAATTCATGTTAATTTCCATTTTAGAGAGCATGCCGCTGATCTCAAAAGAAGAAATCATCAACGTCATCTATCCTTGAAAACAATTGAGAATATATAGAATAAAGAGTTTCCTAATTGGTTCAGATAACATATAGGTATCATGGTTTGTTTTTTCTTCAAAAAAGGAAAAATCGACCTAAGTGTATTTTGTGATGATATTGATCATGTAGTTGGAGCAAAAAAGGTAGCAATAGAATTGATGATGACATTAGATGGTTGGCTCGCGACCCGTTGGATGTAGCAATTAAGAAGACACAAAGCCTTTAGCATCCGTGGTTTCAGATTTAGAGCCAAATGTTATGACAAGGCGACGCAAAATAGTGGAGTTGTTGTGACTACAAAAACATCTAGTTATTCTTCTGGTGGGGATACTAACCCTATCCTTGGAGATATTACCTACTACGGAAGGATAGTTAATATAGTTATGTTAGACTATTATGGAAGATTCTCAGTGGTATTGTTTAAATGTGAATGGGTTGACGTCAATCGAGGAAAGGGAGTGAAAATAGATAAGTTTGGTTGTACGTTTGTGAATTTCTTACAGCAAATTCACAAGGGTGATAGGATTGAGCATGAACCTTTTGTCTTTGCCAATCAAGTTGACCAAGTGTTCTATGTTGAAGATGAGTATAACAACCCAGGATGGTCAGTTGCATTGAAGACAAAGCGTAGAGATGTATTTGAAATGGGAGAAGTATGGAATGATGTAGAATGTGAACCTTATCATGTTAGTAATCTTGAGGACCTATTTGCTAATGCACATAATAGTCATTCATGGACTAGAAGAGATGTAGAGGGTACCAGTGTAGAGGCAACAAATGTAGATCCTAGTACAACTTTTGATCAAGAAGATTAGATTCGATATGTTTGATTTTTGTACTGTTCAATATTGTATACTCCCTCTATCCCAAATTATAAGACACTCCAAGAATCTTGGAGAGTCAAAGCATCCCAAGTTTGACCAATAATTATAGAGAAAACTATGAAGATTTATGATATTAAATAGATATACTATGAAATATAATTGATAACAAATCTAATGATACTTAGTTGGCATCATAGAGGTTATTATATTGTTATAAAAGTTTGGTCAAACTTAAGATAGTTTGACTCTCCAAGATTCTTGGGATGTCTTATAATTTGGGATGGAGAGAGTAGTTGTACTAAGATTGTGTGCCAGCTGACAAGTTTTTTAAATGTTTGTATTATTCAGGTCATGATCCAGAGGTCAACGCCATTGCTGCAATGCATGAACCTCATAAGTTGTTTGCCAACTTGTAATTTTTTTGTACTCTAGAAAACTTCAATAAACGTGATGTTCTTTGATGATTTTTAGATTTGAGAATTTCGAATATAATTGTATGGGGTCACAAGTTGTATGATGTCGGCGAAACAGATATCATATTTGAAATTTGTGATTTCAGAATTAATTGTTCATATGTCCATCATATATCCGGTGGCAATAGGCCCATCATCTTCGCTGGCAGGAAATATATTAAAATAAATATATTAAAACTGATCTCTCTACCATTAGACCACATATGCATTTGTTAGTACATGTAGCATATTGGTTTTTTTAGAATTAAGTCCATTTTTATCCCCTCAACTATTGTATTGGTCTAATTTTAACCCATAACTATAAAACCATCTAATACCGATATATACCTCAACTGTCAAAACCGTTTACTTTTAGCTTGTGGTTGGAGGCAAGGCTGTTTTGACTGACGTTGAGCAGTTCGGACCATGCAATGCTGGCGTTGACTACCACGTAGGACGTTGACCAGCATCTCAGCAATATGTGGGGCACGCGCCACCCACTCATTCCCTCTTTCTCCTTCCTCCGGCTCAAGCTAAATTTGGAGTTTCGGGTAGACAAGCTTGACCCCATTGCGAGCGCGGGAGTTCCACCCCAGTGGTGGACAAGGCGACGGGAGCTGGGGATGGCGACTGGGTTGACAGGGCCACCAGGGCTATAGGCGCCGATGGGGATGAGATAGTGAGGCACAACTCTAGTCAAGCCATCGTCGGGCTCACGCGTGCGTGTTGCTGCTTGACTGCCGGGTGAGCAGGCCGTTGTGCCAAGACTGGCAAGTGCATCTGCTGCACTACTACCTAGCGACCGAGGACGACCCTACGACTACTGCTCCTAGGCTCGCTGGCCCTCGACGACTCTCACACCTTGCTGCTCGGCGGTGAAGGCACCACAACCCCGTGTGGGCCATCGAATTCGCCACCCAACTTGCTTGTGGTCGAGCTCCACCAAGCTCGAGCACCACCAGTCGCGCCACTAGCCGCTACTCCCCTTACACTCGTTCGTCGCCCGGTCACCATCAGGCTGCCACACCGCCACCAAGCGAGAGCAATGCGGGGGCATTGCTGAAATGGGGGGCGTCACTGCCGTCTGGGCCGACGTGGGGGCGGCACCGGCATTGCTAGGGCTAGAGGTGACGTGGGGGTGGCTCCGGCGTCATTTGAAAATGTTAATCCAACGAAGATTACATTTGAATTCTCACATTTCAAATTCGATTTTTTGGATCAACCTCGGATGGAGAAATAGCCAAAACAAAAGTTATAGATATGTTCTAATAATACCTTATTTATTTATCTATGTACATGTTATGGCACATGTCCTATTAACATATCTCTATTCTCATTCTATTTTATTGGTGAAAGGAAATATTAATTTGTTCTTATTTATTGTAGATGGAGCAAGATCATTATGTAGAGCATGAGGATCTGCCGACACATTACAAATATAATTGTACTAAAGATAAGGTTTGCACACCACACTAAATACATGGATGAAAAGCAATATACTATGTTCATTTTACTAGATACCGTTATTGCCACTGCTTTTCAACTTTCCTGACACATGCTTATTTCTAGAACAAAGACAATATAGTATTGAAGGATAGTGTAGTGTCAAATTTTATCATATCTGTAGTAAGTGGATCATTTCCACTAGACCATACTTTTCCACAAATTTGACTAGTAATCTCTATTTAATGACAGGGAAAACATATCCACAGTGATGTTATGTTGGATAAAAGCAAGTGTACTAGTGAAATCAAGGTGATGTGTAAATAACTCTCTCTTCTATGAAGTTTATAAAACTGTTGATCAAATTTTTGTATTTAAATCAGTATATATTGCAGGTTGTGTCAAAGGAAACATAGGCTAATCTCTCAAACTTTGAAGCATCTTACTACCAAGTAAATATTATCTTAGCAATGATTTTTTTGATACATGCTTATTTTCCACTACTAAGTTATGTGTTTTGACTTCTTTCTAATAGAACAAGATCTCAAGAAGTTCTAGGGAAACAGTATCTGCTAGTGTATAAGACACATCTCTTAAAACTTTGTAATAATAGTTGGAGTCTAATAATCCCCATACAATTAAATAGAGATTAATATAGCTGGAGTATAATAATCCCCATATATACTTTTGTAGAAAAATCATCGTGGCACAATAAATTGGTCAACTGGAAATTCAATGATGGTATGATAATTTGATTTCTTGCGAGTAGTCTAATTTATTATGTACTATTTTTTGCACGTTTATATATGTCAACTAGGTTGGCACCAAAGTATATTTATAGAGCTGAAAAAATCAAAATCAGTCTGTTGCATTGGGTATAATAGTCAGTTGTGATCCAACACAAAAACTTGACGGTGTTCAGCTAGGCAAAGAATTTTGGATGGTTTCTGTTAGTTTTGCAATTGCAGATAATGAACCATTGATATGACCATATAGAGGCTACAAGGTTCTTCGAGATGTAGAAGGAGTATTGTTGCATGGCCTTCAACTTTTGTAGTCTTTTCTATAACCCCATATGATTTTAGTTGTCATAAGGGTCATATTAATTAATTAAATTTTCATTTGTAGATCAAGAAGATAAATACATGATCACGTCGGTGGAATGCTAGAATAAATTGAAGGAAGGAGAAAGAAGAAGGTTGTTGGCAAGGAAAGGGCTGCTTGCATACTAAGAGGGATCCATTTTTTATGTTTCATATATGTTCACATAGGAACTTGTACTCTGTAAAAAAATTATGTCATAAATTATATGGATGGTATTTTGTAATGGAACAAACTATTTATACTATATATGGCTGAGTGTGCTTATTTTCTATGGTAAATGATCTTGCATTTTTTATTAAGTTGTACTTGTACCTGAGTTGTCTATATTTTTCTCCAAAATTAAATAATTATATGGTAGTAATTACTAAATGGTTTATTCCTTAAAACACTATATGTGTTGCAAAAGACCAATTTTATATGTTACAACAAACCATAGAGGTGGTTCACCCATGGTTTGTACAAACATATATAAGCGTTGGCATAACCTATCACTATGCATTGCAACTTTGCAACGGTTATTAGTACAGGTTACCAACATATAAATAAGTGTTGCAATAGATATTTAGCAACGCATATTTGTGTTCCAAAAAGGGGTGTCATTTTGTAGTGCATCGTGCCTGTGTCTAGGTTGCCACATCAGCCCGTAGTGCCAGCCCGAGCACAACACGAAAACTGGCACGACGTGGTCTGATAGTTCCTGGTCATTAGATGATTCAGGGGATGGTGCGATAGTTCCTGGCCATTAGATGATTCAGGGGGTGTCGTAGATGTCAGATGAGACTATCTAATGATCAAAACCCTAATTAAGGGTCTGTTTGGCATGACTCCAACTCCATTCAGAGCAGCTCCACTCCAGAAATCCAGCTGAAGCTAGCTCTGAGGGGAGTTAGAGCAATTTGTTCCGGGTGTTTGGCTAAAATGCTACTCTGAGCTCTAGAGTTATCTATTATCAGTGTTGTTTGTTCAATTTACCCTTAATTGACATGTATGTACTTCATTAATGTGTCATACAAACAAATAATAAAAGTTCCATCGACTTACAAAATAATCTTAAACAATAATTCAAATAATCCATTAAAGCAAATAATCCGATATACAAGTCTAATCAATTAATCGGAGATACAAAGTCGATAGTTTTACAAGCGATTGTGACGGACGTAGACACACTGAACCATCATCGACATCTGAACCATTTGGCCCCTGGATCTTCAGATGGACGAGCAAAGCCATTGGCCACTGCCATTGGCGTGAGATCACCATCACCATCCGCATCAGCACAGTGCTACCGCCCCTTCGGCGGCAGCCGACATCTCCATGTACAGGCTCGACGAGTCAACCAGCTCCGACGATGGCAGAGGCCTGAACTCGTCGCTCTCGAACAACAGCTGCTCCTTGAGCTTGTCCAGAGCTTCCCACATCCAGTCGTACTGTACGCCTCCTCTACTGGTACCTGAACACGTATGTGCAAGAACTGCATGAGCTGCTGCTATGAAAATGAAATCAAAATCTTCGACATGGCGAGCTGCTACTGCTTGCTGCTGCTGTTGCAGAATGACATGGCATGCATGCTCACCCATCTCCTGCCATGGGTGACTTGCTGGCCAGATTTCCAGCAGCTCTGTGACTTGTAGTCCGAACATGAAGATGAGGTGAGGGAGCCGCCCGACGAGGTGAGGGAGCCTCCCTGTTTGCCTCGGCGAGGGAGCCTCGGCGTGGGAGGGGCCAGCAGCCACCGGTGGGGTGAGGGGCGGTGGCGGACGAGCCGCGGGGCCGGATGGGGAGAGGGAGCCAGGGGCAGTGCCGCCCAGCGGGGTGGCCTCAGGGAGGGAGCCGCCGCCTGACGAGGTGGCCTCGGCGTGGGAGGGGCCAGCAGCCACCGACGGGGTGAGGGGCGGGGAGAGGGAGCCGCGGGGCCGGATGGGGAGTGGGAGCCGGGGGCGGCGCCACCCGGCGAGGGAGCCGCCGCCCGACGAGGTGGCCTCGGCGAGGGAGGGGCAGCAGCCACCGGCGGGGTGAGGGGCGGCGGCAGACGGCGTCGGGGGAAAGGAGGCCGCGGAGCGCCGCTCCCAGTCGCGCGTCGCGACTTGCGGAGGCGGGCAGTGGAGCGCGTCGGGGGTGTAGGGTTGGAGAGAAAATGTAAAGAATAATGTTTGGACTGTAACCGATGGCAATGTAATTTCTTCGTAACTCTATGTCTAGGTCTATTTTAGAGAGTTTCGGAGTTGAGAAAGAAGCTCTCCAAAAAAATGAACTAGAGCTCCATAAACTCTATGGAGTTGGGCTGCTCCAACTTTTTCTGGAGTTGAGGTGTTTGGCTAGCTCTAGCCAACTCTAGCCTGGAGTTCGACTCTAAAGCCATGCCAAACACCCCCTAAGTCTCAGTTTCTCAATCACTTCCCATATCATCCTCCCCATGACCCGTACTCAAACTACTTCCACACGTGGTCCCATACGGCTCCTCCTCACGTACTCCCCATGGCATCTCATCCTCCTCGGTCTCCGGCTCCTCCTGTGGCCACAACCTCCTCTACTCCCCACGGCACCACCTCATCTAGTCCTACGGCAGCGGTGCAATGGCTAGGGTCGCGTCCGCACCTGTTGACACAAAAAGCGTCAGAATCTGCGAACACCTCGGGCTTATACCCGAATTTTGATATCCAAAGGTGTGCCAGTCGATTTGACCAGTTAATCGACAAGGACGATAACTAGAACAAAATCCAAGTGAGACAACGGCGATACGCCCGAATGTCAAGACTCAGACTTGATTAGGATAACTAAAGCAAAGCTGACGAGACAACAGCGATGCGCCCGGATGTCAAAGCTCAGATTACTCCCACACAGAACTTGCAAGGGTTGACGGAGATCAAGGAGATGCAGCCCGTCGAAAGCTTGAAGAACTCGTAGATAAACTAGTTCTAATGTAATAAAAGGGTAAATTGCTGTAAAAGTAAATAAGAGTAATAGATTTGTTTTGATATATGATTGATTCATTCCCTGTTCCACGACCCCTTGGTACATATTTATACCCCAGCAAAAGGAGTTGTAAATAGACACGACTCATATCTTTCCTAAACAAAACTCCTATCTTTAAGGAAACAACTGACTCGCGCAGGAGTCGGACAATAATATTTTCCTAAACAAATACCTCTATTTCTAAGGAAATAAATGACTCGTGCAAGAGCCAGACTCAAACTTCCATAACAATACTGGTATGAGATCACCAGTTTCCTTATGTCTTCTCTTCGATCAAACTTTTCATCGGCAGACTCTTCAATCCGCAACTTCCTTCTATTGCCATCGGCAATCCCCTGCTGACGTCAACCGCCACGTCACCCTGTGCCCATCGGCATCATATCTTTATCGGTAATACCTTCTGATCGGCAACCCTTCATCTCCACTGGTAACTTGTCTTTACCAATTAACTCCTATCGACAAGAATCGTCCAGCTTCCATCGGCAACAAACTTATCCCTTTCGCAGCATTCACTCTCATCAGTAATATTGACCGATGACCTTCCGATGCCGATAGAAAACGGCTACCGATCAATGCAAGTCTTAGCTCATTTGACACATGCCGAAAAACGGTGTCAACACATGCTCCTTAATTTCGGAGTGTAGGATATTTTACGCGCCGAAATTTTCTCTACTGTAACCTTTCCCTCCAAGATACTTGCACGACCTCCTCGATTACCGCACGTAAAAATCGCAATTTATCAACAAAACTCCGCGACTGCAGCGCGAACAGTTGTAAGCCTAATCATATCTCCTCGATTGCCACGCATACCTATTGCATACCCTTCCATATTCCTGCTCAGTGCGAAGAAAATTCCAAAATACCCCTGACCAGGCTTATAAAAGTTACCACCATCCAATCTGTTTTTCACCCTGAGCCCACTTTCACTTTCATTTGCCCTCATCTTCAACCTCTGCGGCAGCTCTGAAGAATACCTCCGGCAATCCAAGCAACGGCGTTTTCCTCAAGCACGAACAGCTTCAATGGCGATCAACTTCGAAGTTCCCAAAGTAAATCTGCTCCCTTCTTGCTTCATCTTCTGCAAGTTTCTTTTCTACATCAACTTCGTAATCCTTTTCCCCTTTCTTTCTTTGATTTTTTTTAAAACCTAGGAAATGTACAACAAGGTAGTAATCCCCATTGAGCAATCCAACTTTAACTGTCTAGGCCCAATGGGAAACACCGATCCCACCAATCTGATCAACGCAGAGACCAACCGCATTCCTTTCAGATCTGAGTGCTTTAGCCTAGGGTTATGGAAAGATGCTTTCCGTTCATGGCCTAAACCCACCAAGGGATGGAAGAACTGCTATCTCACAATAATCAGAACACAGCAAGTTTACTGGGCAGAGCGCACCCTAGATCAATGCATTAGACTCTCTATTGTCGATATGGCAAAGAATGAGAATATGATGATAGCTGCTTCTTATCTCTGGTCCGACACAATGAATGCATTTTTATTTAGACACGGACCATCTACTCCCACCCTTGCCGATGTGCATATGCTTACCGGCCTCGATGGCTATTCTGTCGATCCCTCCAACCTTTTCGGTAGGAAAGCTGAGTATAAAGTGAACACCCGTAATATCGGTGGTTGAACTGGATACATCCGAGAGAACCAAAAGACTAGATCGATAGGTCAGAGGGAGCACGCCACCTTCTTGAACATGTGGTTAGAAAAGTTTATCTTCTGTGGCAGAACAGTCGGACCTACCACCATGTACCTTCCCGCAGCAGAGCTTCTGGCTGATGGAGCAAGACTTCCTCTCGACCGATACCTCCTTGGATCGGTATACCACCTCCTGCACCAAGTATCCAGGAAGCTATTGCTAGGCGAGCCCATCGGCAACCTCGGGGGTCCTTGGTGGTTCATAAACATGTGGTTAAACGCACACATGTACAAGGTCCTCCAATTTGACTTGTTCAATCAGCAATTCCCAAGGGATATATCAGAGGACTATGAATTTGATGATGACGAATAGACAACTCGTCCCCCACTCAATTTTGGGGAAGCTATTATAGTGCTACCAGGAACCGATGCCAATGCAGATCAATTTGGCAGGTTCTTTCAAAAGCTTTACAACAGAATCTCTGCTGCAGAACGGCTTTGGTGGCCTTATGTTGATGATAGCAACCGATTCCCCCTGTTATTCAACCTTACCGATTGGAACGTACCGCAAAATGAAACAATCATGAAGGCTAGTATTGTTCCCCGAGCCATTCCAGTCAACATCTTTGGAACCGGGAAGAACGCTCCTACGTCTTATGAGTTCTATTATCCATCGGTAGCAGCAAGGCAGCTGGCATTCGGTCAATTACCGATCAAACTTAGCTACGCCAACGTGATAAAGCCAGGAGAAGTTATCTCTAGTGCTTTGGATTGGAACAAGATCGTCAATCTTTCTCCCCATGCTGATACATCAAACATTGACCTATCCTCCTGGGCACCAACATCTTTTATCATGGAGTCATACAAATCTTGGTGGCAAGAATGAAGAAGCCAACTGTGCGCCAAATCATCGCACTACTATCGACATTTGATCGACGCCGATCACATCATTCCCGATGATGCAATAAGTTCTTCACTCTAATGCATTTCTTATTATTTACTTCTACTATCGGCATCTGACCCTCTTTTACTTAATAGGTTGATGATCCAATCCCCCGAATGAGGAAGAGTGGCAAGCACTTCAATCTTTGAATAATGAACCCCACATCAATCATCGGCAACAAGGCTCCTACATTGGCTGCCTTCACACCTCAAAGGGTACCTAAGGTTACCCTCAAGCCTAAGCCGACACCTACAAAGACTATCGCTACTCCATCGGCTGCTGCTGCCATCTTGGCACGAGCTTCTGCAGTAAGTTTTTATTTCACTTATACCGATTACAAACTCTCATCGGCAACATTCACTTTATTTAACTTGCACCAAATATCTTTTACAGGTAACGAGGTCATCGGCAACTGCTCCGAATGTACAAGCTTCTCCAACTCATGCTGCCGATGCCCCCCAAGCTTCGCAACCGAAACGGGCTGGTTCACCAACTGCTGCCCCGAAGAAGAAACGCTTAAGGCGAGCTACTCCAGCTGCATCACCAATTCATGTTGACGCATCAATAGCAGAACCACCATCGGCGTCCGTTCCTGAGCAGCCAGTGGACGAAACTCCCGACCAGGAAACAATACCACCACCGCAGGAACCAACTGCAAAAATGGAGACAACATCGGCATCGGTACCAGCAACACCAGATGAAATCCCTGACCAGAGGATGGCATCATCGCCACAGGAGCCAGCCACCACAGCAGAGGCAGCACCAGCAACAGCACCACCAGCGCCAACCGCTCCTCCTACGGAGGCAAGTTCATCGGCAACCGTAGGCAATACCAGCTACCTTCCCAAGTCCCAGGCAAGAAATCCACTTTAAGATGGTAAGCCGACTATCATAAAACTTGAAATATAAACTTATGATCGGCAAACTCTAACTTTTTTCTTTTCAGGCCCAAGATTCCCCTGACAGCCTGTTCTCCTTTGCCGTCGACCTCCCCGATGAAGATGAAAATAAAGAAAGGTCTGCTCCAGCTCCAGGCACTATATCGGCACACATCAAGTCTAAACTTGAAGCGCTGCTGCTTTCACTGCAACAAAGAACACCTCTCCTAGTTCAAGATTCCACCGCAGCGAAAGTGGCTTTCAAGGAGATTCAAGGCCATCTACCTGCCGACATCGAAGAAACACTTTTCCAAGCAGCGTTCCTCGAGAGCCGACAACTCCAATACCAACGGGCCTCACGCCGTATTGCCGATAGAAACGCTCAATCAAAGCTTGAAGAGGAAATGCTCAAGTTCAAACAAGTTACCGATGAGAAGCACAAGGGCATCGACCATTTAGAAGCTTCTGGCATTAATCTTGAGCAAGAAATCGTCCACTTATCGGCAAGGAGGGAAGAGTTGCTGGCTGAACTGATGAAGGTTGATGAAGCCCTAGACGCGGCCGACCAAAAGAAAGTTCAATTGCCTGATGCCATTAAAGCTTTGCAACAAGAAAGAGACGCAAACGCTCGGTAAGCTATCCTGCTGAAAAGAAAGATCAAGTTAGTCGAAGGATCTGCCGATGATGACACCAGGGAGATAGAAGAAGCAGATCAGATTCGCCTGCGTGCGATAACATCCATTCAATCCCTGTTGTAATCTGTTGCATCGGCAATCATCACGCTGACACTTAATTTTGCTTGTAATATAACGTCAGCACATTTTTTACCGACGTCTTATAACTCTTTCTTTCATCGGCATTCCAACGGGTATTCTATGCATCCACCCAAATACTAGGGTAATATTTCTTCAAGTATTTACCGTTGATTGCTCTGGGAAACGCAACCCCTTCAAGGGTTTCCAAAATATATGCATTACTAGGAATAGACTGATTTATCCGAAACGGACCCTCCCAATTAGGAAACGGACCCTCCCAATTAGGAGACCATTTTCCAAACTTAGAACTCTTAGTCCCAATTGGTAAAATCAATTTCCACACCAGGTCACCATCGGCAAATTCTTTCACCTTTACCTTCTTGTCATACCATCTAGCAACCATTTTCTTATTCTCTTCAATATTGATCAAAGCCCTCAACCGATGACTTGCTAAGTCTTCTAACTCATCCTTCATAAGAGCATCATACTCATCGGTTGTTAATTGATCCTGAGAAAACAACCGCCTAGAACCAGTTTTAACTTCCCAAGGTAGGACAGCATCGTGTCCATAGACCAACTGGTACGGCGAAACTTTGGTTGCACCATGACACGCCATCTGATACGACCATAGTGCTTCATTCAACACTATATGCCACTTTCTAGGGTTTTCTTAAATCTTGTGTTTAATGAGCTTAATAACTCCTTTATTAGTCGCCTCAGCTTGACCGTTAGCTTGGGCATAATAAGGAGAAGAATTCAATACCTTGAACCCCATACCAGCAGCAAACTCATCAAACTCTCCCGATGTGAACATGGTCCCTTGATCGGTAGTAATAGTTTGAGGAATACCAAATCGGTAAACAATATATTCTTTTACAAAATCTATCATGTTTGCCGATGTCACCTTCTTCAAAGGAATCGCTTCAACCCATTTTGTAAAGTAATCGGTAGCGACAAGTATAAACTTATGCCCCTTACTTGATGGCGGATAAATCTGGCCGATGAGATCAATAGCCCATCCTCTAAATGGCCAAGGCTTAATTATAGGATTCATTGCCGATGCAGGTGCCCTCTGGACATTACCAAACTTCTGACAATCTTGACACCCTTTAAAATAGTTGAAGCAATCTTCAAGAATCGTCGGCCAATAATATCTATTCCGCCTAATCATCCACTTTATTTTGAATGCCGATTGATGCGCTCCACACACACCCTCATGGATCTCACTCATCAACTCTTTTGATTTTTCGTTACTAAGGCATTTGAGCAAAACTCCATCAATCGTCCGATAATACAATTCACCGTCAAGGAGCACATACTTAGTAGCTTGAAACCTTAGACGCCTTTCAACCTTCTTAGACGGATCCCTTAAGTAATCGGCAATTTCCTTCCTCCAGTCATTGGCAACCATCATCGATGTTATGACTTCTTGAATCGGCTGATATCCTGAAGCATTCTGTGCTAACCGATTAGCCTCTTCATTATGCAACCTGGGAATATGCTCAAGGCGGTATTCCTTGAATTCTTTTAATAACTGTAAACACTTTTCATGGGTTGCAATTAAAGCTTCACTTCGGCACTCATATGTCTCAATCAATTGATTAATTATTAACATGGAATCACCGAAGATTTCAACAACATTGGCACGTACCTCCCTAAGTAATTCCAACCCCTTTAGCAGAGCCTGGTATTCAGCCTGATTGTTTGTTGAGGTAGCAACAATCGTCAGTGAAATTTCATATTTCCGTCCACGGGGTGAAATTAAGAGAATGTCGATACCTGCCCCTTCTTTGCATGTAGACCCATCAAAGAACAAAGTCCAAGGAGCAATCTCTACAGAGCCTATTACATTGCAATGCTGAGTGATAAAATCGGCCATCACCTAACCCTTAACTGCCTTAGCCGATTCATACCTCAGATCAAACTCTGAAAGTGCTAGAATCCATTTGCCGATTCTCCCACTTAATATCGGCATCGACAACATATACTTAACTACATCATCTTTGCATATAACAGTGCATTCAACCGACAATAAATAATGCCTTAATTTTATGCAAGAAAAATATAAGCATAAACATAATTTCTCTATGGTCGAATACCTGGCTTCAGCATCTACCAGCCTTCTGCTCAAATAATATATCACACGTTCTTTCCCTTCAAATTCTTGGATTAAAGATGATCCGATAACGCCATCATCGGCAGACAAATACAACGTGAAAGGCTTCCTATGTTGAGGTGGAACCAAGACTGGAGGGTTGACAAAATATTTCTTGATTTCTTCCAAGTCTAACTGCTGTTCCTCATTCCATGTAAACTCTTGATCGACTTTCAGCTTTAACAATGGACTAAAAGATTTAATCTTACCAGATAAGTTGGATATAAATCTCCTAATGAAATTAATCTTGCCGATCAAGGATTGCAGCTCAGTCTTATTTGTAGGGGCAACCACCCTATTAATCGCATTAATAGTTTTTCTGCCGATCTCAATCCCCCTCTGATGCACCATAAAGCCCAGAAATTGACCTACCGATACCCCAAACGTACACTTATTAGGATTCATCTTTAACCCATGTTTCCTTGTGCATTCCAGGATCTTTCGTAAATCGGCAAGATGCTTTTCAAAATTTCCAGATTTAACCACCACATCATCAATATAGATTTCAACTATCGTGCCGATGTACCTATGAAAAATAAAATTCATTGCTCTCTGATAAGTAGCACCGGTATTCTTCAAGCCAAAAGTCATCACAACCCACTCAAATAAACCGACGTGACCTGGACATCTAAAAGCAGTCTTGGATATGTCCTCTTCAGCCATGAATATCTGATTATATCCAGCATTACCATCCATGAAGCTAATGATTTGATGTCCAGCAGCAGCATCAACCAGCAGATCGGCAACGGGCATCGGATAAACATCTATCGGCGTAGCTTTATTGAGATTCCTGAAATCAATGCAAACATGTAACTTTCCATTTTTCTTATATACAGGAACCACATTAGAAATTCATTCAGCATATCGGCATCGCCGAATAAATCCAGCTTCAATTAACTTTGTAATTTCAGATTTAATGTCGGGCAAAATAATAGGGTTACATCGACGTGCTGGCTGCTGATAAGGTCGGAAATTATCTTTAATAGGTAACCAATGTTCAACTACCGATCGGTCTAAACCAAGCATCTCTGTATAATCCCAAGCAAAACAATCTTTGTATTCTTTTAATAAATCAGTTAACTGTTGTTTACATTGGGAATCTAACTTAGCACTAATAAAAGTTGGCCTGAGCTTACTGCCATCGCCGATGTCTATCTCTAGTAAATCATCGGCGGATGTGAACCCCTGCCCCAGTTTTCCATCATCGACGAATCGATCCATTAAAACTCTTTTTCAGGACCGACTGCTTGGATCGGTGTAATGCAGTAATCAACAACTTTGAGGAACTCTGTGTCCCAAGCTTCACCTGATATACACCTAGTCTGCTCATAAGTTTCCGATTCTGCCGATGCAATAATTGACGGGGTCTCACTCCGGACGACTTCAATTTTGTCTCCGACCCACTGCACAAGGCTCTGATGCATAGTGGAAGGAATACAGCAATTGGCATGGATCCAATCCCTCCCCAGGAGCAAGTTGTAGGTACCTTTGCCACTGATCACGAAAAATGTTGTCGGCAAAGTTTTACTGCCGATGTTAATTCAACACATACGGCTCCCAAAGCTGGCGACACATTGCCTTCAAAATATTTAAGCTTCATGTCTGTCTTGACTAAGTCTTGGTCGCCCTTCCCAAGCTTCCTGAACATGACGTACGGCATTATGTTGATTGACGCCCCACCATCCACCAGCATCTTCGTTACAGGTTGTCCATCTACTTTGCCCCTAACAAACAGAGCCCTTAGGTGCTGCCTCTCATCATCGGCAGGCTTCTCAAAGATAGCTGCCATCGGATCCAACACCAATTGCGTCATTTCAGCAGCTTCTTCTTCGTCGCTGACAGGTGCCATGAACTCCATCGGCAATATGACGATCATATTGATTTCGGCCGATGGATCCCTATCCTTGCATTTTGGTCTCCACTGCTTTTCCCTTGAAGGAGTTTCACTGTCATATAAGCCACTTTAGCGTTCACATTGGATTCTCCTTTTCTAAGTCTTTCTCAGACCTTTGGGGCACCATTGAGGAAGCTTGGTTTTCCAAACAGGCTGGTGTTGCTTCTCACTGCTTGTATCGGCACCACTCCTTGTGTTTGGATCTCTAGAGAATATTTCTCCATTGGGCACTCTTGCATTGGCCATCTCCTCAAGTTCCTCTTGACCAACACGCCTGCCAAGCCTGTCATGCACGCTGAGTTTGCCCCCCAGCCGATCATGCGCTGATTTCTTTTCTTTGAGCCGATCATACCTGGATGTCCGATTATCAAAACAGGGTTTCTTTTCTAACCGATCAGCAGGGTAGTCCCCATTGCATTCAGGACAATTATTGGTAGTGGGTAGCTTGATGCCCTCTTCCCAACAATGAACGAAGAAGAGACACTTCCAGTGGTCCTTATGCCGAAGCCACTCCTGGTGCTTTTCTTCTTCCTGCCGATATTGCTTCTCCTGCGATTGTCGATAATCTTGCCGTGGCCACCTATGCGTGATTACGATGCCATGAGACCTCCCGGCGCTACTGCTATCATCGGCAACTCTCTTGCCTTTTTTGTCAGCGGCAAACTTCTTCACATCGCGCTCAGCTACTTGATGGTCAGGATCTAGCGATGCATTCTTCCTGGCAGCATCCGATGTCAACACTTTAGTTTTTCCACTAGTTTCCACCATATTATTTGGAAACGGGTGCTGATCAATCTTCATCGGTTTCTGGGCCTTACCATTTTCAAATTTAATTCGTCCAGATTCAATTTCTGACTGCAACTGCTGCCTAAACACTTTGCAGTCATTGGTACTGTGCGAAGTCGCATTGTGCCACTTGCAATACCTGATCTTTCTGAGCTCCTCGGCCGATGGAATTACTTGGTTAGGAGCCAACTTAATCCTCCCTTCCTGAAGTAATAAGTCAAACATCCTATCGGCCTTGGTGATATCAAAGGTGAACCTTTCAGCTTCCTTTTGGCCAAACGGACAGGATACCGATTTCTTATCTTTTATCCATTCGGCAGCACCGATGCTTAGCTCCTCATCGGAATCCTCTTCTTGCTCAATGAAGGTCACCTTTTTATTCCAAGTTTTTCTAGGCTCAAAAGTTTTGATGTTCTGATCAGCAATTCTCTGCACAAGGTGGCTCAGACTTTCAAACTCTTGAGACGCATACTTATCTTTGATGTGCAGCAGTAATCCTTGAAAGGCCAAATCTGTCAATTGCCGATCATCAAGCACCAAGCTGTAGCACTTGTTTTTCATGTCTCGCAGGCTCTGGACAAAGCTTTCCACCGATTCATTATTACGCTGCTTCAACTTGACCAAATCGGTAAGCTTCTTCTCATGCACGCCCGCGAAGTAATACTTATGAAATTGTTTTTCTAGATCAGCCCAAGTAATCACCGAGTTTGGAGGCAGTGAAATAAACCATGTGAATGCTGATCCAGATAATGAAGATGAGAACAATCTCACCCTCAGTTCTTCTCTGCTGGCAACCTCTTCACACTGGATAATGAAGCGGTTGATGTGCTCCATCGTTGACGTGTCATCTTGGCCAGAGAATTTGGTAAAATCAGGTACCTTGTACCGATTTGGGAGAGGAATTAAGTCGTACGCCGGAGGATATGGCGTCCGATAAGAGTATGTATTGATCTTGGGTTTAATATCGAATTGTTCTTTCATCACTTCGGCAATCTTATCGGTCCAATATGCATCCTGCTCTTGTCGACTCATTGGCTGATTGTTGGCTGGTGGAGCCGGCTGATGCGCCCCTTCAGGTCTTGGTAGAAGATGATGCAGAGTAATTGTCACGGGCGCAGCACTAGTCATCTGGACATTATGTATCGGCTGACTTACCAATGGATAATTTTGCACACTCACTGGGTTATGTTGTGGCATCATATTCATCGGTTGCTGTACCGATGCTCCACTCTGAGTATTTGCTGGATTTCCATACTGATACATTAGTACGCCAGGTTGTTGAACTGGCGGCTGGTTGGTCCATCCAGGATTATAAATCATCGGCATGTGACTTACCGATGGCTGATAACTAACTGGCGCCTGCTGCTCCTGCATCTTGGAGTAGTCAACAAATTGATTACCTTGATGTGTTAGTACTCTAGCTTGAGGATTCACCAACATAGGTTGACTTCCAGTTGCTATGTTTTGTTGCATCGGCATAGAGTTTGCCCATGGTGACATTAGAGGTACTTTAGGAATTACCACCTGGAGATCTTCTAGTGGCATCTGTACAGTTGGAGAAGACGTAGAGTAATGCATCATAGGGATCATCGGCTGTGATTGCGTTGCCGATGCCATGGAGTCCTTCCAAGCTGAACTATTTCCCTGCACCAGACTGGAACCAGTAGATGGGTTTGGAGGCATACCGTATCCCCACCAATTGACGGGAGCTAGATGATTTTGGATAGCAGGTCCCGATATTGCCGACGCCACTGGGTCTGCACTAAGCTTGGTGACGCTTCCAGGACTTAGCCTTGGCGGTGTAGCCACACCGGCAGACGGATCCACAAGAGTGGAAACGCCATTGGAGCTGCCGATGGGTTTATAGATGTCGATCCAGATTGATGATATGCTGGACCAACATATTGAGGTGCTTGTCCTTCTTTGAAAGATTGCATGACAACATTGTACACAGTATTGGACAACACATTGGAGTGGCTAATTAATGTTTGATTTAACGCAGAATTAACCATCTCTTGTAACTTATCAGGATTGGCATCAAACGTGACCTGTCGCGGCAACGGCAGATCTTGCTTCTGGATGGCTTCGTCGCTCCTGCTTAGGCTGAAAGACTTCAGATACAATTGTTTGTACTCCTCCATACCCCGCTCCATAGCCAGCCTCTGATCATCTTTTAGATCGGTCTCAGAGACTTCAATGACGTTCCACTGATTGACGTCAGTATGATCACCCATAGCAGATGTATAATTGGTCCCACCGGGTGTGCCAAAAGATATGTTGACACAAAAAGCGTCAGGATCTGCGAACACCTCGGGCTTATACCCGAATTCTGATATCCAAAGGTGTGCCAGTCGATTTGACCAGTTAATCGATAAGGACGATAACTAGAACAAAATCCAAGCGAGACAACGGCGATATGCCCGGATGTCAAGACTCAGACTTGATTAGAATAACTAGAGCAGAGCTGAACGAGACAACAGCGATGTGCCCAAATGTCAAAGCTCAGATTACTCCCACGCGGAACTTGCAAGGGTTGACGGAGATCAAGGAGATGCAGCCCGTCGAAAGCTTGAAGAACTCGTAGATAAACTAGTTCTAATGCAATAAAAGGGTAAATTGCTGTAAAAGTAAATAAGAGTAATAAATTTGTTTTGATATATGATTGATTCATTCCCTGTTCCACGACCCCTTGGTACATATTTATACCCCAGCAAAAGGAGTTGTAAATAGACACGACTCATATCTTTCCTAAACAAAACTTCTATCTTTAAGGAAACAACTGACTCACGCAGGAGTCGGACAATAATATTTTCCTAAACAAATATCTCTATTTTTAAGGAAATAAATGACTCATGCGAGAGCCGGACTCAAACTTCCATAACAATACTGGTATGAGATCAGCAGCTTTCTTATGTCTTCTCTTCGATGAAACTTTCCATCGGCAGACTCTTCAATCCGCAACTTCCTTCTATTGCCATCGATAATCCCCTGCTGACGTCAACCGCCACGTCACCCTGTGCCCATCGGCATCATATCTTTATCGGTAATACCTTCCGATCGGCAACCCTTCACCTCCACTGGTAACTTGTCTTTACCAATTAACTCCTATCGGCAAGAATCGTCCAGCTTCCATCGGCAACAAACTTATCCCTTTCGCAGCATTCACTCTCATCGGTAATATTGACTGATGACCTTCCGATGCCGATAGAAAACGGCTACCGATCAATACAAGTCTTAACTTATTTGACACATGTCGAAAAACGGTGTCAACAGTACCGAATGTGCAGCGATGGCGTGGCAACAGCAAGACGACGTGGGATCTGCAACGGCTGCATACGGAGGCGGCGTGGCAACGGCTGGGTCCGATGTCGAGCCAAAGCCGGCGCGGGCACTGTGGGCCGCCATGCCGAGTGGCACGACACGGCATGGCTGCAAGGACGTAGTGCCGCTGCTGGGCCAGGATTGCACGACGGACTACAGAGCACAACAACGCCGCGTGCCCCGTCGTGTGGTGCCCCGCCGTGCCGTGCCTCGGACTAGCCGTTTGGAAAATAATAATTTGGTACGGCTTGGGTTCAAACTCTAGCCACGATTTGATAAGATTGCACAAGCGTGCAGTGATCCAGGTACAACAAAGGAAATTAAAGTGCACACAATTAAATCAAAGCCGCCGCTTACATTATTATATTGTGGTGAGGAACGCATCACAGAAATCTCCAACGGTTTGCCCGTGCGCTCAAGCCTTGATACCGGCAGCAGCAGCCATGCTGGCGCCGATCTTCTTCATGGACGGCCTCGCCACGAGCATCTCCCACCACGCCTTGACGTGCGGGTACGAGTCGAAGAGGGACGCGTGCGGCGTCGCCATGAAGTAGAAGGTATAAGGGAAGTGATTCAGGTCCGCGAAGCTGAGGAAGTCCCCAGCCAGATAGGTGTGCTTGGACAGGCGCGCCTCGTAGACGTCCAGCACCTTCCTGAGCTTCTCCAGACTCTCGTCCACAACCTTCTGGTTGGTGGGGATGCCGCGTGTGGCCGGGTAGATAAGGCACTCGTGCACGACGGGCGAGAGCGCCGGGTTGTACTGGTGCGCCTCCACTTCCGTCCAGACGTCCACCATGGCGGCCTCCTTGAGGTCGCCTTCGCGCAGGAGGTTGCCTTCGGCTGACTTGTACTTGCGGAGGATGTACTTGGAGATCGCTCGGGACTCTGAAAACAGACATGGTATTGGTATGGGGAGTCAACAAGGCTTGAGATTGCAAGATACAAAGACACAGACATGGACCGGTACTAATTAAAAGGGCTGTACCGAAGAGGACGACATCACCGTCCTGGAACGCCGGGATTTGGCCAAACGGCTGCAAAGAGAACATCAGCACGCACTTAGTCAGCTGCTTCTCTGCCATTCATGGAGGCGCCCGAGAGAGAGAAAGAGAGACAGATGCGGTGAAATGGCAGGATGTTACTTACGTTTCTGCCGATGTGCTCGGGACTCTTGTGCTCCTTGGCCTTAAAGTCTATGTTGACGACCTCGTACTCAGCGCCCACCTCCTCGAGGAACACCAGGACCCGCGCCACGTTCGTCGACCTCGCTGGCCCGAACACCTTCACCGGCGCCATCGCTCGCTTTGTATGCTCTGCTGCGATGCCAATTGCCAAGGGGCAAGGGCGTTCAGATGTGCTCTCGTCTGGTCTGGTGAGGCGTACACGTACTGCGTGGTAGCTGGGGTGTGTGGCCGTTGGTGCCGCTGCTGCCGGTGACCAGAAAAAGGCGAGGGATCAAACACTTTAATCACACTTCTACTGGGCCCGTGGCACTGGCACGGGGTGGCATCGAGGTTCTCAGGACGGAGCTAGAAGGCCAGTCGCCCCGTCGGGTTCCAAATGTCGTATATCCAACAAACAATCGATGACGTGCAAAAAATGCGGTAACCATCACCGGTGATATACCTTGCTCGATTAAAATAAAGGTTGCGTACCCGCACCCACAAAGAATTAACAAGAAATCAAATAAATCTGCTCTTATTTTCTTTTGCACCTACCTAATCTTATACTGCGACTAAAAAATAATATTTTGTTTTTCAAGTCACAATTTCATGCTTAACTAAATATAAAACTGGAGATAAATACATTCAATAATGTTTATCGTAGGTTTAATTACACGAACGCCTCATTTGATACAACCTTCATTATTGAAGTGACCTTTTTTTTATTTCAGCTTCATGAAAATCTTCACCGGTAAAGCTAAAGTTGTAAATCCTTTGGCAAAATAGCTTCAATAGATTCGAAGTCAATTATGCAAGATACACTTATTTATCTGACTTGTTGCAATATTGGAGTTAGTTGTACACTACTAATATTTGTAGCAACATCTCCTTTTCATAAGGGTGGTTCTATATTTTTTATCAAAAAAAAAAGGTGGTTCTATATTCAGCGGCTCTACAATGGTTCTCAAACGAGCTGTTCCTCCAAATCATTAGCTGCTGATATTATTAGCCGCGCCTATAAATGGCCTAATTTGTAGCCGTGGCTCTATATCCAACCACTCATATAAATCAGATTTGTCGGGGCGGGTGCATATAGAGTCGACCCTATGAATTCACACCATACGAGTTAATTGCAGTGTAGGTCTATTAACTTTTGGTGGTGTCTTCTAGGTCCATCAACTTTTAAACTATATTTTATGGTCCATTAACTTTTGATTGCATGTCATCCACGTCTATCAACATTCAAACTGTATGTTTAGGTCCATGAACTTTTGATGGTGTGTCATCCAACTTATCAACGTTCAAATTGCATTAACGGGTCCTAAAACTTTTTAACTGTTTCACCATTGGTTCATACCTCCTTCATTTAGAAAATATAGAATAGGAATGTGTAAAAGGTAATAACTTCCTTACTTTCCTTACCTCTTGTGATGGAACAACCCAATTCATACCTGACCAAGTAAAGTTGTCTTGCCAAACACATTGACACGCACATACTTTCACCTATATAAACTTGGTAGTCCGTCGAGTGTCACGAAAGATCTCAGTAAATTAACATCTCAATGAAGATCACAAAGAAATCAAATACACATCTCAAGTTATATCAAGATTACTTACTTAAGGACACGAGAATACTAGCCATATACATGGATGAGAAAGTAGGTAGGAATCTCTAGTTACGGTCCTACAAACACCCACTCAAATGTGGTGGACTACGTAAGCCGTTAGGACTTTTATCACCTAGAGCTACCACAAGTATCCATGGGGCTAGGTGCAATTCCAGGTAATCCCACCACTAAACACCACACCTACTCTATTGATTACTACTTTAGTTTAATAACAACTAGAGCACTTGATGCAAGAGGGACTCGAATCAATAAACTTGAGATAAATAATGAACTTAATTAAGTAAATAAGCCAGAAATACCGAAGAAATATTCCAGGTCACTACAAGGAGTACGTTGGTATATGATGTTATCAGTTGGTAACAGACAACCTAAAATCTTCATACCTAACTATCTACGATGGTCCTAGATGGTCATAAACTCCCCTTCATAATTCTTCGGAGTGAAAAAAAGTCACAGGCTTGCTAGAACGGTGTTGACGCTACAAAAGACCTATTTTTACAACATCAAAACACCGTCAACAGGATCGGTTTGGAAGGAAGAATAACAAATCATGAACATAATCTTATCAAATAACTAGTTCCACATGTCCCTTGAGTATATTTATGCAGGAGATGACAAATGGGGCCATTGGGAACCTGTGGGACCCACTTAGGGGGTCGGCCGACCCCACCTTGGGCCCACCAGGGGCTCCCATGCACCCAGGATCCAAGTGACACCTCTCAGAGTGAAGATCCACCCTTGGATCCACTTTGTGCTTTCTTTGAACGGTTCAAGATCAAAGCACATGGATCCGTGGGCCCATAAGGAACCAACTTACCGTGACACTTCTAGAGGATGTCAATGACATGTGGGTCATGCTCCACACGAAAGGAGGAGGCCAGAAGCCTCAACTCCAGGTCGGCCGACCTAGAGTGTGGGCCAAGAGGCCACCCACAGGACCCCTGACCTATGGGGTTAGCTTCTAGAAGAAAGGGGAGGCCCCCATCTGCCATAGGTAGGTCGGCCGACTTGGCCTAGGTGGCCAAAGGCTTCCCCGAACTTTCCAACGCCTTCCTGCACGCCTCTATGCAGAGAATTGATCTCCACCCTTGCTCTATGGCAGTTGCAAGGATGGTTTGATCCAAGGGAGGACAATGAAGATGGCGCAGATCGGTGACGTAGCGATGGAGTAGCCCCCACTCCACCTCCACTATAAATAGGGGGTCACCCCCCCCCCTCTCATATCATGATGAAGAAGAAGAAGATTCAAGGCTCAAGATTAGTGTAGTCCACTCTATAGTAGTGTAGTCTAGTGTGGGAATTAGAGTCAAGTCGAGCTTGCCTCGGGGTCTCTGGAGTCGTCTTCTGGAGTCTGGTATAGCTCTTGTACCTTTCCCTTTAAAGTAAGACTTGTGCATTTATCAATATATCCTTTCTTTACTCTACTAATCTTGTGCAATAGTGTACTTGTTATAGTAGTGTTGTGTCTTGTCTTAGTCTATAGAGTTGTTATAGTGTAGATTGTTATCCTGTGATTCCACACTTGGGTACGATCAACACCTATTATAGGGTGCTCTAGTTGGCCTTTGAGCTCTCAATTAGAGTAGTAGTATAGGGTGTAAGCATGGTGCTTATACACTAGATTACCTTTGGTTGCCGCGTGTCGCACTGTATGAGCGGATGCCAGCAGGAAGTGATAGCCCTATCTGTGCCTTTAATCCCCGCCAACTGTTATAGGCACGTTCTTAAAAGGTAAGGCTCCCGTAAAGTAGTGGCCACTTCGGATAGGGGTTTTGTCCGCCTATTGTTTGTCTGCTGCCTAGTAATTTCAGGATGTGTGGATGCAATCTACAACATCTTTGTGTCTAAGTTAAGTCATAGGAGTAAAGTCTGGATCATAGGAGTCCTATACTCACTCGTTGTCCTCCCACCTAGCTGTACTAGTTATCTTTTTATTTATCTTGCTTGATCTCTCTTCAACACCTTCCTATACATATATATCGTTTACCCCCTATCGCTAGTTGATAACTAAGTTGGGGTAACTATAAAGATCTCTTCTCTATTAAACTTTCCTAGATATCGCTTTCCCTTGGGCTAAATATAAATAACGATACCTTGGAATACTCCTGGGTGAAGTGCTATAGCGGTATATTCTGTGCGCTTGCAGAATTATCCAATAGACATAAGAAATACCCCTATAGGTATTTCTCGCGCCATTGCTCAAGACTGGGGTCTAGCTCCGTTCTTGCGTGGTGACATTTAGAAATACCAACAAGCATTTCTAGCACCATTGCCAGGGAAAGCATCAGCCTAGGAATTTGTAATAAAGTTGAATCCGGAAGTTACCATGAAATTGGTTATTAATTAGTGTAGGGGCTTACCCCTGTCTTTGTTTCCTTTATTGTGAAGCAAGACAGTGTATGAGCAGTTTCCAATTGCCGAGTAATTACATTGAAGACCCTGAGCAATTGTTGAGGAGATCTAGACGTCGTCAAGTCCCTCCTCAGAGGTTCATCTCGGAGTCAGACCCGTTCGAGGAAGGAGGCTCATCAGCACCACTCAAGGAAGTCATGGCCCAAAAGATGATCTTCGAGTTTTCGGCTCCGTCTGCTGCCTATGTGGCCACTGGACCCCAAGTGAACTTGGGGGATGCCACGTTTGAGCTCAAGCCTGCGCTCATCAACATGGTTCAAGCCAACCCATTCTGTTGGAAGCCTCATGAGGATGCCAATGCCCATCTCCAACACTTCATGGAAGTGTGTGATACCTTCACCATTAAGAGAGTGATGCCAGACGCCATTCGCCTTCGCCTATTCCCCTTCTCATTGTTGGGAAAGGCCAAACAATGGTTCTATGCCATGAAGGATGATTTTACCACATAGGAGAGGTGCGCCAATGCTTTCCTAAAGAAGTTCTTCCTGATGGGCTAAACCAATCATCTTCGGGGGAAGATTTCAAGCTTCCAGCAAAAGGCGAACGAGACGATTCCTGAAGCATGGGAACGTTTACAGGAGTACATTCATGCTTGTCCTTTGTTGACGGTCCTTAAGTACCAATTTTAACCTGTTGACACAAAAAGCATCAGGATCTGCGAACACCTCGAGCTATTACCCAAAGCTCGGTATCTGGAGGCGTGCCAGTCGATTTGACCAGTTAATCGACAAGGACGATAACTAGAGCAAGATCCAATCTAGACAACGGCGATGCGCCCGGATGCTGGGATTGGGGCTTGATCAGGATAACTAGAGCAGAGCTGAACGAGGCAACAGCGATGCGCCCGGATGCCAAGGCTCAGAGGTACTCCCATGCGGAACTTGCAAGGATTTGACGGAGATCAAGGTAATGCAAGCCCGTCGAAGCTTGAAGAACTCGTTAAAAGCTATAACTAATGCAAAAAGGGTAAATTGCGATAAAAAGTAGAATAAGAGTAAAATTGATTTGTTTTTGATTGGATTGATTCTTTTTCCGTAGCCCTCGGGCACGTATTTATACTCCCGCATGGAGAGTTGTACAAAGACACGACACGTATCCTTCCTAAAACAAACTCCTAATTTTAAGGAAACTGACTCGCGCAGGAGCCGGATAACAATATTTATTTTCCTAAACAAACACGCCTATTTTAAAGGAAAATAAATGACTCATGCAAGAGTCGGACTCAAACTACTATAATAATAATACTAGTACAAAACACCAGTTTCCTTATTCTTCTCTTCAATGGAAACTTTCCATCGGCAGATCCCTTCAATCCACGCCTTCCTTCTTTGACCACCGGTAGCCTTCTGCTGACATCAAGCACTAAGTCACCTTGTACTCATCGGCACCCTATGCCCATCGGCATCGGCAACACTTCCTGATCGGCAACCTTGTACTGATAACTGTCTTCACCAATCAATCCCTATTAGCAATCGGCAACCACTCTTCATCGGCAATCGGCAATGCCTCCTTATCAGCAATCGGCAATGCCTCCTCATCGGCAATCGGTAATCTGTCAGCAATCGGCATCAGCAACTTCATAGCTTAAGTTATTTGACTTCATCAATTAACCTTTGTTGGCAAGAACCATCCAGCCTCCATCGGCAGCACACTTAGTCTTCCCGCAGCGTATTCCCATCGGCAATACTAGCTTATTATTTCCCGACGCCGATGGAGAACGGCCGCTGACCAGTCAAACCTTAGCTCATTTGACACGTGCTAAAAAACGGTGTCAACACATGCCCCCCAGTTTCGGAGCGTATAGTACTTTACGTGCCGAAACACTCTCTACTGTAGCCATTGCTATAGTCGTTACTGTAACACCCTAAAATTTTAATAGTAAAATAGGTTTGAATTTGAGTTTAATTTGATTTAATTTCAAGCCATTTTGTGAAGCATAGAATTAAATATATAAAACTAAAGTTAAATTTCATGTTAGGGTTAACTTGTGTGATGCACCTCATGCCCTTGCATTCTCTTTCTTGTGTTGTGTGGCTTTGCAAAATCTTGAAAAGGATTTCAAAATCTATTTTGGAAATTATTTTGCAAAATTCAAAAAAGGAAAAAGAGAAAACCCCTCACCTCTCCCTCTGGCCCGAGAGCCCACGCGGCCTGCTCCCTCCCCTCTCTCCTTCCCCCTCCGCAGTGGGCCGGCCCGCTTGGCCGCAGCCCAGCACCGCCCGCGCTCCCTCCTCTCTCTATCTCTGTCTCGGTGGCCCCACATGTCGGCGCCGCCAACCTCCCTCCTTCTTTCTCTCTCTGTCACCGACACCGTGACCCCACCAGTCAGTTCTCCCTCCACCCTCGGTTCGTGTTCGAGCAGGACACCGCCGGACGCCGCGACGCGCCACGTTCGCCCCGCGTCCGTTTTCCCCGCGCGCGTAACCGCCCCGGATTTCGCCGCGGCCCCCTTTAAATAGCGCCACCACTGTGCCTTGCCTCCCATCGCCTCACATCCCTCGGACGCCGCAATAGCAGAGCAGCAGCGCCGCCGCGTTCCGCCGTCGAGTCGCTGTCGTTCCGAGCTGCTCAAACCTCGGTGAGTTCCCCCGAACCGCGCCTAACCTTCGCGAGCTTGCGGAACATCCCCTCTCCCTTTCTCTCCTCTCGTGCGCTCTGTGTCATCCCGCCGCCGAGCATCGACGCCGCGCCGCCGCTGTCCATCGAGGCCGGTCCTCCTCGGCCGTCCTCGGGCCTCTCCAAGACTCGCAATCGCCTCACGCGGGTGCGGGACACCTTTTCCCCCTCTGTTCTCTTTCTCTTTGTGCACTGGAAGCCCGCGCCGCCATCGCAGAGCCTCGCCGCCGCCGTGCTATGCCGCCAGTCACCCTCGGGCTATTTCGGACCCCGCAAACCGCGTAGGTGTATTCGCCGTTCTCTTCTCTTTCTCCCGGTGTGTTCGTCTTGTGAAACCGAGCACCGCAGAGCCCTATCCCCCTCGCGCCGTCGTGCGCTGGCCGCCGGCCATGGCGTCCGCCGTGCCGCTCTGCTCTGATCCAATGAAGAACCGCCATATCCCTTCCCCCTTCTAATCTCCACCGTCTATCTCTGATCTAACGGATCAGAAACCACCGTACCCCTTCGCCATCTAATCTGAGCCTTCCATCCTGAATCCAACGGCCCTGGATGCCCGATACCCCTTCGTCTGGGTCTTTTTCCTCAAGAGCCCCCGAGCTTTCTGATCTCTTAACCCGCGGTCCAGAAGGCGGATTTCTGTTTTGCGCTTTCCCCTCGGGAAAACGTAATCTCTTTTAATCCGATTTCAATTCAAAAATAAAAGGAATTTCCTATTTTCAGGTTTTCCTCTAAACTTCAAATGCTTATATTTTCTTCGTTTTAAATCCAAATCGACCCGTTCGAGTTGCGTTAGATCCGTATTTTCATGTTCTATCCAGTAGTATAGATTTCATCTATGTTAATTACTTTTGAAAATCAGATAAAATTACTTTACTAAAAGCTTTAATCTGCTCTCTTCAAAATCCCGTTAATCTATAACTTCTCCGTTTTAGATCCGATTAGCGTGCTTCTCGTATCTTTGTGATCATAGTAAAGTATAGATCTATTTTATAACCTTTCAAAGTTTCTTTATTGTTTATGGTGTAATGTTCTGATCATGCCTTGTTTGCTTCGTGTATGATTGTTCGGATGATTGCGTGGTGATGTTGATCGAGTTCAGCCGGTGAGATCTTCGTTGACCAAGAGTTCTTTGCAGCAGATCAGGATCACCAGGAGCTTTGTAATCAAGGCAAGTTTAACATGGGATCATCCTTGTTACCTATTCACCATAATTCAATCTAGTCATTATTGCATGTGTCTAATTTGATTCCTATTAGATCTATACCATAGCTTTGTTATCCTTTACCTTGTCACCATGGGGGTATATGCATATGGGTAGCTTTGCTATGCTTTACAATAATGGATCTTGAGATGAATCTTGACTAATGATATATGCAACAATGAGATAAAACTGACTTTTATAGCAACATGGAATAGGACCCCGCTGTAGGGCAAAAGCTGGGATTTCTAATACAACCACAAGTGCTATAATGGCTCTGGCTTTAGTCAAGTATAAAGATTCGTACTAGCATGTTGGCAGTTCATGAAAGGCACCATTGCCGAGCTGGTTGCAGGGCATGTTCTAGGGTGGTTACCGCTTCGAAAGGTACCATCGAGTAGAGGCTTTGTATACCCCTTGCCCTTGGGTCCGGAGGGTCTGGCAACATGTTAGGAAGACTTTTGAAAGACTTCATAGTGTTCCCTGCCACTCACCTTGGAAGTGTTATGGGAGTTATAAACCCGGACATATGGGTAACATGACTTGTGGGTAAAGTGTATAACCTCTGTAGAGTGTAAATCTATCATGATAGCCGTGCTCACGGTTACGAGCGGCCTGGAAAACTCACAGTGTAGATGATCATGTTGTTTAATTGTTAATGTTGGATATTAATCTTATCATGTGGTTATTAGTTGGGTTGTGCATAATTAAAGCTTAGTGTTGGTAAAACTTGACCAAGTTAAAAGCAACCGCAGTACAGACAGTGTCAACCTTTTGAGCTTCATAACCCTATGTTACTCTTGCGGAGTACGTAAGTGCTCACTCTTGCTTTCTCAACCCCCTTCAGATGGCTATGAAGACTACCGTGAGGAGTACTAGGCTAGTGGTCAACCAGTCGGCGTTCCCTGTGAAGTGGAGCTTCGTCGCGAGAGTTTTCTTTATATTCTGCTGTTATTTTATTTAAATATTATTCGTTATGTAATAAGCACTCAGTGATGGTACTATTTAAAGATTTGTCGGCTTATGTGTGTGATTGATCTCTGGGCACACATGAGTTATTCATATTCAATTTTATCCTTAAAATTAGGTGTGACAAATTGGTATCAAAGCAAGTGTTGACTGTAGGACGCAAGCCTAGTTAGAATGGTCTTCTTATCTTCTCTTTTCTTGCATACCTCCTTGCATATAGATTTGCTCAAACTATTTATGCTACACTTGACTTATTCTATTGTGAAAATGTTGTTCTAATCTACCTATATCTTGTCTTGGTTAAAGATGCCTGCTCTTCACCGATCACCTCGTCTCAGTTCTAGTGAACGTGTACCTCCGCAGCAGTTTGTACCTCCTGAACCACAAGCGACAATGGAGGAGTCCTAGGAAGAACCAGTGGAGGAAGTCCAAGAAATCTCTAGTGGCGAAGAGTACCATGGGGAAGAGAGTCCCCATGCCTCAAGTGCTGTTTCCCCTATTTCCGATGCTGCCTTTGAAAACCTGCCAGAAGAACCCGGGTGGATCCGCACAAAGTATATCCGTGGAGGAGCGAACAGCAGTTATGCTCACTCTCAACTGGTGGAACTTGTGGGAGAATGCCACCCAGGACCTGAAGTTGCAATAATGTACACCTGCAAGGAATACAAACACCCCCTCGCCAATACCTATTGGAAGGCAAAGATATACATCTGTGGGAGTGCTGGTGTGCAAGCAGCGGAACGAGTGGACTATACCTTTCACAGTTGCGTTGCACATCCAACCATCGAAGCAAGCATGAAGGATGCAGCGTTCTGTGCATACATGGCTATCCACAACAAGTTCAGAGAAAGGGTTGCCAATACCTGACGTCGCTTCATCCCTCGCTTCGATGTGGAGCAAGGTTGGATCACCGCCGACCCCAATGGTGAAGGTGGTCCCGTTCTCAATGAGCTCGTCGACTTCGTCCAAGAAATGATGAGTATGTATGGACATCTTCTGGTGGAAACAATGACGCTACGCAAGGAGCTCAAGCGCAGTTATCAACAGCAAGATGAGCTCCGTGAAGAGTTTGGGTTGCCTCCAAACTTCAAGAAGATCAAGAAGTGTTAGGGCTAGGAATCCCCTTAGTGGTTATCGTTAGATCGTGAGTCGTGTGTGCTAGTGTTTTTCTAAGTGTTTAGTTGCTTGTGCTTTTGTTAATGTGTGAGTTGGATCTTTGTAATGATTGTTGAGGTTGTGGGTCTATCCACAACACTCATAGCTTAGGTTGGGTTACCTGAAAGATCTTAATAAATAAAGTTGCAGTTTTCTTTAATCTGTCTTTTCAGACCTCCCTGTCTTGTTAATTTTGCTCTTTTAAATCTGAACATCCTAAAATCATCAAAAATTAACTTAAAACATTAGACTTCCTTATCTTTCCATGGACACAAGAATCACCTTCATATATGTTCGGAGTTAAGAGAAACAATTCCTACAAGTTGATGTTTCTGCGCAGTTTGGTAATCTGGATAGATCTGTTTAAACACAGTTTATGACTAAGTTAATCTCAGAATCAGAAAAGGTCAGAATTACGAAAGTTGTAGATAATTTCTTTATCTTTCCAACCATGTAAGCTTTGCCTCTGTATGAGTTCGGGAACTTCAGATATGACTATTTTTCTAGACTGCTATTGTGCTGAAAATCCAGAAAAGTTGCAGACTCGTCCCGTGTCAGGTTTTAAATTTGTTCTTATGATATATGTGACAGATGCCTCGCACCAGGACTAACTCTGGATCCAACACCAGTGACAACAACAACGACAACAACAACAACCAGCACCCTCTACCTCCACCACCTGTGATGACCCCGGAACAGATGCAAGCCTAGATGATGCAGACAATGCAAGCCATGATGCAGTTCATGCAGAATCAACCTCACCAACCTGCTGGAGCTCCACCTGTCAACAAGCGGAGGGAATTCCTGCAAGGACAACCTCCCGTCTTCTCTCATGCCAGTGATCCGTTGGAGGCGAATGATTGGTTGCGTGCGGTGGAGAAGCAACTCAACATCGCACAGTGCAATGACCAGGAGAAGGTTCTGTATGCTTCTGGTCAACTTCAAGGTGCAGCACAGACTTGGTGGGAAACATATCAAGATGCTCGCCCTGGCAATGCCCCTGCTATCACTTGGGAAGAGTTTTCCAGGGACTTCAAGGCGTGCCACATTCCAGAGGGAATCATAGAGCTGAAGCAAGAAGAATTCAGAAATCTTCGGTTGGGACAGATGTCAGTCAGCGAGTACCATGACAAGTTCTCGCAGCTAGCTCTCTATGCTCCCAATGAAGTAATGGATGATGCTGATAAGCAGCGTCTCTTCTTAAAGGGGATCTACTATGAACTCCGGTTGCAGCTGAAGGGTAATACATACCCGAATTTCCAATCCCTGGTGGACCGTGCCATCGTCCTGGACAATGAACGCAGGGAGATGGACAAGAAGAGGAAGCTTAGGGGACAAGCTTCTAGAAGCAACACTCGCCAGCGTCCCAACTATCCCCAGCAGGGTTACCAGCAGAGGTACCAAGGTACATCCAACTTTGGGAACCGTAACCCGAACCAGCAACGTCCGCCATTCCAGCAACAAGGTGGTTACTCAGCACCTCGTCAAGGCTCATCCAACAGTACCCCCGTGAAGACTAATGTTCCCCACACCCCTACCAAGTGTTTTGCTTGTGGTGAACCCGGGCACATCTCCTACAACTGCCCCAAGAAGCAGAATCAGTTGAACCCTCCAAGCTAGAGTAGCAACAACCAAAGGGGAAGAAACCAACCACCACCCCATGGAAGGAGTGTGAACCATGTCTTCGCGGAAGCAGCTCAGGAAGCACCAGAAGTGATGATGGGTACATTCCAAGTCAACTCCATCCCCGCTTCTGTTCTATTTGATTCTGGAGCATCGCATTCTTTCACATCACCAACTTTTGTTAGAATGCATGGTATATCTATGTTAGCAATGCAAAACCCTATAATTGTGAATTCACCGGGTGGGGTTATGAGAACCGATTGTTATTGTCCATCGGTTACTGTTGCTCTAAAGGGAATAGACTTTAAAGCTAGACTTACAGTGTTGAGGACCGCTGGAATTGATGTCATTTTGGGATTGGATTGGATGAAGAAATATAGCGCAGTGATCAAGTGTGATAAGAAGATAGTTGAACTGTCTACACCTACAGGGAACAGGATCAGTGTTGATGTGGTTATGGAACCTCCACCGACAGCAGCCGTCAATCAGCTTGAGGAGGATGACAACCCAACAGATAGGGTTGTGGATGAATTTCCAGATGTATTCCCAGAAGATTTGCCAGGTATGCCTCCCGATCGTGACATTGAATTTATAATTGAGTTAATACCTGGAACTGCACCTATAGCTAAAAGACCATATAGGATGGGAATAAAAGAATTAGAAGAACTTAAGAAACAAATTAAAGAGTTGTCGGATAAGGGTTTTATTCGTTCCAGTTCTTCACCTTGGGGTGCACCGGTTATCTTCGTTGACAAGAAAGATGGCAGTCAGCGGATGTGTGTTGATTATCGGTCGCTCAATGAGGTCACTATCAAGAACAAGTATCCTTTGCCCAGAATCGATGATTTGTTTGATCAGTTGAAAGGTGCTTGTGTGTTCTCCAAGATTGATCTTCGGTCAGGTTATCATCAGTTGAAGATCCGTGCTTCAGATGTTCCCAAGACAACATTCACTACAAGGTATGGATTGTATGAATATACGGTGATGTCATTTGGTCTTACCAATGCACCTGCGTACTTCATGTATCTGATGAACAAGGTCTTTATGGAATACCTGGATAAATTTGTGGTGGTATTCATTGATGATATTCTGATCTACTCCAAGAACGATGATGAACATGCTGAACACTTGAGATTGGTATTGCAGAAGCTCAGAGAGCACCAGTTGTATGCCAAAAGAAGTAAGTGTGAATTTTGGTTGAAAGAAGTTTCTTTTCTTGGCCATGTTGTGTCTAATGGAGGTATATCAGTTGATCCGAGTAAGGTGGAAGATGTACTGAATTGGAAACCCCCAACCAATGTCAGTGAGATTCACAGTTTTCTTGGTTTAGCTGGATATTATAGAAGGTTCATTGAGGGATTCTCTAAGCTAGCTAAACCTATGACCGCGTTGCTTGAGAAAGATGCCAAGTTTGTCTGGTCAGAGAAGTGTCAGACTAACTTCAAAGAATTGAAAAAAAGATTGACTACAGCTCATGTGTTGACCTTGCCGGACTTGAGTCAGAAGTTCTCTATTTATTGTGATGCCTCTCATCTTGGGTTGGGTTGTGTGCTTATGCAAGAAGGGAGAGTTGTGGCGTATGCTTCGCGACAACTGAGAAAGCATGAGTTAAATTATCCGACTCATGACTTGGAGTTAGCAGCTGTGGTTCATGCATTGAAGATATGGAGACATTATCTTATCGGTCATAAGTGTGACATATACACCGACCATAAGAGTTTGAAATATATCTTTACTCAATCAGATCTGAATTTGAGGCAACGTCGTTGGTTGGAACTGATCAAGGACTATGATCTTGATGTTCACTATCATCCTGGTAAAGCCAATGTTGTGGCCGATGCTCTTAGCAGGAAAAGTTATGCTAATGAGATTCGGACAATACCTATGCTGGAAGAGTTGTGTGCTGAACTTGAGCATCTCAACTTGAGCATTGTTGCTAATGCTATGGAGATGGTAGTGGAGCCTACGCTAGAAAAAGAGATTCGTGAAGGTCAGTTGCAAGATAAGAATCTGCAGTTGATAGTTGAGAACTTGAAAGAAGGAAAGTCACCAGGTTTCCAGCTAGATGAGAATGGTACTTTGTGGTATGGAAAGAGAATCTGTGTCCCCGACATCAAGTCTATACGACAAACGATTCTGCGAGAAGCTCATGAGTCAACCTATTCAATCCATCCTGGAAGCACTAAGATGTACCTAGATCTTAAAGAGAAGTACTGGTGGGTTGGATTGAAACGTGATGTGGCAGAATATGTGGCAATATGTGATACATGTCAGAAGATTAAAGCAGAACATCAGAGACCTGCCAGACTATTGCAACCGATGAAGATACCTGAATGGAAGTGGGATGAAGTTGGTATGGATTTCATAGTTGGGTTACCGCGTACTCAGAAAGGTTATGACTCAATCTGGGACATAGTTGACCGCTTGAGTAAGGTAGCTCACTTCTTGCCAGGTCGAACCACTTATACGGGAGCACAGTTAGCAGAGTTGTATATGGAAAGAATTGTGTGCCAGCATGGAGTTCCAAAGAAGATCGTGTCAGATAGAGGAACCCAGTTCACTTCGCATTTTTGGAGGAAAGTGCATGATTCCCTTGGGACAGTGTTGAATTTTAGCTCAGCGTATCACCCTCAGACAGATGGACAGACAGAAAGAACAAATCAAGTGCTAGAAGATATGTTGAGAGCTTGTGCTTTGCGGTATGGTACCAGTTGGGATAAGTGTTTGCCCTATGCTGAATTCTCATATAATAACAGTTACCAAGAAAGTCTTAAAATGGCACCGTTTGAAGTTTTGTATGGACGGAAGTGTAGAACTCCGTTTTTCTGGAATCAAACGGGAGAAACCCAAGTGTTTGGACCAGATGTTCTGAGAGATGCAGAAGAACAAGTCTGAGTAATCAGAGATAATCTGAAGATAGCACAGTCTCGACAGAAGAGTTACGCTGATAACCGAAGAAGAGATTTGTCTTTTGAGATAGGTGATTATGTTTACTTGAAAGTGTCACCTATGAGAAGTGTGAAACGGTTCAATATGAAAGGGAAGTTAGCACCCAGATATATTGGTCCGTTCAAGATTCTTGAGAGACGTGGAGAAGTTGCTTATCGGTTAGAGTTACTAGAAAGTTTGTCAGGAGTTCACGATGTGTTTCACGTATCTCAACTCAAGAAGTGTTTGCGAGTACCCGAGGAACAGTTACCATTGGAAGAACTTACAGTTAAGGAAGATTTGACCTATGAGGAATATCCTGTTAAGATTTTGGAGACAGCTGAAAGAGTTACAAGGAGTAAAGTCATCAAGATGTGCAAAGTACAGTGGAATCGGTATACAGAAGAAGAGGCCACTTGGGAAAGAGAGGAAGATCTAAGAAAAACCTACCCTCAACTCTTTAAGTAAGTAAAATCTAGGAATCTTGGGGCGAGATTCTTTTAAGGGGGGTAGATTTGTAACACCCTAAAATTTGAATAGTAAAATAGGTTTGAATTTGAGTTTAATTTGATTTAATTTCAAGCCATTTTGTGAAGCATAGAATTAAATATATAAAACTAAAGTTAAATTTCATGTTAGGGTTAACTTGTGTGATGCACCTCATGCCCTTGCATTCTCTTTCTTGTGTTGTGTGGCTTTGCAAAATCTTGAAAAGGATTTCAAAATCTATTTTGGAAATTATTTTGCAAAATTCAAAAGAGGAAAAAGAAAAGAAAAAGAGAAAACCCCTCACCTCTCCCTCTGGCCCGAGAGCCCACGCGGCCTGCTCCCTTCCCCTCTCTCCTTCCCCCTCCGCAGTGGGCCGGCCCGCTTGGCCGCAGCCCAGCACCGCTCGCGCTCCCTCCCTCTCTCTGTCTCTGTCTCGGTGGCCCCACATGTCGGCCCCGCCAGCCTCCCTCCTTCTCTCTCTCTCTGTCACCGACACCGTGACCCCACCAATCAGTTCTCCCTCCTCCCTCGGTTCGTGTCCGAGCAGGACACCGCCGGACGCCGCGACGCGCCGCGTTCGCCCCGCGTCCGTTTTCCCCGCGCGCGTAACCGCCCCGGATTTCGCCGCGGCCCCCTTTAAATAGCGCCGCCACTGTGCCTTGCCTCCCATCGCCTCACATCCCTCGGACGCCGCAATAGCAGAGCCGCAGCGCCGCCACGTTCCGCCGTGGAGTCGCTGCCGTTCCGAGCTGCTCAGACCTCGGTGAGTTCCCCCGAACCGCGCCTAACCTTCGCGAGCTTGCGGAACATCCCCTCTCCCTCTTCTCTCCCTCTCGTGCGCTCTGTGTCATCCCGCCGCCGGGCATCGATGCTGCGCCGCCGCTGTCCGTCGAGGCCGGTCCTCCTCGGCCGTCCTCGGGCCTCTCCAAGACTCGCAATCGCCTCACGCGGGTGTGGGACACCTTTTCCCCCTCTGTTCTCTTTCTCTTTGTGCACTGGAAGCCCGCGCCGCCGTCGCAAAGCCTTACCGCCGCCGCGCTATGCCGCCAGTCACCCTTGGGCTATTCCGGACCCCGCAAACCACGTAGGTGTATTCGCCGTTCTCTTCTCTTTCTCCCGGTGTGCTCGTCTTGCGAAACCGAGCACCGCAGAGCCCTATCCCCCTCGCGCCGCCGTGCGCTGGCCGCTAGCCATGGCGTCCGCCGTGCTGCTCTGCTCTGATCCAATGAAGAACCGCCGTATCCCTTCCCCCTTCTAATCTCCACCGTCTATCTCTGATCTAACGGATCAGAAACTACCGTACCCCTTCGCCATCTAATCTGAGCCTTCCATTCTGAATCCAACGGCCCTGGATGCCCGATACCCCTTCGTCTGGGTCTTTTTCCTAAAGAGCCCCCGAGCTTTCTGATCTCTTAACCCGCGGTCCAGAAGGTGGGTTTCTGTTTTGCGCTTTCCCCTCGGGAAAACGTAATCTCTTTTAATCCGATTTCAATTCAAAAATAAAAGGAATTTCCTATTTTCAGGTTTTCCTCTAAACTTCAAATGCTTATATTTTCTTTGTTTTAAATCCAAATCGACCCATTCGAGTTGAGTTAGATCCGTATTTTCATGTTCTATCCAGTAGTATAGATTTCATCTATGTTAATTACTTTTGAAAATCAGAGAAAATTACTTTACTAAAAGCTTTAATCTGCTCTCTTCAAAATCCCGTTAATCTATAACTTCTCCGTTTTAGATCCGATTAGCGTGCTTCTCGTATCTTTGTGATCGTAGTAAAGTATAGATCTGTTTTATAACCTTTCAAAGTTTCTTTATTGTTTATGGTGTAATGTTCTGATCATGCCTTGTTTGCTTCGTGTATGATTGTTCAGATGATTGCGTGGTGATGTTGATCGAGTTCAGCCGGTGAGATCTTCGTTGACCAAGAGTTCTTTGCAGCAGATCAGGATCACCGGGAGCTTTGTAATCAAGGCAAGTTTAACATGGGATCATCCTTGTTACCTATTCACCATAATTCAATCTAGTCATTATTGCATGTGTCTAATTTGATTCCTATTAGATCTATACCATAGCTTTGTTATCCTTTACCTTGTCACCATGGGGGTATATGCATATGGGTAGCTTTGCTATGCTTTACAATAATGGATCTTGAGATGAATCTTGACTAATGATATATGCAACAATGAGATAAAACTGGCTTTTATAGCAACATGGAATAGGACCCCGCTGTAGGGCAAAAGCTGGATTTCTAATACAACCACAAGTGCTATAATGGCTCTGGCTTTAGTCAAGTATAAAGATTCGTACTAGCATGTTGGCAGTTCGTGAAAGGCACCATTGTCGAGCTGGTTGCAGGGCATGTTCTAGGGTGGTTACCGCTTCGAAAGGTACCATCGAGTAGAGGCTTTGTATACCCCTTGCCCTTGGGTCCGAAGGGTCTGGCAACATGTTAGGAAGACTTTTGAAAGACTTCATAGTGTTCCTTGCCCACTCACCTTGGAAGTGTTATGGGAGTTATAAACCCGGGCATATGGGTAACATGGCTTGTGGGTAAAGTGTATAACCTCTGCAGAGTGTAAATCTATCATGATAGCCGTGCTCACGGTTACGAGCGGCCTGGAAAACTCACAGTGTAGATGATCATGTTGTTTAATTGTTAATGTTGGATATTAATCTTATCATGTGGTTATTAGTTGGGCTGTGCATAATTAAAGCTTAGTGTTGGTAAAACTTGACCAAGTTAAAAGCAACCGCAGTACAGACAGTGTCAACCTTTTGAGCTTCATAACCCTATGTTACTCTTGCTGAGTACGTAAGTGCTCACTCTTGCTTTCTCAACCCCCTTCAGATGGCTATGAAGACTACCGTGAGGAGTACTAGGCTAGTGGTCAACCAGTCGGCGTTCCCTGTGAAGTGGAGCTTCGTCGCGAGAGTTATCTTTATATTCCGCTGTTATGTTATTTAAATATTATTCGTTATGTAATAAGCACTCAGTGATGGTACTATTTAAAGATTTGTTGGCTTATGTGTGTGATTGATCTCTAGGCACACATGAGTTATTCATATTCAATTTTATCCTTAAAATTGGGTGTGACAGTTACCTTCGAGATAAACGCACAGTTTCCTCGATCTCTACGTGTGGAACCGCAATTTAATAATAAAATCCCTCGATTGTAGCACAAACAGTTGCAGACCACCTCGATCACCACGCGTATCTACCGCGGGCCTCTCCATATTCCTGCACAGTGTGAAACGGAACCCCAAAATGCCCCTGAGTAAGCTTATAAAAGTTACCGGGATCCATACTGCTTTTTACCCGAGTCCATTTTCACTTTTACACTCCCTGCCTTCGTCTTCAACCTTCGGCGCCCCCAAAGAACACAAGCACGAGCAACAATCCTTCTCTGCAATCCAAGGACGGACCGCAAGCACTCCCTCGACTCCAATGGCGATCCAAGTCGACATCCCCAAGGTGAGACCTATTTTCTTCCTAATCCAACCTTCTGCTGGTTCTTTTCTCGCACAAATTTGGATTTATCCCCGTTCCTTTTCTGATTTTTCCCCCTTCTTTCCTTCGAACCCTAGGAACTGTACAACAAGGTAGTGATCCCGCTTGCTGGTTCCAACTTTAGCTGCTTAGGCCCCATGGGCAATCCGGATCCCACCTTCATAATCAATGCAGAAACCAACCAGGTACCCTTCAGATCTGAGTGCTTCGGCTTAGGATTATTGAAAGATGCTTTCCGGTCATGGCCCAAGCCCACCAAGGGGTGGAAGAACTGGTACCTCAGGGTTACTAGGCGCAGCAAGTTTATTGGCAAGAGCGCAATTTGGATCAATGCATCCGGCTTTCCATTGCCGATATGGAGAGAAATGAGAACATGCTGATAGCTGCCTCCTACTTCTGGTCGGACACTATGAACGCCTTCCTATTCCGACATGGACCAGCCACCCCTACCCTTGCCAATGTCCACATGTTGACCGGCCTGGACGTGTCTTCTGCCGACACCTTTACCTTATTCAATAGGAAGGCCGAGTACAAAGTGAACACTCGGAACATCGGTGGCTGGACATGGTATATTCATGAGTGCCAGAAGACAGGATCGGTAAACCATAGGGAGCACGCCACTTTCCTGAATATGTGGTTAGAAAAGTTCATCTTCTGCGGCAGGGCAGTTGGACCCACTACCATGCATCTCCCAGCAGCTGAGCTACTTGCCGATGAGACAAGACTTCCCCTAGGAAGATATCTTCTAGGATCGGTATATCTCCTTCTCCATCAAGTATCCCAGAAGTTACTGCTAGGTGAGCACATCGGCAACCTTGGAGGTCCCTGGTGGTTTATCAATATGTGGTTGAACGCACAGATGCAGAAAGCGCTTCAGTTCGACTTGTTCGCTCAACGATTCCCAAGAGACATATCGGAAGATCATCAGTGTAGGGATGATGAATCGGCAACTCGCCCTCCACTCAACTTTGGAGAGGCCATTATAGTACTGCTAGGGACCGATGCCGATGCGGAGAAATTCGGTCTATTCTTTCAGAAGTTTTATAATGGAATTCCTGCCACAGAACGGCTCTGGTGGCCATATGCCGACGAAGACAACCGATTCCCACTGCTGTTCAATCTTACCGATGGGAACATGCCTGAGAATCAAATAATCATAAAGGCCAGTATTGTTCCCCATGCTATCCCAGTCAACATCTTCGGATCCGGGAAGAATGCTCCTCCATCGTTTGAATTCTATTATCCATCGGCGGCGGTGAGACAACTAGCCTTCGGCCAACTGCCGATCAAGCTCTGCTACTCCAAGGTGGTGAAGCCTAGGCAGACAATCTCCAGTGCCCTAGATTGGAACAAGGTTGTCAACCTTCCTCCCAGTGCCGATGTGTCAGACCTTGACCTATCCTCCTGGTCACCAACCTCCTTCATCACGAATGAGTACAAGTCTTGGTGGCAAGAATGGAGGTGTCAGCTGTTTGCCAAGTCGTCGCACTACTATCGGAACATAATTGACGCCGATCACATCATTCCTGACAACACGGTAAGTTTTATTCCGATGCATTCCTTATTACTTTACCCCTGTCATCGGCATCTGACCCCTTCACACTTAGCAGGTTGACGATCCGATTCCTCCGATGAGCAGGAGTGGCAAGCCCTTCAAACTCCGAATGACGAGTCCCGTATCACTCATCGGCAACAAGGCCCCCACATTAGCCGCCTTCACTCCTCAACAGGTACCTACGCCGACACCGGCGAAAACCAAGGCTACATCGACCGCTGCTGCTGCCCTGACGCGGGTGTTTGCAGTAAACCCATCTTCACTCACGCCGATTACATAATGTCTCATTGGCAATCTTTATTTTGTATAACTTGCATTATATTTTCACGCAATGAGGTCATCGGGAGCTACTTCAAGTAGATAGGCACCTCCAAGTTCTGCTGCCGATGCCCCCCAGTCTTTATTGAAACGGGCCGGATCCCCTGCTGCTGCGCCACGGAAGAAAAGGCGTCTGAGGCTAGCTTCCCCGTCTTCTCCATCGGCTTCAACTGCAACACCAACTGCCAATGCACCATCGGCAAGACCGTCGACGGCTCCTACTCCTGATCATCCAATGGATGACGTCCCTGACCAGGGGACGACTCCACTAGCCACAGCGGCAACATCAGCATCGGTACTTTCACCAGCTGAGATTCCCGTTGAAAGAACGGTGTCACCACCAAGGGAGCCAGTCATCACGTCGGAAGCAACACCGATAACAACGCCACTAGCACCAACGGCTTCAGCAACAGAAGCTCATTCATCAGCAACCGCTGCCGATTTCCAAGATGAGGCTGGACCCTCCAACATGCCAAGTCCCAGGCAAGAAACCCGCTTCAAGATGGTAAGTCGGTTACCTAAAAATTCATAATATAGCTTCATGATCGGCACATTTTAACTTCTTCATTTTCAGCCCCAGGACTCCCCAGACAGCCTATTCTCCTTCGGCATCAACCCCTAGGACGAGGAGGAGCACCAAGAAGGCCCCATTCAAGCCGACAACTTATTCTCCTTTGCTATCGACATCCCTGATGACGATGGGGAGGAAGAAAGCTCTGCCCCAACTCTATCGGCAGCGGTCAAGTCCAAACTCGAAGCACTGCTTTCCTTGCTGCAACAAGACACGTCACAGCTCGTCCAAGATTCAATCGCAGCAAGGACAGTCTTCAAGGATCTCCAAGGCCAACTACCTACCAATGCAGAAGAGATCCTCCTTCAAGCAGCCTTTCTTGAGAGTCGCCGGCTCCAATACCAACGGGTCTCAAGCCGTATCGCCAATAGGAATGCTCAATCGAAGCTTACGGAAGAAATGCTTAGTTTTAAGCAAAGTGCCGATGAGAAGCACAAGAACATCGGCCAAGTAGAAGCTTCCGGCACCGAGCTTGAATAGGCTTTCATCCAGCTATCGGCAAGAAAGGAAGAGCTGCAAGCTGAGCTGAGAAAGGTTGAAGAATCTTTGAATGCAGTTAGCCAGAAGAGAGCTCTTCTTCTCGACACCATCAAAGCTCTGCGCCAAGAGAGGGACAACAATGCCCGACAAGCCATCGCTCTGAAGAAAAAGATCAAGTCGGTTGAAGGCTCTGCCGATGAAGATGCTAGGGAGATAGAGGAGATAGAACAAATTCGCCTGCGCGCGATATCAGTCATCCACTCCCTGTTGCAACTTATTAAATTCCGTCACATCGGCAAATGTAATATTGATACTTGATTTTGCTCTGTAATATAGTGGCAATACGCTATTACCGATGTATTACAACTTTCCTTTCATCGGTATTCAAACGAGCACGCTATACGTTGACTCCTTCAAGAGTTTCTAAAATATAAGCATCGCTGGGAGCAGACTGCCTCCTCCGATAAGGACCTCCCCAATTAAGAAATCGTTTTCCAACCTTAGAACATAGTCCCAATCGGTAAAATCAACTCTCATACCAGAGTACCATCGGCAAACTCCTTCGCCCAGTTATCGGCAACCATTACCGACACCATGACTTATCGAATCGGCCAAAATCCTCCTTGAGTGAGCAGAACCTGGCGTTCAGCCTGACTGTTTGTTGAGGTAGCAATAATCGGCAATAAGGTTTCATACTTCCATCGGAACAAAATTAGGACAATGCCGATAAACCCACCAAAGAAAGTACAAGGAGCAACTTCCTCTAAAATACCTGCACCACATACTTAGTTATTGCGTGTAAGCACGGCAGAATCATCCTTACAACTGTTTTTCCTCTGGCAGTTAACAAATTCATCGGCAGTACGGCGTTTCATACACAAACCATCGGCCGGTACCCCCAAGTATAATAATTGGAATCGCCAGAGCTTGCTAAGTGCGGCCCCCAAGCCAAAATGTCCAAGATTGACTCCGATTAGACCATCGGCAATATATTGCCATCTGCCGATGGATCTCCACCCTTGCGCTTTGGCCTCCACTGCTTTCCCCTTAAAGGAATTTCAGTATTACATAAGTCATTATGGCGCTCGCGCTGAATTCTTCTCTTTTGGGTCTTGGTCAGGCCTTTAGGACACCACTGAGGGAGTTTAGTTTTCCAGACAGGCTGATGCTGCCTTTCATTACTCACATCGGCACTTCTTCCGATGTTTGAATCTCTGGAGAGCACTTCCTCATCGGGCACTCTTGTATTGGCCATCTCCTCAAGCTCCTCCTGATCAACGCGCCTGCCAAGCCTGTCATGGGCACTAAGCTTGCCCCCAGTCGGTCATGCACCGACCTCTTTTCTCTGAGTGGCTTAGCGTACCTAGATGCTCGATCATCAAAACAAGGTTTCTTACTTAACCAATCGGCAGTGTAGTACCCGTTGCATTCAGGACAATTATCAGCAGTGCCCTCTTCCCAACAGTGAACGAAGAAAGGACACCTCCAGTGGTCTTTCTGCCGAAGCCGTTCCTTTTGCGATTGCCGATAATTTTTCCTTGGCTATTTGTGAGTGATTACAACGCCAGGAGCCCTATGGGCACTGCTACCTTCATCGGTAATTCTCTTACCTTTCCTGTCATCGGCAAACTTTTCTACATCACGTTTAGCCACTTGATGATCAGGATCTACTGATGCACTTTTTCTGGCAGCATCCGATGTCAGCACCTTAGTCTTTCCACTAGTTTCTACCATATTATTTGGAAACGGGCACTGATCAGTTTCCATCGGTTTCTGGACTTTTGAATTTTCAAATTTGATACGCCCAGATTCAATCCCTGACTGCAACCGCTGCTTGAACACTTTGCAGTCACTGGTACTGTGTGAGGATGCATTATGCCACTTGCAGTACCTGGTCTTCTTGAGTTCCTCGGCCGATGGAATTACCTGATTAGGGGCTAGTTTAATTCGCCCTTCCTGAAGCAATAGGTCAAATATCCCATCGGCCTTTGTGACATCGAAGGTGAACTTTCCAGTCTTCTTCCGGTCGTGCGTACAAGGTACCGACTCCTCATCTTTTACCCACTCAACAGTGCTGACGTTAACCTCCTCATCCGACTCGGAGTCCCCTTGTCCAACGAAGAGTACCCTTGCGCTCCAAATCTCCTTAGGCTCGAATGATTCACCATCTTGATCGGCCTCGGTGATGTCAAAGGTGAAACTTTCCAATTCAGCAACGTTGATATTTGGCTCTTCGTCCGAGTCTGAAGCTTCCACTTTCTCGGTCGAAAACACCTTTGTGTCTGGATCTTGCCGATGCGCAGACTCGCTCACTGGTTGGGCAGATGGATGCATTTCTTCATATTTCCGTGGTGAGCAAGTCGGAGCAATTGATACATCAGCAGCACCAATCTGTTGAACGTTATGCATCGGTTGCCTAACCGATGAGCAATTCTGGACGCCTACTGGCTGAGTAGATTGATGTATTTCTTCACATCTTTGTATTAAACAGGCCGAAGCGATCGACCCATCAACAACACCAATCTGTTGAATATTACGCATCGACTGATTGGCCGATGGGCAACTTTGAACATCGACCGGTTGAGTAGGTTGATGCACTTCTTCAGGTCTTGACGTCAAAGTATTTGAAATGATCGGTACGTGCGCTAGTACCAGTTATTGGAATACTATGCTTCGGCTGCGTTGCCGATGGGCAACTTTGCACAGTTACTGGTTTGCATTGTGGCATTATATTCATTACATTCATCGGTTGCTGTACCGATGTTTCATTGTACGCTCTTTCTTACGAGTATTGCGGTGTAGTACTTATCGGCTGATGTACCGATACTTCATCCTGAAGACTCGCTAGATGCCGCGGAACTCCTGCCACTTGGTGTTCAGGCTGCACATATTGCTGCTGAATCGGCAATTGACCGATCCAAGCTACATTAGGTGTCATCGGCACATGACTTACCGATGGCTGATAACTAGCTGACTCTTGCAGCCCTTGTACACTCGGATGATAGCCTCGACTTGCGGGTACCATAGGCTGAGCAGCTATTGCTGATACATACTGATTGACACTCGGCATGCTTTGTTGCATCGGCCAAAAATTTGCCGATGGCTGATAGCCAACTGACTCTTGCAACCCTTGTACTCTTGGATGATAGCTTTGATTTGTAGATACCATGGGTTGAGCAGCCGTGGCCGATGCAGGCTGATTGACACTCGACATGCCTCGTTGCATCGACCAAGAATTTGCCGATATCTGATAACCGGCTAATGTTTGTTCTCGTTGTGCCCTCGGATGATCTCTTTAACTCGCGGGCACCACAACTTGAGTAGTTATTGCCGACACAGATTGATTGATAATCGGCATACCTTGTTGCATCGGCCAAGAAGTTACCGATGGCTGATAGCCAACTGACGCCTGTCGTTCTTGTGGCGCCGGATGATCAACAACATAGCTACCTTGATTAGCAAGTGTTCCAGTTTGAAGAACCATTGCCACCATGGGTTGACTCGCAAGTGCTGGGCATTGTCGTATCGGCAAGTGACTTGCCGGTGGTTGGGCGTACGGCACTCTGGGTATTGCCGTTTGCAGATTCCCTGTTGGCAACTGCACCGTTTGAGAAGATGTAGCATAATGCATCACTGGAACCATCGGCTGTACAGATGTTGCCGATGCCATGAGAACCTTCCACCCTGCATGGTTATCTTGGACCAATCTGGAATCAGCAGATAGACTTGGAGACATACCGTATCCCCAGCAGTTGGCTGAAGTTGGCTGATTCTGGATCACAGGTCCAAACATTGTTGAAGCCACCAGATTTGTGTTCACCTGAGTAGTGCTTGTTGGGCTTAATCTTGGTGGCACGATCTCATCGGAAGATCGGCTCATAATTGGTGTAAACACCCTTGGAACCGCCGATGGGGTCGCAGCAGATGCCGATCCGAGCTGACGATACTCTGGACCAACATAATATGGTGCCTGTCCCTTGAAAGCTTGCTTGACAGCATTGCACACGGTATCGGACAGCACGTTGGATTGCCTAATTAATACCTCATTAAATGCATAATTAACCGTATCTTGTACTTTACTAGGATCGGCGTAGAAAGTAGTGTGCCGTGGCGACGGCGGATCTTGCTTCTATAGTGCTTCGCCGATCCCGTTTAGGCTGAAGGATCTAAGATACAAGCACTTGTACTCCTCCATTGCCTGCTCCATAGCCTGCTTCTGACGATCTGTCAGATCTGCCGCGGAGACTTCAATGACACTCCTTGGATTAGTCATGATAAACATATGATTTATATAATCGTGTCCCACCGGGTGTGCCAAAGAGGTGTTGACACAAAAAGCGTCAGGATCTGCGAACACCTCGGGCTATTACCCAAAGCTCGGTATCCGGAGGCATGCCAGTCGATTTGATCAGTTAATCGACAAGGAAGATAACTATAGCAAGATCCAATCCAGACAACGGCGATGCGCCCGGATGCTGGGATTGGGGCTTGATCAGGATAACTAGAGCAAAGCTGAACGAGGCAACAGCGATGCAGCCCGTCGAAGCTTGAAGAACTCGTTAAAAGCTATAACTAATGCAAAAAGGGTAAATTGCGATAAAAAGTAGAATAAGAGTAAAATTGATTTGTTTTTGATTGGATTGATTCTTTTTCCATAGCCCTCGGGCACGTATTTATACTCCCGCATGGAGAGTTGTACAAAGACACGACACGTATCCTTCCTAAAACAAACTCCTAATTTTAAGGAAACTGACTCGCGCAGGAGCCGGATAACAATATTTATTTTCCTAAACAAACACGCCTATTTTAAAGGAAAATAAACGACTCATGCAAGAGTCGGACTCAAACTACTATAATAATAATACTGGTACAAAACACCAGTTTCCTTATTCTTCTCTTCGATGGAAACTTTCCATCGGCAGATCCCTTCAATCCGTGCCTTCCTTCTTTGACCACCGGTAGCCTTCTGCTGACATCAAGCACTAAGTCACCTTGTACTCATCGGCACTCTATGCCCATCGGCATCGGCAACACTTCCCGATCGGCAACCTTGTACTGATAACTGTCTTCACCAATCAATCCCTATCAGCAATCGGCAACCACTCTTCATCGGCAATCGGCAATGCCTCCTTATCGGCAATCGGCAATGCCTCCTCATCGGCAATCGGTAATCTGTCAGCAATCAGCATCAACAACTTCATAGCTTAAGTTATTTGACTTCATCAATTAACCTTTGTCGGCAAGAACCATCCAGCCTCCATCGACAGCACACTTAGTCTTCCCGCAACGTATTCCCATCGGCAATACTACCTTATTATTTCCCGACGTCGATGGAGAACGGCCGCTGACCAGTCAAACCTTAGCTCATTTGACACGTGCTGAAAAACGGTGTCAACATAACCATTAACTAAATAAGGAAAAGGATCTAAATGAAACCCATAGCTAGAATTAGGGTTTATACTAACAGAATTCCACGAGTTTTGGTGAATGTTTGTTTCTGCAGGGGGTTATCAGGAAATACCAAGGAAAGGCCCACATGTCATGTTTACATAGAGATATTTATCAACCACACAATTTTCTGTACTCTAGAAGGTTCCAGGAGACACCAGAATGAACGGGAGCCGAGTCAGGCCCGAGACCAGGGCGCCCGCCCTACCCCCGGAGCCAATCAGGCTCCGCTTCGCGGATCGTGCCCCACCGCCTTTGAGTATGAATCTAAACCCTTCATATAGGTTGGTTTGATCCAACGACCCATGTTCATTTGAGGAGGCTATATAAGGAAGGCCCCTGACTCCCCTGAGGATCATCTCATCACATTATTCTTCTCCAAAGCAAAAGCTAGGGTTTCAATTAGAGAGAGAAGGAGAGAGGTCCCTCTAGTTGTCTAGATCTAGTTCTTCTAGTTCTAGTTCATCTAGCTGTAATTAGAGGTGAGAGAGAGGAGGAGAGAGCTAGGAGGAGCCGGATCTGTCGGATCTTCCTCAACATTGTACTTGTGCAACATCTGGTTTGGAGCGATCTCCAGGTTCTTCATTTATTATTTCTAAGTATCTTATTTTAGTTCTTACTTTATTCTATTTACGCGATCTCCGCTCATATTGAGTGCTCTAGTTTTAACATTGAATTAGAGTAGTACTTTATTCTATTTACGCGATCTCCGCTCCACCTTCAATTAGAGTTGTTTGATGTCTGGGGAATTGACTACATGGGACCATTCCCAAGGTCTGGAGATGTTGAATACATCTTGGTGGCAGTTGACTACGTATCCAAGTGGGTAGAATCATTACCTTGTCGAGCTGCCGACTCCAAGCATGCTAAGAAGATGTTCCATGAAGTGATATTCCCAAGATTCGGAATGCCTCGAATGGTCATAAGTGATGGAGGATCACATTTCATCAACAAAACATTTTGGATGTTCCTAGCACAATATGGAGTCAAGCACAACATTGCAACTCCATACCATCCTCAAACTAGCAGTCAAGCTGAAACATCAAATAAGAAAATCAAGAACATTTTGCAGAAGACCGTGGATGAGATGGGAAAGAAATGGAAGTACAAGCTTCATGATGCACTATGGGCGTATAGAACTGCATACAAAACACCCATAGGCATGACACCTTATCAACTTGTATATGGAGAAACATGTCACCTGCCTGTTGAATTGGAATTCAGAGCTCATTGGGCCATCAAGAAATGGAACATGGATCTCCACTTGGCTGGTAAGAAATATCAGATGCAAATATCTGAGCTAGAGGAATGGAGAGAAAAAGCTTATCACAATTCCAAGATCTACAAAGAGAGGACAAAAAGGTGGCATGATAAGAGAATTAAGCACAAGGAGTTTACACCTGGTGATAAAGTTCTGCTATTCAACTCAAGAGTGAAGCTCTTTGGTCATGGAAAACTTCGAAGCAAATGGGAAGGACCATTCAAAGTAATTGAAGTTGCACCACACGGTGCTGTTACACTTCAAGATGATACAGGTAACATATTCAAGGTAAATGGTCAACGGTTGAAAGTTTTTCTTGAACCTGAGAACTTAGAAGAAATTGACTTGATTGAATTTTTGCAATTTAAAGATTCAATATAGAAATTAATCATGCTTTAGACAACTAAGGTTTAAGTGGCCAACCACTAATGATTAATCAATTCCACGAGCTTTGTTGTCTATTTGAGTCGTGCAGGATTTGGAAGCATCAATAAGATCTAATACATCAACAGCAAGAGTGAACGACTATGTCAACATCAGCTTGGGGGAGAGCACCCCCATATATCCAGGTAAGTATCCTTATTCACATAGGTTTACTTTTATTAATTACATAGATTAATAAAAAAATGTGAGCACATGAAGGTTCACACTTAAATAATTACGATACTTTTTATCTTGGAATTTTCATTGTCTACTTTATCATTAATAGAGTTTCATTTAGTAATAATAATAGGTGTGTTTTGCTAATAATAAAATGAAGAACTCTGAAGATAACTCTATGGAAATGATGAATAGTTTCTCTGCCGCAATTCCTTTCAAGTACCTAGTTTTCAAATTTGATCTCTCTCAAGTTTAGGCATAATTGTTATGGTTTGAAATTTGCTCTGAACCTAAAACTTGTGGGAGGAAGTACCTGATCTAAGTCTAAGTCGTTGACGGATATGGTATGGGAAGGTTTGAGTACTATTTATATACTCCTAGAGATACTAGAATTCTGGAGAATTTTATCTTTTGAAAACTTTAAAAATACCACATGATGAGTTCATGTATGACGAGAGTTTAAATTCCTACCACAGCCATATACATGCTTACTAGATTAGGAAACCGCACATTTTTACATACTGCTTATGAGCATTGAGTGTGGTCAAGCTGTGCGACACTTGGGAACTAGTCATGCGGTTTGAATCAAGATTCACACACATCCATACATGCTGCTTCCACCTCAGAAGTACGTATTCACTTACACTACACCCAAATACGCTGCTTCCATCCTAGAAGTACGTATCCATATATGTCCACCCATTTCCATATCTAGATCCACCAAAAATATTCTACTGAAACACATAAATATTCTCATATTCCTATTTTATCCCTGTGAAATAAAGGCTCCAGTCAATGTTCGCCTTATTGCTCTACAAGGATGAGTGCTCTTGAAAAAAACGAGGAAATAAAAATGGGCAAGTGCCCGCCAACCTCGAAAAAAAAGAGAAAAAAATATATAGATATATTATCGAGCATCTCATTCCCTCCAAAAGGTTTCAAATACAAGAAAGGTATATCTATCAGAAAGGGAGCAAAAGTAGAATTAGACTTTCATCCCTACCACCATCATCATCATCATTTACCACCATTATCATTTACCACCATCACACACCATTCATTCGCCACACATGCACATCTTGATTTGACTTATTGACCTGTTCCTTTGGATCCATGGTTTGACTATGCAACATATGTCTTGTAAGTATGTATACGCTATCTCCCACCTATGAGCCTTAGATATCAGCCTATTAGAAGTAGGGTGAGAGAGAGAAGGCAATACCACAATGCCTTATACCACAAATACCACATATCTGAGAGAAGACAACACCTGTAATGCCTTGGTAAGGATCTAGAAATACCACAAAGGAGCGACTGAGAGAGTCATACAAGGAATCTCTGAGTTTTATTTTGAAATTCTACAAAAAACTCTGGAGCTATAGTTGATCAAAGAGTACATGGTGCTTGACTGGACGTTCTGTCTTTCAACTACCCAAGACAAGGTGACGGTTACAAACCCCATGGTGGAAGGTAAAATGAGTAAGTTTTTTTATCTTAATAGTTGTTCTAATCCGGAGATGAGATCTTATTTTAAGGCATGTGTACCTTTAAGGCGTGAAAGCATTGCAACAACTCCTGATCCATCATTGAGTTCATCTTTGCTCAGGGACGAGCAAAAGGTAAGCTTGGGGGAGTTGTTGACGGTCCTTAAGTACCAATTTTAACCGTTAACTAAACAAGGAAAAGGATCTAAATGAAACCCATAGCTAGAATTAGGGTTTATACTGACAGAATTCCACGAGTTTTGGTGAATGTTTGTTTCTGCAGGGTGTTATTAGGAAATACCAAGGAAAGGCCCACATGTCATGTTTACATAGAGATATTTATCAACCGCACAATTTTCTGTACTCTAGAAGGTTCCAGGAGACACCAGAACGAATGGGAGCCGAGTGGAGCTCGAGACTAGGGTGCCCGCCCAAGCCTCTAGGGCGCCCGCCCTACCCCCGGAGCCAATCAGGCTCTGCTTCGCGGATCGTGCTCCACCTCCTTTGAGGATGAATCTAAACCCTTCATATAGGTCGGTTTGATCCAACGGCCCATGTTCATTTGAGGAGGCTATATAAGGAAGGCCCCTGACCCCCCTGAGGATCATCTCATCTCATTATTCTTCTCCAGAGCAAAAGCTATGGTTTCAATTAGATAGAGAAGAAGAGAGGTCCCTCTAGTTGTCTAGATCTAGTTCTTCTAGTTCTAGTTCATCTAGTTGTAATTAGAGGTGAGAGAGAGGAGGAGAGAGCTAGGAGGAGCCTGATCTATCGGATCTTCGTCAACATTGTACTTGTGCAACATCTAGTTCGAAGCGATCTCCAGGTTCTTCATTTATTATTTCTAAGTATCTTATTTCAGTTCTTACTTTATTCTATTTACAGGATCTCCGCTCGTATTGAGTGCTCTAGTTTTAACGTTGAATTAGAGTAGTAAGCGATAGTGTAGACGTGGTGTCTAGACTAGAGTTTACCTGAGTTTGCGCCCAATCCTACGGATAGTTGTGGTAGCCCTAGGGGTGACAGCTCTATAAGGCCTTTGTAGTCCACCATATTCGGGTTGGTGTTTTCGTAGAGCTTTTGGCAGCCTCTCCCGACTACCTTTTTCCCAGTCTTTGTCGAGAGTCGGGAAGGTACTGTTGCTCCAAAGTAAGTGGAGTATAGTGGACCTTTGATTAGATAACTCCCGTAGAACACTCTAAAATCTCTCTACCTAGTTATCTTATCTATCATTGGATGCTCTTAGTTCTTATGTAGTACACTTCACGTTCCCCGTGGAAATCGATACCCTTGGAATACTCACGGGTGAAAGCTACAGCGGTATCCGTGCGCTTGCGGATTTATCTGTGTGCGTTAAGAAATACCAACATCCTCATCATGAGATAGAAGAATGGCTCCTTATCCAAGGTTTCTACCATGGCCTGACAAACATGGCTCATAGTCACCTTGACGCTGCGACCGGAGGGGCATTCTTTCAATTCAATGTGAGAGATGCCAAAGACCTCATTGAAAAGATGGTCATGAACCAAGGATGGGATGAGGAACGCCTCCAGCCTATGAGAAGAGGTATGCACACCATCAATGACGTGGATATTCTCTCTGCCAAGATGGACCTTCTCATGAAGAAGATAGAAGAAAGCTCTTCAAAGGAAAGAGAAGCCATCCAACCATGTGCCACCGTGCAAGCTATTGAAGCTGACCCATGGTGCGAGCTATGCGGATAAGATAACCATTCGGCAATAGTTGTCCCGAATTGAAGGAGGACGTAAACTTCATCAACAACAAAAACAATGGGTATCAGTAGCAAGGAGGATGGAACTCGCGCCCCTTCTATCAAGGTAATCAAGGTAATAATGGTTATAGTAACAATTCTTACAATAACCAACCTTCTTTAAGAGATCTTGTGCTAGGCCAATCTAAGATTAATGATAGCATTAATAAAAACATAATGGCAAATGACAAGATTCTTGAAAATATAAATGAAAAGATGGATAACTTTAATTCTGCTATGAAAAAACAATTGAGTCTTAACAAGATGTTAGAAACATAGTTAGCTCAATTAGCAGCATTTATTCCATTGTATGAACAAAGGTAAGATCCCTGGGAAACCTGAGGATTTGGTTGAAATTGTTAACTTGGTCAACACGAGGTTTGGTAAGCCTCCATTGAGATCCAAATGGGGATATCTCCTTGATTCCCCTTTTGTCATCAAGAAGGGAGATCCAGGCCAACTGACGATCGAGTGCACAATCAGACATCAGACATTCTACAATGCCTTCTGTGACCTTGGATCAGGCGTAAACATCATGTCCAAGGTAATGTATGATAAATTATTTAGTGGTCCTTTGTTTCCTGCAAATGTTCGTTTGCAGATGGTGGACCAATCATACCGGCGTCATGAGGGAATTTCAAAGGATATTCCAGTAGGCATCAATAATGATGAAGTCCCCAGTGACTTCATCATCTTGGACATGGGGACAAAACAAGATGTTCCTATCATCTTAGGAAGACCATTCCTCTACACCACGATTGCAGTCATCTACGTGGGATCCGGCCAAATCTACTTCAAGTTCTTAGGATGGAAGGTAAAATGTCCATTCAATGGTTATAAAACTAACATGCAGATGAGGACACCCCAGCCCAAGAAAACACCTTGCTACACATACCGGCAGAATCAACCTCCTAAAGTGTTTAAGAAGAAGGAGCCCCGCTGGAGCAAGTGGGAGGAAAAAGCAAGGTGAGTGGAGCTCGTTGCAAAGCAAGAAGCTGAAGAGACATGGACTCGAGTTCAAGAATGGTTGGAGGAGAACAAGGAAGAACCACAAAAAGAAGAAGATTCATCAGAGGTAATCTTGAAATGTGAAACATAGTAGCAACTCCTAATCCACCGAGATTAAGTTTAATGCTTTGATCAGGACTAGCAAAGGTTAAGCTTGGGGGATCTTGTTGACCCTACAAAAGACCTATTTTTACACCATCAAAATATCGTCAATAGGCTCAGTTTGGAAGGAAGAATAACAAATCATGAACATAATCTTATCAAATAACTAGTTCCACATGTCCTTTGAGTATATTTATGCAGAAGATGACAAATGGGGCCATTGGGAGCCTATGGGACCCACTTAGGGGGTTGGCAGACCCCACCTTGGGCCCACCAGGGGCTCCCATGCACCGAATATCCAAGTGACACCTCTCAGAGTGAATATGCACCCTTGGATCCACTTTGTGCTTTCTCTGAACGGTTCAAGATCAAAGCACATGGATCCATGGGCCCACAAGGAACCAACTTACCCTGACACTTCTAGAAGATGTCAATGACATGTGGGCCATGCTCCACACAAAAGGAGGAGGCCAGAAGCCTCAACTTCAGGTTGGCCGGCCTGGAGTGTGGGCCCAGAGGCCACCCATAGGCCCCTAACCTGTGGGGTCAGCTTCTAGAAGAAAGGGGAGGCCCCCACCTACCATAGGCAGGTCGACTGTTGGCACAAATTATGATCAACTTTTACATAGCTAAAATGTTGCTACCAACCTCAGGATCAAGGATAAATAAACACATCATGAGCATATTTTATCAAATAACTAGTTCCACATGTCCATGAGTGTTTGAATGCAGGAATGAGTAAATGGAGCAAAGGAGAGCCAGTGGGGCCCACATAGGGGGGCGGCCGACCACCCTATGGGCCCACCAGCTCTCCCCTCTCGACCATGATCCAAGGAAGCACTCCAGAGTGATTTCCAACCATTGGATCACTCTGTGCTTTCTCTCAATGGTTCACAAGCATAGCACAAGGATTCATGGGCCCACACCAAGGAGATAAACGTGACAACCACCTCAATACTGACAACCAATACCTATGACGAGTGGGACCAGCACCAGGGAGGAAGAGGTGGGCCAGTGACCCCTAGGGGGTTCGGCCGACCACCCCTGGGCCCACCTGGCTCCCACTTGGTCCCCTGACCAGTGGGACCACTCCCAGAGGACAGAGGAGAGCCCACTGGCCACAGGGGGGGTCGGCCGATCACCTCCCTAGGTCAGTTGGCTCCCCCAACCGCCATACCACTTGGCACATGTGGAAATCACCACCATCCATCCCTTGGTCGGTTCAAGGGTCGGTTGGATCCAAGGGTGAAGGATGGAAGGCCCTGGATTGCTGACGTGGCGATGGAGTAGCCCTTACTCCACCTCCCACTATAAATAGAGGGTCACACCCCCCTCTCTACACATGGTGAAGAAGCCTACAAGCTATACTCCTTAGATTGTTCTAGTAGTTTAGTCTAGAGTGGGAGTTAGAGTTGAGTCGAGCTGTGCTCGAGATTTCCGGAGTTGTCTTCTGGGAAGTCTTCTGGTATAGCTCTTGTATCTTTCCTTCTTTGTAAGACTTTATCTTATTCAATATATTATCTTTTCTCTCTACTTTACTTAGTATTTACTTTGAGCATTACTATACTAGATATAGTATTGTTATATGCTTTTGCTCTTTAATAGCCTTTACATTCATAGTCTATGATCCTTGTGACCTTTCTTGTATGCGATCATTGCCTATCATAGGGTGCTTTGATTATAGATCGTAGTCAAAGTAGTAAGTTGTGTGTAAGCGTGGTGCTTATACATTATCTTACCCTTGGTTACCGCTTGCTGCACGGATTGTTTGTGGTAGCTAGCAAGAGGTGACAGCCTTGTCTAGTCGTTGTATTCCACCACGTGTTGTCTAGGCAAGTTCTTAAAAGGTAAGGCCCCCGTAAAACGAGGGCGCGGTCGGGTAGGAGTTTTGTCCTCCTACTGATCTATCCCCTCGCCTAGCATACTTGTATTGAGGAGGAAAACTATAGTGTTTAGACTAGTTAATTTGATAAGTATATTGAAGTAGAGTGAATTGCATATCAGACCCTTGTACTCTCTTGTTGTCCTCCCACCTAGCTTTTCTACCTAGTCTGTTCTAAGTATCTTTTACCCTAGCTTCTTCATTCATCAACCCCTTTCTATCACATATATCGTTTACCCCCTATACTAGTTGGTACTAAGTTGAGATACTCTTTAGGATCTCTCTCTAATTATCATTTCTAGCCCAGCTTTCCCTTGGGAAAATATAAATTACGATACCTTGGAATACTCCTAGGTGAAGTGCTACAACGGTATCATCTGTGCGCTTGCGGATTTATCCAATAGTCATAAGAAATACCAACAAGAATTTCGGGCGCCGTTGCCGGGGATAGGGATTTATCTCTATTTTTGGTGCGACGCTAAAAATGTCAACAAACATTTCTGGCGCCGTTGCCGGGGATAGGGATTTATCTCTATTTTTGGTGCGACGCTAAGAAATGTCAAGAAGCATTTCTGGCGCCGTTGGTGGGGAAAGCATAGCCTAGAAATTTTAATTAGATTGAATCCAGAGATTCTCGTTAACTTAGCTATCAATTAGTCATAGGGGCTTACCCCTGTCTATGTCTTCCTTTCTTGTGAAGCCAGACAATTTATGAGCGGTTTTCAACTACCGAGAAACTACCTAGAAGATCTTGAGCAGCTGTTGAGGAGAACTAGATGTTGTCAAGTTCCTCCTTAGAGGATCATCTCGACCCTGAATCTGTTCGAGGAAGGAGGCTCTACACCACCACTCAAGGAAGCTATGTCCCGGAAGGCGATCTCTGACTTCTTGGCTCCGTCAGCTACCCACGTAGCTCAGGGTCCCGAGGTCAACTTCGGGGATGCCACCTTCGAGCTGAAGCCCGCCTTGATCCACATGGTGCAGGCTAATCCGTTTTGCGGGAAGCCTCATGAGGATGTCAATGCCCATCTCCGGCACTTCATGGAGCTATGTGGCACTTTCACTATCAGGGGAGTGGTGTCTGACGCTATTCGCCTTCGTCTTTTCCCATTCTCGCTATTGGGAAAGGCGAAACAATGGTTCTACACCCACAAAGAAGAAGCCACTACATGGGAGAGGTGTGCTAACGCATTCCTGAAGAAGTTCTTCCCGACGGGCAAAACCAATGCTCTTCGTGGAAAGATCTCAAGCTTCCAACAATAGTCTGACGAGACGATTCCCGAAGCATGAGAATGTCTCCAGGAGTACATTCGTGCCTGTCCTCATCATGGGATAGACGACGGGCTCCTGATTCAAGGATTCTACCATAGGCTGACTAGTATGGCCCGTAGTCACCTTGATGCTGCCGCTGGAGGGGCATTTCTCCAACACACAGTGAGAAATGCTAAGGACCTCATCGAGAAGATGGTGATCAACCAAGGATGAGGTGAGGAACGTCTCCAGCCAAAGAGGAGAGTGTCGGATACCTGAGAATGGGGGTACCCTAACACCGTGCTTCGCAAAAACAGGATCACCCACAGGGGCTCTCCGCCTCATCCGAGCCAGGGTGACGTCACTACCCTCAGGGGCTCCTCGCTTCCAACCAACCAGATCAACAGCGCTCCTTCGGAAAGACTCCCGCCTCGTCCGAGCTAGGGTGATGTCATCCGTGACGCCAACCACCCTCGGAGGCACTTCCGTCCCGTCTGAGCCGGGGCAATGTCATCTGTAACGTTTCCACCCTCGTGTGCTCCTCCGCCTCGTCCGAGCTAGTGAGACGTCATCTGTGACGCCATCGGCCCTCGGAGGAGTCGCCGTCACAATCGGCCCGTGGCGCCATCGCTTATAGTCAAAAGGTCCACAGTACCGCCCATCCTTAGGGATGGGGCTTCAGGGCGTGAGCCGCCATGCTTGCCCCTGTGCACTCCCTACGGTACAGGCTCCTGTGCTGCCTAACCGCCGATTGACACTCGCTATGCTCACACTATGCCTCCGACGGACACTTGAACAGGGATTAGGGCGCTCTCAGCCCTGTACGACGGAACGCGGGGGTGCCTGACCTTGTGTTGCCAACCGCCGCCCATGCCCCAAATCAGGGAACAGTGGCGTTCCCGGTCATGAGGCGCATGGCTACAGCACCATCAAGGACGAACAGGACCCGGGCGGCGTGCCTACAGGCGCAATCTTCTCCGGCAAGGATGATGAACAGAAGCTAAAGCGGTCCCAAGTCGACAGCCTCGGCCGGACCCACGTTCTCTCTCTCTCTGTAATCCTCCATCTCTCCCTACGTATAAAGGGGGAAAATGGACCTCCAATCTCTCTCTCTGGACACTCTCTCTCAGCTCCCTCGACTCATTCGCGCACACATATATACTCGCCTTCGCGCGAGCTCTCACCAAAACCAAGAACCTATACGCATGAGACTTGGGAACTGGCTTCCCTCTCTCACCACATCTTGTAGCTCCCCTCTACGTGCTCTCCACGCTCGGTAACACGATTCCGCAGCAAACTGGACGTAGGGCGTTCGTGCCTGTCACACCCCAAAATTTCTAATTTTGGGTTATGCTTAGAAAACACTAAATAAAATAAATATTTCCAATGTTGATATAACATTTTCAAAGATTAGTTCAAGTTTGTGCAAATTTAGTATAGGAAAAGTGAATTTATAAACTTTTCTAAATCAATTTGACATGCTTGATTGTTGTGGTGGTTGTTCGTTGCTTGTCTTGATGCATCTTGCATGTGAGTATATAAAATTTACAAAACGCGTGTAGTAAGTCGTTTATCAGTCTCCGACGCATCTGTCTTTTTCTATAATCAAATTCTGGCTCTCTCAATCTTAATATTTCTTTTGGATATTCTCAAGATCTTTTGTCTCTTGACCAAATCATTCCCTTGAGTTCATAATTCATCAATATGTCTCTAAATTCTTTCCGGGAATTTTTTGGCCTTTTCCAGATCTTTTTCCTTTTTATCTGTGAGCATATTCTAATTTTTATATGCTTCAAAATACTTTTTTATGAGCTCCAAATACTTTATTTGGGTTCATCATGATCCAAAGTGTCTCCGATAATTTTTTCCGAAATTTTTGGAGCTTTCTGAATAATTTTCGTGACTTAAATAACAATTCTAGACTTTTCTGTAATTATTTTAATCCCAAAATTAATTAATTCCGAAATTAATAACATATCTCGTTTTTCAAAAATTTTCAAACCCTAGCAATATATATATGACGGTGATCTCCTGGACGCGCTGATTCTAAAAGTACGGTCTGTTTTCGCAGCCGTCACCCGTAGCTCCGCAGATTTAAAGCCGAAGTTTCGCATCTACTAAGTTCCGGCGAGCTTTTCCGGCCATCTCCGTCATCTCCCGCCGATTCCGAGACCACCACGAGGTTGGTCTCATCGTTCTCTTCACCGTGGTGTCTTCCTTCAATTGAATCCATCAACGTTTGACCAGTTTCCGTTCATTTTTCTTCCTCCGGTGGCGTTTTCCGGTGAACTCCACCATGGACGAGCTTCTTTCATCTGCGAGCACGACGGTGGGCACTGCTGGCCGACTCCCGACCTCGGGTCCCACGCCCACGTGCCTGGCTCCCGCCTCCCGTGCCCGGCACCCCTTACCACGGGCCTGCGTGGAACAGCAGGTGGGCTGCCGGCCTCCGTGTCGCTCGGCCTCTGGCCGCTCGGCCAGGGTGCGTGCTGCCTTGCCGCCCGCCCGGCTGCCCTGCCATGTGCAGCCAAGGCTGCTGCCCATCCTTTCCTTGCAGCAGTACGCCACCTCTCTCCCTCCTCCAATCGTGCAGCACAGCAACAGCTCATCCCCATGGCCATGCCCTATGTTCACGATCTGCAGAAAGAGGAGAGGAAGGAGTAATGAGGAAGATGATGGTAATTACAAGTTTGCCATCGATCGTTTTATCTTTATTGTTTAATCATCGTGACTCCGTTTCGCTCCGTTCAAGTTACGTTAGAATTGTATCATCGTGCTTTATGTCATAGTGTTACTATTTTTCATGTAATCGAATTATAAATTTTGTTAATCGAAATATTAATTTAATTAATATTTATTCAATAACCCATTAATTAATTCAAAGCAATTTAAGTTTCATTTCCGTTTAAACCATTTAAATTGCGTTTGATTCATGTTGATATGATCTTTATATTAATACCAATGTTTATCATGTCACATGCTTTTTCATATATTCTTGAATATTGAATTACTTAAATAAGCATGCAACTAGTTTTATAATTAAAATCAATATATGTTTTATGCTCTGATCTTTTGTATAGAAATCTTAATATGAGTAATTGCTAATATTAATATGATTCTAAAATATAATTTGATTAGTTTAAACATGCATTCTATATTTTAATTAGATGCTCTCACATATTTATTCTGTTTTGCAAAGATAATGTTTAATCTGTTTAAGAATTAATTATGTGATAATGTTTACAAGATTAAATATGATTTTTCCTAAATCTGAATTAATAAGTTTCACATAGTTTTAATCAATTAAAAATACAATAAAGCATGCATGTTTCCTTTTATAATATAATAAAGCCTTCGATAGTTGTTTATTTTAACGATAGTTCTGTTATCGACGTCTCTTGCGTTCTCTCGACCGTAGCAGCGAGTTCTCTTTTAATATGTTGTTTTCTTTTGCATGGTGTATTGTTCTTAGTTGTCTCTTTTGTTTGCTTGCATGTTATGCTCCTATGTGTGATGATTGTTGCGTATAGAGCGTGATCCTCCGGTTAAGGAAGAGGAGCAAAACCCTGAGGAGTTTGAGTAGCATGAGATTGATCAAGGCAAGTGCAGACACCTTTGATCATTTTGTACCTACTTCACTTTAAATGCACTTTACTTTACTTGCATGTGTCTAAACTTGTGAAACACTAGGACATAAATAGACTTGTTGTACCTTCCTTGCTCGCTTGGGGTTTTCCGTTTATCAACATTAATGTAGCTATGCTTAGTTGCTTTACCTGCTTTAGCTTATGATGACAGTTCTAAACATGATTAACTACTTCTACTAAAAGTGATTCAATGGTTAATGTAACATGGTGATGATGGGATCTCTCGACAATTGGATTTAGTTGGTTCGAAGGGGGAAACGAGTAGCTGGTCTGGGACCGGTGTTTGTTTTCGTGTACTCGTATCTCCTCTCCCTGAGAGCTGATTCGTGGAGCGGCCACCTGGGACATCCGTGCAACTTCAAGCTATATGGCTCTGGCTTGACTAATTAACAGGACAACCACTAGTAGGGTGTGGCTTACCGGGTTGGCGTAGGGGAGTCACCCATGTAATGAATATTAAGTTACGGTCGACCGGGTTCCATGGCTATGGGGACGGCTTCCGGCGCGTGGGCAAAACCCTATGGGTTGCATCCTATTAGTTGGACCCTGCGAAAGGTCTCGTAGTGAAACCCTGCCTGCTCACCTCGGTAGTGTTTTGGGGAGTCGTGACCCCGGGCAAATGGGAATCACGACTTGAAGTGAAAGTGCACCCCTCTGCAGAGTTAAACCTGATATATTAGCCGTGCTCATGGTCACGAGCGACCCGGATCCTGACATGAATAGAGTCTTACTCGACTTTTTTCTGGCTTGAGAGAGATCGTGGTTGGTTACAGATGAGAGCTAAAGGTTTCTACCTAAGTGTGGGATTTCTATCCTGTTACTGTTGAGAGCTTGATGAGGGTGTGGGTGTCCCGATCTTGCGGTGGAGATTGATAACTACGATTTGACTGGAGAGACGTTCACGATCCGACTACAACCATCCAAGGACGCTGCGCCTTAGTGATTGATACACCAAATTCAGCAGTTGCTCACGATCTTGCGGATCACAACCAACCAAACCACTAGGGTTATTCACATGAAGGTGGGGTTCCGAATCAAGTAGAACGGATGGTCTAGTCGACACACGCATCTACAAGGAAGTAGCAGCAGCTAAACTTTCATCTAAACAAAACCCAATCTGTTTGTGGCAGCTCTAGGGGAATATAAGGAGGAGGGAGGACGACCACAAGGGTCCTGGGGTCGTCCAACAACCCTAGGATGAGTCCCTAATGGACTCAAGTTCATACACGGGCCATAGGCCCAAAATATGGTGACGCAGCACCGTTGGCAGATAAGGTCTCGACATTAAATCGTCAACTGCGGTCGCATCTGGTAAGATATATGTATGAGTCCGGAGCCGTTGGAAAGTAGACTTGATAAGCTTTCCAAAAAGTGCTAGAACGTCCTAATCGGAGTCCGTATGAAGTCGTGGCAACCGTCGCAAGTTTGGACTCTTCTGCAGTCCGAATTGGACTTCCAAAACGTGTTGGACTTGGAATCTTTCTTTCCTTGGATCCAAAATGACGTGGTGGCCTGATGGAGGACATTAGGAACACTTGGATCTGGTCCCCAATCAACTTCATTGACCATCCATGCTTTCCATATGCAATCTAACCATTCCTTGATCCATGTAAGCAATTCTGAGAATGAAAACAAACACACTTCATAGTGCAGCACCCATTCATCAAATGTAACAATGATAAACCTCATATAGAATGGTTTCACCTTTGGTATAGAAGTGGTTGGTATGGTCATATCTAATCCGGTGATGTCCTCATCAGAGCTCGAGGTTGCTACCTCGAGTGTTGGGATTGCTATCCCGGTTGCTGATGAGATGCGGGGTTGCTACTCCATGATGAAGCCGAAGTTGCTACTTCCGGCATGGTGCTCAATAATAATGAATCTTACCTTTTAATCACTATGGGTTGGTTCTCTTATCCACTTTTAGTAAGTAGGATGTTTGAATAAAAAATGTCAACTAAAATGCTAAACGCAGTCAACCGTGTCAGCTTTACCTTGTTTAAGCCTTGCATGTCATTACTTTCCATCTGTACTTGCTGAGTTCGACATGAGCTCACCCTTGCTATAATCACATAAAGGCTTCTCAGAAGATCAAGACTGGGATGAGGAGTTCCCCGAAGACATCGATGGGTGTTAGGCTCGTGTATCGCTGCCGTCGACCTTCCTGTGGCGTGATGGTTCCAGCTTCGCATCATTTAGTTCATCGTTTCAGTTTTCGCTAGACTTTGTTTTAAAGGCTTGTAAGTTACTCTTAAATTCGTTTATGCTTATGTTTCGAACACTGTGCAATGTACCATTAATCACGTCGATATTGTGTGTAAATCTCGATCCTAGCACACATGTATTATGCATTCGGTCTCTTTTCTGAACCAGGTGTGACAGAAATGGTATCAAAGTCGTGTTGGCCGTAGGACACGCAGCCTAGTTAGCAATGGTCGCTTTCTAAAGCTTATTTTGGTATAAAACTATTTTTCTAAAACCTTGTCCTTTGAATTGACTATTTCCTAATCCTTGTCCAATTGTCTCCTCCTTGATAGCTTCCTTGGAGCTATTCTTTCTTATCACCTTGTATATTTTATTTTTCTTTCTTTGACTAATTACTAAAGTTTATTGATCTCACCTCACTCAAAATATCGATGGCCTTTCATCATCAACAATCCACTTTCTAGGATGTCCACCACTTGAGCAGAAGTGCGAGTAGTGTCGATGTGGTGTTGTGTGTTTATCTTGCTTGTTGTGTTGTGTTGCTTGTGTGTCGTCTCAATCCTTGCTTTCCAAAGGAGGCTCTGAAGATAATGTTTCAAAGATGATCAATGTCCTTGTTAAGTGGGGTAGTGCCCACTACAATCCTCGACAATTCCAAGTACCTAAGTTACAATACATAAAGAATGGAGAATCAATCTTTTATCTTTCTTGTGTTCATTTGGCTATTCTCGATCCTTGTTCTTGTGTCTCCAAAAGTCCCAACCAACAAAACATGATGATCTAAAGATCAATCTTTATCTTCCTTATCATCTCTCGCTATTCTTTGTTCCTTGACCTTGCGCCTTGTGATATGAAGACATGAAGATTAATCTCTATCATTCACTTCAACCCACGTCAATCATCAATCCCTTCAACCTCAAAGATCAACCTATATTTTTTATCACCATTTGTTGATCTTTATTCGTTGTTCCTACATCTTATAAACCTCAAAGCAATCTCCAAGACTAGCTTTATATTTCTCTCTAGTCTCTTTGAATCTCGGGACGAGATTCCTGTTAAGTGAGGTAGTTTGTCACACCCCAAAATTTCTGATTTTGGGTGTGGCCTAGAAAACACTAAATAAAATAAATATTTCCAATGATGATATAAAATTTTCCAAGATTAGTTCAAGTTTGTACAAATTTAGTATAGGAAAAGAGAATTTATAAACTTTTCTAAATCAATTTGACATGCTTGATTGTTGTGGTGGTTGTTCGTTGCTTGTCTTGATGCATGTTGCATGTGAGTATATAAAATTTACAAAACACGTGTAGTAAGTCGTTTATCGGTCTTTGGCTCGTCTCTGTCTTTTTCTACAATCAAATTTTGGCTCTCTCAATCTTAATCTTTCTTTTGGATATTCTCAAGATCTTTTGTCTCTTGATCAAATCATTCCCTTGAGTTCATAATTCATCAATATGTCTCTAAATTCTTTCCGGGAATTTTTTTGGCTTTTTCCGGATATTTCCTTTTTATCTGTGAGCATATTCTAATTTTTATATACTTCAAAATATTTTTTCATGAGCCCCAAATACTTTATTTGGGTTCATCATGATCCAAAGTGTCTCCGATAATTTTTCCCGAAATTTTTGAAGCTTTCTAAATAATTTTCGTGGCTTAAATAGCAATTCTAGATTTCTCTGGAATTATTTTAATCCCGAAATTAATTAATTCCGAAATTAATAAAATATCTCGTTTATCAAACTTTTTCAAACCCTAGCAATTTATATATGACGGCGATCTCCTTGACGCGCTGATTCCAAAAGTACAGTCCGTTTTCACAGCCATCACCCGTAGCTCCGCAGATTTCAAGCCGAAGTTTCGCATCGAATAAGTTCCGACGAACTTCCGGCGAGCTTTTCCGGCCATCTCCGTCATCCCCACCGATTCCGAGACCACCACGAGGTTCTTCTCATCGTGACTTCACCGTAGTGTTTTCCTTCAATTGAATCCATCAACGTTTGACCAGTTTCCCGTTCGTTTTTCTTCCTCCAGTGGTGTTTTCCGGTGAACTCCACCATGGACGAGCTTCTTTCATCTGCGAGCACGACGGTGGGCACTGCTGGCCGACTCCCCGGCCTCGGGTACCATGCACACGTGCTTGGCTCCCGCCTCCCGCGCCCGGCATCCCCTACCACGGGCCTGCGTGGAACAGCAGGCGGGCTGCCGGCCTCCGTGTCGCTCGGCCTCTGGCCGCTCGGCCAGGGTGCGTGCTGCCTTGCCGCCCGCCCGGCGGCCCTGCCGTGTGTAGCCAAGGCTGCTGCCCATCGTTTCCTTGCAGCAGTACGCCACCTCTCTCCCTCCTCCAATCGTGCAGCACAGCAACAGCTCATCCCCATGGCCATGCCCTATGTGGACGATCTACACAAAGAGGAGAGGAAGGAGTAACGAGGAAGATGATGGTAATTACGGTAATTACAAGTTTTATCTTTATCGTTTAATCATCGTGACTCCGTTTCGCTCCGTTCAAGTTACGTTAGAATCGTATTGTCATGCTCTATGCCATAGTGTTACTGTTTTTCATGTAATCTAATTATAAATTTTTATTAATCTAAATATTAATTTAATTAATGTTTATTCAATAGCCCATTAATTAATTCAATGCAATTTAAGTTTCATTTACGTTTAAACCATTTAAATTGTGTTTGATTCATATTGATATGATGTTTATATTAATGCCAATGTTTATCAGTTCACATGCTTTTTCATATATTCTTGAATATTGAATTAATTAAATAAGCATGCAACTAGTTTTATAATTAAAATCAATATATGTTTTATGCTCTGACCTTTTGTATAGAAATCTTAATATGAGTAATTGCTAATATTAATATGATTCTAAAATATAATTTGATTAGTTTAAACATACATTCTATATTTTGATTAGATGCTCTCACATATTTATTCTCTTTTGCAGAGATAAAGTTTAATCTGTTTAAGAATTAATTATGTGATAATGTTTACAAGATTAAATATGATTTTTTCTTAATCTGAATTAATAAGTTTCACATAGTTTTAATCAATTAAAAATACAATAAAGCATGCATGTTTCCTTTTATAATATAGGAAAACCTTCGATAGTTGTTTATTTTAACGATAGTTTCGTTATCGGTGTCTCTTGTGTTCTATCGACCGTAGCAGCGAGCTCTCTTTTAATAGATTGTTTTCTTTTGCATGGTGTATTGTTCTTAGTTGTCTCTTTTATTTGCTTGCATGTTATGCTCCTATGTGTGATGATTGTTGCGTATAGAGCGCGATCCTTCGGTTAAGGAAGAGGAGCAAGACCCTGAGGAGTTTGAGCAGCCTGAGATCGATCAAGGCAAGTGCAGACACCTTTGATCATTTTGTACCTACTTCACTTTAAATGCACTTTACTTTACTTGCATGTGTCTAACTTGTGAAACACTAGGACATAAATAGACTTGTTGTACCTTCCTTGCTCACCTGGGGTTTTCCGTTTATCAACAGTAATGTAGCTATGCTTAGTTGCTTTACCTGCTTTAGCTTATGATGACAGTTTTAAACATGATTAACTACTTCTACTAAAAGTGATTCAATGGTTAATGTAACATGGTGATGATGGGATCTCTCGACAATTGGATTTAGTTGGTTCGAAGGGGAAAACGAGTAGCTTGTCTGGGAGGGGTGTTTGTTTTCGTGTACTCGTATCTCCTCTCCCTGAGAGCCGATTCGTGTAGCGGCCACCTGGGACATCCGTGCAGCTTCAAGCTATATGGCTCTGGCTTGACTAATTAACAGGACAACCACTAGTAGGGTGTGGCTTACCGGGTAGGCCTAGGGGAGTCACCCATGTAATGAATATTAAGTTGCGGTCGACCGGGTTCCATGGCTATGGGGACGGCTTCCGGCGCGTGGGCAAAACCCTACGGGTTGCATCCTATTAGTTGGACCCTGCGAAAGGTCTCGTAGTGAAACCCTACCTGCTCACCTCGGTAGTGTTTTGGGGAGTCGCGACCCCGGGCATTTGAGAATCACGATTTAAAGTGAAAGTGCACCCCTCTGCAGAGTTAAACCTGATATATCAGCCGTGCTCACTGTAACACCCTCGGTGTTAATCACGGGCTAAGAAGTGATTAAGCCTAATTATATCAGATCAACCGATAATCAGAGACCCTAGTTCATATATGGGGAATATGTGATAAGATATTTATTTTATGTTTCTTATCGCTATTTCTATCTATATGAATTATTAGAAAAAGTTTCGTGAACATTGGAATTAAAACGTCACATGAAATGATGACTTTTATAATTAACCGGTTTACTTTATAAATCGGATATAATTATACGAGCTCAACCAAGTCTCACGACCTTGCCCGAAATAGTCTAGTTGAACTCTACAACAAAAGTCGTGAAAGGTTTGTGTTGCCCGGAAACAGAGAAAATGTCCGGAAAATATCCCGGACCCGAACCCGAGCGCAACCGACGACGTTTTAATCAGCTTTGACCAGCATTTTGGAGATCTCGCATGTCGACGCAACTGAAGAGAAGTTGTAGATTGGATTGAGAAGAACAAATTCCGTTCAAACATCGAGACCTGGATCAGAGCCGAAAATAGTGAAACAGATGCCCGAAGATCGTGAGATTGGCAATTTTCGGTCCCCACGAGATTTTCTCCGGAAACTCATAATTCACAAACCGTTTAGAATTTGACTGTGCCATATAAAGCAAATTTGCTCGATTCGACGAGATCTTGGCAACAGGATATTCTGACAAACTTTCAGATTAAGGGTTTAGAATTTTGGAAAGAAAAGGAGAAAACAATGGCAATTTCGTAATTTTGGGGGGAACTCAGAATTGGGAGCCGGTTGTAGCCGACCAGGCACTGTCGCCCGTTCCACCTGGCAACCATGCCCCTGGCGTCCTCGCCACCTGCCCTGCGCCCCCTGCTTCGGCAGAAAAAGGGCCGAGGCCCCTTCCCAGTCCCCCCCGCCTCCCTGCCGAGCAGAAGAGGAGCGCTGCTCCTCCTCCTTCCTCCCTCCTGCAGCTCTTCTCTCCCATGGCCGCTCCTCCCTCCTTCACGCTGCCCCTCAAGGCCGAGCCCCTGCATCGCGCCCCGCACGGGCTCCCGTGCTGCTCGCCCGCGAGCTGTCCTGGCCCTGCCGCGTAGGCCTCTGCGTTGCTGCCGGCCGTGGCTGGCCGAGCAGGCCCCTGCCACGCGCCACGCGCAAGCGGACGCTCGCCAGACGGCTGCCTCACGCCGAGCCGGTCGCCGCTCGACACGGCCCCGTCGCGCCTCGCCTTCGGCGTGAGCGCGCCCTTGCGCCGCCCGGAAGCTGCCGACCGTGTTGCTGGTCGCTGCTGCTCGTCGAGCAGAGCAGCGCTGCTGCTGCGCGTGCCTATCAGGCCGCCCGCGCTCGTGGCCGGGAGACCTCGGACCGTCTCTGGTCGGGCCAATACCCGGTGCGGGTGCGGCCCGAGGCCGCCGTGCTCCGACGTCGCCCTCCTGCCGCCGACAGGCCTCGCGATGGCCGGAATCGGCGTTTCCCGAGCCTCGTCTATTCCAATCCCGTCAAGGACCTTGGGTTCAAATTCGACGAAGCTCAGCCTGCAAAGACTGTGACTCAGATGAATAGTGCCGAACAGTGCACTTTCTTATTTTCTCGTTTTATTTGCCTATATATGCAGCAGATCTTTGAAAATCCATAGTACATCGTAGGAAAATCGCATGGATGTGATTTCGGACTTTTTGGAATCCTTATGAAATTCTCCACGCACTAGATCGATTGCATGTTATGTTTCAGTTTGTTTTAATTGCAAGAAAAATGCTTTTGTGCTGCTGCGTTTAGAAGCTTGTTTGTGTAGATTAAATATTTAGGGCCGTTAAGGATTGCTCCAAAAATTATGAAATAATTGTGGTGCATTCCTTATATAACGGTTGATGTTTGGTTAAAGTTTCATAACTGTTTGTTAAGTGGTTTGTGAGTTATAAAAATAACAAATGTCATATTGCCCTGTTTTGGCTGCATGCATAGTGTTTAGTAAATAAATATTAGCATGTACTAAATGGTGTTTTCTGTTGGTATGGTGTATACCAAAGTTGTAACTAATATTATTATCTAGCTTGTGTTAAATTTTGGTGGCCATATCTCCAGTAGTTTGAGAGATATGAATTTTGCAAGTTGGTATTAGAATCTGTCCAAACCTCTGGACAGAGCTGAGTCAAAGTGCTTTTTGACTAAGTTAAATTGTGAATCATGAATTGTTGGTGTTGAATGAATTGTAGAGCTTTTCATTAGATTTCGAGATTGTCTTGTCTCATATTTTTAGGAGTTGTAGATCTTGAGTTATAGCAGTTTTAAGAAGGGAGTGCTAAATCTGTCCACCTTTCGGACAGAGATGCCTTCTTCATTTAATTCGAGTTGCTTAACTATTAAATCATCCTTGCATGTTTAAAAGGAAGTTGTAGATAACTTAATTAGATTTCCAAATATATAAGAATCATGTTTTTCGGAGTTGTCTAACTCCCGTTATGATGAAAACCGTGACCGCAGGTGCTGTCCCAAAGTTGCATATTTAAGTTAATTAAGTTAGCTTGTTCTTGCTAATTGAATATGCTAAGTAAACTTAATGGATGAATACTTGCCATTGTATGACTTGTTATTAATAGTATTCCATGCTCTATGTGCTTTGTATCTCCTATGTTAAGTTCGATGATAATTAGCTAACTAGTTATAAGTAACTATAAGTGCTTATGTGTGTATCTTGTATAACCGTGTGCTTGTCTTGAATTGCTTGTAATAGTAGCTTGTGTTACCATTTTCCTCGCATTCATGCACATGCATCGGCGTTTCATTAGGTACGATAAGTACATACATGAAGGACGTGATGCTTGGAGCTCACCCGAAGGTGGTGTTGATGGACGAAGTTCGAAGAAGGAAGTGTCTTCGAAGGTGCTCGCCAAGCGAGTGACCTCTAACGGACACTGACCTTGTATTGGTCCCAGGAAAGCCCCGGAGCATTCTAACTCCCTATTTTATGATATCAATTTACTATGTTATGCTATGTTGCTGCATTAAGTATAGGAGTTGTGTGAACCTATTTGATGAATATCACCTTTCTTGTTATTGATATCCCTATATCCTTGTTAACCTCATAGTATAGTAAAAGATAGATGCTTCGCACTGCTAAATTAATATAGAACATCGGTGATCCAATGTTACGTAATGCCCTACGTGGCACACCGATGGGTTGAATGATATCATGAAATGGAAAGGCAACCAGGAAGGTTGATAAATTGTCCAGCCGTAGGATACCGGCAACATCTAGGAGAGCTGTGCGCCCTAGGCTGGTTGTTTACGAACGTGTTTGCTTTTGCGGGCCAATCGGGTGGTGTCCCTCTTGTCATGTTGAACGCATGCCTCAACCCTTAGCTGGCAAGATAACTCGTTCGAGCCGCAAAACCTACCTACTGGCAGTCCGGTGCGGGGTGACGAGGACGCGGAGTGTAAGGCCAAGGCCTGGCTAGCTAATCCCTAGTCAGGAGGGACCGGGTGCCGGGCGGTCCTCGGTTTTGTTGGGGGTTAGGGGTCGTTCTTGGTTTGAAAGGTAGACTAGGCGACTGCCGTGTCCCTTAGTCCAGGGACTGCGAGGTTTGGGTGAGGAATAAACCCTCCAGCTGGATAGGAATTCTATTCGAATCGCGGTCTCTTCCCGTTAGTGAGAACTTGACAATTGCTACACTGGCGTGGGAACAAATAATCTACTTGAACGATTATGATGAAAATGATATGATGGACCAAAAGGGTGAACTGGTTATTATTGATTGTTAATCAAGTGTATTGCTTAGTACAGGTGCTAATCTAGTTATCAGGTAATGATTACTAAAACAAGGCAGAACTCCAATGAAGTACTTACTAGTTATCTTAATGCTTTTATGCAAAAGAGAGTCCAAGCTAGTAAACTATAAAGCCTGCATGATCCTTGGTGTCCTTTATTTCCGGTTTATGATGGGTAAGTCTAGCTGAGTACATTCGAGTACTCAGGGTTTATCCCACCTTGTTGCAGGTGAAGGTCTCATGCTGCTGAAGGTGTGGCTAACCACCGGTGGGCACGGTGATTCTATATTATCTCTTCTCTCTATGCTGTTGTTGGAGGATGATAATAAAGCTAGCAAATTTATTTGAACTTATCTTGTTACAATTGTTTTAAACTTATGTTCTTTTACTAAAAGGTTTTGAACTCAGACTTGTATTATTTATTGTAAACTCAAATATGATTTTATTTCGCTGTAAACTCTGAGCTTAATGATTTTGTATTTACTTAATCTAGCGATCTGGGTGTGTCGTTGATTTCCGAGGTCTTTCGTGACACTCGACGGACTACCGGGATTATGAAAGCCTAAGGACAAAAGTTGTCGCGCTGGCGATAGTTTTTGGACTTAAGTTTTTGTAATTTGGGCGATTCTGTTACAGCTGGCATCAGAGCATAGATTAAGTATAATACTATCATTAACTCGGCTTTTAAAGCAAAGTTTTGTTTTTAAAATGCTATTTTGGCAAAAAATTTAGCTATAGGCAAGTTTGTCAAAACTAATTTGCAAAACTATGCTAGCGACATCCTCTAGTTAAGCCCAACTTAGGATTACCAGGTGGTTTATTTAAGTACTAACTTAGGGAAATGCATCATATTTTTATTTACCTGTCCATACATGTTGGAATAGTATGGGGGCCATTCACTTGAATGGTGTTGTATGGATCAAATTTTGCCGCTAAGCCTAAGGTAAGGTGAGTTGTGAGAGTATGATCGGATACGCTGCCGATCTAGGGGAAATGCTTATATGATGCTGGACAATAATCTTGTTTTACACACGATTATGAGAAGGCATCCATGTGTGGTGTTTGCCGTCTGTTGAGACGATGCCGTCATTAGGACGAGGAAATGGTGCATATACTACTTACGTGTATACAGGGTGTACACCTAAGTGAGTATCTAGATTTAATTTCAGCAATGCATGATATTCATACTGTTGGGATGGGCTGAAATGAAATCTTCTGCATGCACACTAACCTCGAATATGTATGAACTAGTTAACGACTGGCTATATATCGAGAGTGCGTGTTATGCCACCGACATAGAACGTGATTGCCGCCTAAGGCTAGCAATCTTGTGAGGATAAATAGGACGAGCATGCATAATCATGATTGTTGCATCTTGTATGACGATGCTCCTCTCATCCTTGCTTCTAATGTTAAGTAATGTGTGATCCAGATGATGTGCTAGTTTCTTTTTAGAAATTAGAGAGATGTGCCTTAAACCACGCTGCTTGAATAGCCTTGTTATGGTATGCCTTGTGATGTCTCCTTGCTTATGCGAAGAAATGACGCTTGATCCTTAAAATGTTTAACATGAGCTAAGATTTCCCAACTTGGTTTAAACCATTTTGGTTAGCTTCGTCTTAAAACACTCTACCTAATGCAACTACAAAACTTGCTATCAAATATCATTTTGTATGTTGCATGGTTAGAGTGATAATTGCCTTACTGAGTTAAATAATAAAAGTTGTTGTGTGAAAATGTTTTGCAGGCAATGACTTTTAACCTTAGTAGGTGCGTTATAAACTTGAAACTAGAAAGCTCAACAATGCATGGTTTAGTCTTTGGTAAGCCTTTCCATAACACTTGGTAGCTAATACTATTAAACCTACTACGTAAAGTGTCTTACTAGACAGTTATGCTGTAACCTATGTCCACATTAATCTCATGCCAAGATAAATATGAGAATTAAATGTATCACATAGATTTAAATTAAATTGACATAACTTTCTAAGTAACATGCTTGCTAAGGTTTAGTAGATTGGTGTACATGTTGAAAATCATGTGTTTAAAGTAAACTTCTAATGAAATACTTAAGTTGCTATGAATCATTTAGAAGCTTACTATGTACTCATAATAACAATTATCAATTCTATCCTGCTAGATATGTAAATTGATAAGTGCATGTAAACACCTAAAGTAAGGCTAATCGATAACTTTGTTAGCATGATTAGGGTGTATCTTAACTATCGTCATTTGAGTAAAAATGTTAATTTCTATTAAATGGAGTTCATTCATCCTTTCATGTTACCAACCTAGTAACCAAATTAAATGTAATGTGTTCTAGTTTGTTGGTATGGTAACATACCAATGTAACCATGTGGCTATGTAATGCATGACTAAAAACAAGTTGTTAGATGTAAGTTAAAACTTGTCTTCTCCACCTGAGAAGAGGTATACACCTACTCAGTAAAAGAAATTAAATGATAGCACATAGAACATCTAATCACCATGCTTGCATAATTATGTGTGTACTTGATGGTATAGTTGAATGCTTATATGTGTGAAGTCTTGTGCTTACTAATGATTGCTTAGGCTAAAATTGATTGATTCTCTCCAAATGCTTGCTTGAGGTCATGGTGAATCTGTGGTTGTGTTTGTTACCTAGATGGTAAAATAGTTTTCACCTCTCGTGTCCTCGGTGAGCATACGAGTGTCGAATATGCCTTATCCTGAATCAGCTCTCAAGTTGTGTTAATCTCATGATCATCGTCCCCAATCAGGTTCTCTCTCTTAGAAGCCCGAACCGGTAGGCGCACTTGTTAGCCTTTGATTGCTGGGTGGCTATGCTTTAGTTTGTCTCTAAAACTAAGGCTTAGTTCCCTTAAGTGCTTGCTTGTTGTGAATGTTGTGCTCTCGGATGTGAAGACGTAATCTTTGTCGGACCTTTCTGTGCCAAACCGTCTTGAGTGCAACGTTGCTCCGTATCTATCTTGTTTTGGAATCCTTTCCTAGAAGATCATATCGTTGCTTTATCGACTGAATCCTTGATCCTTGTATTGACTCCATCCCTAGAATCTTGCTTGTTGATCTCCAACTTTCCAATCTTTGGATGTTGATCTATCTTGATCTCTTGTTGCTGCTCAACAAGATCAAGCTCATAATGATCTATTGTCTCATATTCTCTTTGGTAATGCAAGTTGTACGTGGATTCGAAGTAAGAATCTGACGCTCTTTTGTCTGCATGTGACAATCCTTGTTGCTCATGTGCCTTGTCCTTACCTTGGAACAACCTTTGTTGACTTCTAACCTTGTGACTACCTTTTCTTGCTATCCCTTGGTTGCATGGTGCTTGTTTTTACAACCCACGTTGAGTCACTAGAAATTTCTCATTTCATGTGTTTTTGGTAATGATGTTACGACGAGCACTCTACGGTGCCGCGACGAAACCGAGAGCCTCCTGTGGACCGGGCAACACAAGGTTGTGCTGCTCGGCACGCGCTGGTATTGTGAGTGGTTAGTCCTAATCCCATCCATGCCCCATACTCTAAATGGCCAAGGCTTGATAATTGGGTTCAAAGCCGATGCTGGAGCTCTCTGAATGTTGCCAAATCTCTGACAATCTTGACACCCCTTGTAATATTCAAAGCAATCTTCAAGCATGGTCGGCCAAAAGTAACAAGTCCTTCTAATTATCCACTTCATTTGGTAAGTTGATTGATTTGCACCACACACACCCTCATGTACTTCATACATTAGCTCTCTAGCCTCTCCTTTACTCAAACACTTGAGGACTACCCCATCTATAGATTTATAGTACAACTAATCATCAAGGAGCACAAACTTGAGGGCTTTGTATCTGAGCTTTCGGGAAACTTTCTGCGATGCATTCTTTAAGTAATCGGTAACTTCGTTTCTTCAGTCATCAATTACCTGATTCTCATCCAAAGCGCTAATCTCTTGATCCTCTCGGTATCCTGAGGCAGCCTGAGCTAGCCTATTTGCTTCTTCATTATGCCCCCTAGGGATATGATGCATGGTTGCCACCTGGAAATTCTTCAAAAGCTCTCGGCATTCTTCATAATATTCCCTTAACACGTCATTCTTGCACTCATATTGGCCGATCAGTTGGTTAATTACCAACTCAGAATCCCCGAAGATCTCAACAGCGACGACCTTTATTTCAGCAAGAAACCGAAGTCCTCTAAGTAGTGCTTCATACTCTGCTTGATTGTTAGTAACACGAAATTCAATAGGGATAGCATACTTAAAAGTCACTCATGGAGAAATCAAGAGAATACCAGCACCACCACCTTTGCTACAAGACGAACCATCAAAAAACAAAGTCCAAGGTGCAATATCTATCATGTTAGCAGAAGGATCACAGATAAAGCCAAAATCCATTTGCCAATTCTTCCGTTTAAAATTGGCATTGATAACATATGTTTTATTACATCAAATTCAGAAACTACCACGCATTCGGCATTCAACAAGTAGTGCCAAAGTTTGGTGCATGAGTAATACACACACAGGCAGAGTTTCTCCATAGCCGAATACCTTGTCTCTGGATCTAACAGCTTTCGGCTAAGGTAAGCTATCACCCTTTCCTTTCCTTCAAACTCTTGCATGAGGGCCGACTCTATTGTCAGGCTGTCGGCCGCCACGTATAACCTAAAAGGCTTGTCAAGCTGTGGAGGTACCAACACAGGTGGCGCCTTCATGTATTCTTTGATCTCATCAAAAGCCTTTTGTTGTACATCACCCCATACAAATTCTTGATCCTTTTTAATATTTAACAGTGGAGAAAAAGGCAAAACTTTTTCTGATAAATTAGATATGAATCTTCTCACAAAATTAATCTTGCTGAGCAATACTGCAACTCTGTGAGATTAGTTGGAGGCACAACCTTGTCTATTGCTTTCATGCTTTTCTTACCGACTTCGATCCCTCCTTTATGGACTAGAAATCCCAAAAATTCACCAGCTAAGACCCCAAAGGCACACTTGTTCGGGTTCATCTTCAAACCAAGATTCCTAGTGCACTCCAAAGTCCCCTTTAAATCGGCTAAGTGTCCACCGTGATTTCCAGACTTAACCACCACATCATCAATATAGATCTCCACAATTTTTCTGATCAACTCGTGAAAAATATAGTTCATGGCTCTCTGAAAAGTGGCACCAGCATTCTTTGAACCAAAAGTCATGACGACCCACTCAAATAATCCAATATGACCAGGACATCTGAAAGCCGTTTTTGAAATATCTTCTATTGCCATAAATATTTGGTTATAGCCAGCATTACCATCCATAAAGCTGATGACTTCATAACCAGCTCCTGCATCGATAAGCAAATCAACAACTGGCATTGGGTAACCGTCCATTGGCATAGCTTTATTGAGATCCCTAAAGTCAATGCAGACCCTCATTTTTCCATTCTTTTTGTATACCGGAACTATGCTCGAAATCCACTCTGCATATCTACATGGTCGAATGAAATTTGCTTCTAATAATCTTTTAACTTCCTTTTTCACATCAGCCAGCACCTCCTCTTTGAAATTTTCCGAGGAGGTTGTTTATAAGGACGATACCCAGGCTTGATCGGCAATCGATGCTCAACAATAGAACGATCCAGTCTGGGCATCTCTGTGTCATCCCAAGAAAAACAATCCTTGAACTCTTTCAGAAGGTTTATCAATTTCAATCTATACTCTGGGTCTAAATTTGCACTGATATACATCGGCCTTAGTTTGATATCATCACCAACATTTATTTCCTTTAGCTTATCGGCCGACATAAAGCCACGTCCTAACTTTCCTTTGTTGCCATCGATCGGGTTCTCCATTAAAAATTGCTTTGAGAGCCGACTGCTTGGATCGGCTGTTGATCCTTGTTGAAGACATTCACATGACCTTCTTCCCATACTCTTCCAGAGAAACAATCGACGCCATCATATTCCCAGTAAGTAGGCTCTGCAGCCGCAACACTTACCGAATCATCAGCATGAACAACTTCAACATCATCTCCAATCCACTGAATAAGAACCTGATGCATGGTTGAAGGTATGCAGCAGTTAGCATGGATCCAATCTCTCCCTAAGAGCAGACTGTATGCACCCTTGCCATCGATGACAAAGAAAGTAGTAATCAAGGTTTTTGATCCAATCATCAACTCAACGTGCACAACTCCTCGGGTGTCAGAAGGATTGCCAGCAAAATCCCTGAGTACCATGTCAGTTTTTAGTAGTTCCTCATTGGTCATCCCGAGCTTCCTAAAGGTGGTATAAGGCATAATATTGATGGCAGCTCCTCCATCAACAAACATCTTGGTCAGAGGTTTGCCATTGACGTACCCCTTCATATACAGTGGCTTCAAATGTCGATGTTTGATCGGCTTATTAAAAACTGCCCATTCGGTTAGGACAAGTTGGGCCATCAGATCATGATACTCACTCTCATCGAAATCTGAGTACACTTCTTCTTGGATATCCTGGTTTTCTAGAGCTAAGAACTCTGATGGAATAAAGAAAGCCATATACGCATCAGCCGACTGGTCTTGCTTGTCAGGCTTTTCCTTAGGACACCACACTTTTTTTCTTTTCGGCAACTGTCTGTGCCAACTCTTTGTTCCTCAAGCGTTGTACCCTTCTTTTCTGGCTCTTTCTCAGCCCTGGTGGACATCATTGTCCTTCCTGCCACACATACCCACGGAGCTCTTCTTCCTTAGCGCCTTCTTCATAATGGAGCCACCCTTCATCGGGAAATCTCTTGCTTCGCCGATTTCCACAGCTATCCATTTTTACACGCCGACCGTCCTCAGTAAAATGTGCTCTAAGCCTTTCATGGACTGGACGGCGGTTGGCTCGAGACTGCCTGTACTCTGAATATTGGTCACTGTATTCAGGGCAATTATATTTAGTATGCAGCTTCAAGCCTTCATTTCAACAATGTTTAAAGAATGAGCATCCCCAATGAGACTGTTCCTGCTCTCATGTACTCTTGCTCCCTCTGGTACATCTCTTCCTCATACCTCTGATGTTCCTCCATGAACTCTTGTTCCTCGTAATACCTTCGCTTCGGATACCATTCTTGCTCCCATCGCCATTTGTTCAAAAGAATCCATGTCGTGACTCTGGGCTTAGAAGGTTCCCCTCTCTCGATTCGGCCGTTTTGGAACCGAGCCTGTTGCCGAAATTCTTTATTTGTAATTTGCTGATCAGGGTCAACAACACCAGTTTTCTTAGCTCTGTCTGAGCTTAACACTTTCACCTTGCCCTTGTCTTTAGAGCTTTCTATAGCAACCATGTTCATGGAGAAGGACACTGTGTTTTGTGCAAAAGGATTAGCATCAATTTTCATCTTACCATCAAATTTCAAATGCCCTTCTTGAATAGCTTTCTGAATCCGCATTCTGAATACTCGGCAATCATTGATGGAATGAGAATTGGTATTGTGGTAACCGCAAAACTTTTTATCTCTCACCCCTTCAGGGCGCAACATGGGGTGTCCTTCCGGCAACTTGATACACCCTTCTTTGAGCAACATCTCAAACAACTTGTCTGACTTGGAGACATCAAAGTCGTACGTGCCCTTCTGCTGCCTCAACCAGCGTTGACTGACCTGAGTTGGTTCTTTCCCCCAGACCAAGTCGGCTGTGGCTATTTCATCTTCATCATCGTACTTTGTTGCTTCCTCCAGGAAACTTTGATACATCTCATTAGCCACCCCCTTCTGGAAACGGTTGTCTCTTCTGAACCCTTGAGCCTAATTGCTCATCATGGCTAATCATTGTGACAGCTGACCAAGGTCATCAAAGTCCATGCCGAACTGCTTCTCCCTGACATTCGGTTGCATGCCCGCTATTGCCATCCCTGGCAACTGGTCATCTGGCAGGTTTAAAGAATAGCAGAGGTTTTTAGTCTCCCTGAACCTACGGAGATACTCCTGGGGTGTTTCATTGGCTCTCTGCTTCAAGCTCATAAGGTCAATTAGTTTCTTCTCATTAGTGCCTGTAAAGAAATATGAATGAAACTTCTGCTCCAATTCTGCCCAAGTATCAATGGAATTAGCTGGCAGAGACGTGAACCACATGAAAGCCGGCCCTGTCAGCGGATGCCTCTCCAAGTTGCATTAAGTATTGGCTGATGTGTTCTATGGTGCTAGTATCATCCTGACCAGAAAACTTGGTCAGGTCTGTGGGAGGTTTTACTCTTGGAGGGAGTGCAACTCAGTTATACCACTCCGGATAAGGGGACTTGTATGCATAGTACTGGCTCTTTGGCTTTAGGCCAAACTGATTTTGCATCATATCCGCCATCCTGTTCATGATAAGGTCAATATTCGAGTTTGGAGCTCCATGTGTCTGCCCTTCAAAAGCCAAACCTGTAGAGTTCTTATACCCTGGATTCGGGAAAGAGTCAATAGCATTGTAATCGGCAAATTCTTGATATCCGTCTCCATACATATTTTTCTGCAACCTGTTCGCAGCTGGAGACACCTTGAAAGCCGATTGTGGGACGTTCCCCGTTGCACCGAACGTGAGCTTGCCATAAGTCATGGGGTGTTGTTGTTTCTGGTGAGGAGCCATCCCACCTTGGTTCATGCCAGACGTCTCGCCATCTTCAACAATTTTTTCCTGGCGTTTCGGCATATTGAACAATGTCAGCCCTAGCATTGGACCAATGGTTTCCTCAAAGCATTTATCGGCGGATGGACTGAAGGTACTGACCATGATCGAGCGAAAGGTATTCAGGAAAGTTGTATGGTGATTCCTCATAATCTCGTTCATTACTTTGTAAACCATCTCAGTCATCTTCCGAGCATCTTCTTCTTCAGTGTAATCAGTTTGATGATGAAGGAGAGTTCTTAGGAGTGACTGTTTCTGAAAAACCTTGTTGCTTTTGTTCTTTGAAAAAGACATCAAGCATTTACGTTGAAACTCATCACATGCTTGATGGACAATATTCCTCAGGTCTTCCGGCAACTCATCCATAGTCACGTTCAGAACCTGGCTATTATCAATTTGAACCATCTTGAGATGTAGTGTCCCACCGGGTGTGCCAAAAAGTGTGTTGACACAAAATGTGACGCACTGTGCCTAACACACAACAAGCTGGAAAGTGTAGCTTCAATTGGGTGCCCGGGTGTTTCGGAGTCCGGAAACGTGCTAGTCAGTTTGACCTGAAACTAACAAGGGATGAAAATTATTAGATATAAAACTAGAACATGCGGGGTGAGACCAGACAGTTCCATATATACGGCCCTGGAGCCACTTACTATGACATATAGCTATAGAAGCTATCTGCCAATAAGTTTTATAGATCATTCGACTAAAACAAATAATGAGTACGTAAAGAGTTGATTGCCGAACATGCATGCATGAGAAAGTACGTATGAATAGATCATCATTAATTATGAATTAAAGCATAACCAATTCGGCTATCCAACCGAATTAGGGTCCATGATGAAGGAACACGTAAGCAAACACGATCGAACTAATCTAAAGTTTGTATCCGCCGCACGACACCTAACTTTATAAAAGCTCAAACGTAGTTGACATGCACGAACCCGCAACATGTAACAATCTAGATGAAACTAATTCGGCTATCATGAATATAAAATCTACTTATGGATATAAAAAATTACAAGAAACATAGATAATTCTATGATAAAGATGAAGCCGAACCGTATCAGTTTAGATTGGGCAAAAGAATGTTACAAATATATAAAATATATATAAACATGCAACATGTAGTAACTTAATGAATCTACTAGATCTTGCCGAATCTAATAGAGCCAGTAACTATCTTGCTTTTGCTAGGAATATTGAGCAAGCACCTGCCGCACGGCATCTACTCATACACAAAACATAAGAGAACATTTCTTGATTGTCAAGCAAGGATCCGCCGCACGATCATTGAAAACAAACAAGACTACTTGCATCAACATCTAAATCCACCGCATGATACTAGACATGATAACAAGGTTGCCGGGACTTACGGAGGTCGACGGATCAATGGTTCTTCTCGAAGAACTCGACGACACGACAAAGGACTCGAAATTGGCACGGGGTCGGTTGTATTGTATTGGTTGTGAACAGTTTTTTACAATGGCCAAGGGTTTATATTTATACCCTGGTCATGACATGAGTCCTAAAAGGACACGACTACAAAATATTAAAGGAAAAACATGATATCTTTGTCTTCAATTCCCTTCGGAGTCCTTATTTCTTTAATTGTCGCAATCTCCGTTACCTGATTCGGCTCTTACTTGCCGCTTTTGTCGCTTTCCTCAAGGGAAAACCGCTACTCCCAGAATAGCCGACCGCACTATTACTTGCTGAACCTCAGAAAACTAGCCGACTGCACGAACACTTGCCGAATACCCCGAATACCTGCCTCTGAATATTTACCGCGCGCTGGCCCACCTATCATCTCCCTAAGAGCACCAAATCCAGTGTTAACAGTGATCTTGGTCATCTAGCGAGCAACTCATGTATCCTTCCTGTTGGATCAAAGAGGACACACAACACTTAAAGCTGGATAAGTGTCAGTTGGACAAGATTTTCCTAGACATGCTATGTTCTAGAGTAAGTCATCTTGTGCTTATGATTCTTGGATTCAAGTTCTCAATATTCTTATGCAAGATGATCATACAGCTAGAATCAACCATCTCCGAGGTGACCCCTTGGTTGCTGAGTTTTATGGCATCTGACCTCCTACACTAGTATCTCTGGAAGTGTTGACTCCTACAATAGTCAAAACCTTGGAGCTTTTTAGCGTTGTAAGACAACTGATTAGTTGCCCATGGGAATGTCAATTCCTTGTTAATTAACAACTACTTGGTAGCTATGAAGGCTATGTCTCATAGAACAAGGTTGAGCTAAGACAACAATGCTATCAGCAATACAAGCGCTACTCTTTTCAGAACCGTGTGTGATCGAGTCAGTTGCCACCTTGGACAATCACACAGATACTACCAGGTGTTGTGTCAGCTAAGTTAAGAGCTAGTGACAACATGTTCCTAGCGTTAGTTCAAATCCTGGTGTATCTAGTGCTACAAGGAGGATTTGCTTAAAAATCCTATGGTATGAAGCACAAAAGGACATTCAGAAGAGGTACTTTGCTTTTGTTGGATTATTCTTTCTTGTAGGGTATGCCTTCTTCCCTGCAGAGATAACCCACAAAACAAGTACTTGTTCATTACTTTGGTACCTCAATAAATAGTTATGGTTGTTTTCTGAAAGGTATGTAAGGAAAAACACATAACTTCTCCCCTCAGCAAGAGTATGCTACTACAACATGAAAAGTCAGAAAGTGCTGAACACACCACAACGTGTGAAGCAAGGAAAGAAGAATGAGAATTCTGTCGAGCTTTCACGACGCTAATTATGTTGCCTTTAAGCAATTGGTTAGAGGCGTGAACATGATTGGTTGCTGAACTCAACAAACTCCTTTGTCGCTTGGAGTACTTTAGTGCCTTAAGTTGGATTGAGCTAAATTGAGTGAAGCTTGAAAAATGACAGATGTCTTGTGGGTTGGTTGCTATAGTTTCAACAAAGAGAAGTTTTAATGGATGTTGTTTGGATAACCAGACAATGTCTGTTGGAGATGAATTTTGGTCAAGTAGTCAGAGTACCTTTGTACCAATGTGCCTACCAAAATTCATGAACCATCAGGAAATAATTTTGGATGTTGGAAACTAAGAACAAAGATATACTGGGTCTATGATTTTCCCTAAGGATTGCAATCCTTCCTCATTTTTGGAGGAATGTGTTGTAATTAGTGCCAAAACTAGCAACATTGCCAATGTGTTGCCTTTGGATAAGTCTTTGGATACTCCTCTAAAAGGCTAGTTATAACCTTTTGTGATTTGATCTTATCTTCACATATCAACAATGGTTGATCAGTGAAGATGTGGTACAATTCAATTTGTGCAATGGCAAGTCCCAAACAATTTGAAAAGTGTTAAACAATAGATTTTGGAGTTGTTCATTGACATCGGGTTTTCCCTTCAAATGTCAAAAGTAGTCCAACAATACTACTATGTTATACTGCAATTCAACCAAGGTACTTTACGGTTGCATCATGTAGGGAACTGATCTACCTACTTGATTGTGTATTGTATCTCGAATTTGGGAAGGTTTACGGCTTTTGTTGTTCTCCAACCCTTGTAAGCACACTTCTTAGTAATCAAAGTGCACAGCGAAAGCATGGTGGGTTTCCACTATAACTTGTTTTGGTGCCTCCCTTGTGTTTTTACCCAAGAGGTTGCATCAAATCCAACCTTGATAAGTGTTGTCGTTTGGAAGCGGCAATCTCCTTCATGGATGTCTAGCAAGGACGCTGAGCCGACAGAGTCAGCTATCACATTCGCTACTCTCTCAACGAACTCAGATAATATATTGTTGTCATCAGAGAAAGAGAACTGCACACCTGGAACGTTATGTAGCTTTCAGTGACTTCAGAGGTAAATTGGACAAGTTACAACTAACCTAAACAGTCTTGTTAGTTAGTCAGATCCACGTAGTCTCAAGGGATGATTATCTATTCCGAAGATCATCTCTTATGGAAAGTACATTTTAGATGCTCCCTTTGTGGACTGCTTTTTGGAATTGTGTATAAGCAAGAAACCATCAATATGAAACAGAAGTTGTGAGTCAATGAACGTTTCACATGGTTATGCTATAGTGGCTAGGAGGAAGGCTACTTGTGAGTGATTGTGATGCTCTGAACCACATACATTACCTCAAAGGTGAAGTATTTTCCTAATTTGGATTCTTCCCCATAGTAAAAATGCTTCATGGGAATCAATGAAGGAAATTCTCCAAATAAAAACTTCCTATAAAGAGCAAGTATCAAGAAGTAGTCGACTAGATTCATCGCTTAGGTGCTCAAAGCTATATAGCTAAGTGCTATCACTAGTATTGGAAGATGGGTGACGTGTTTCTCTTCCCTTGGAAGTCTTTCGTTCTAAATCTCGGGATGAGATTCTTTTTAAGGGGGGGAAGGGCTGTAACACCCTCGGTGTTAATCACGGGCTAAGAAGTGATTAAGCCTAATTATATCAGATCAACCGATAATCAGAGACTCTAGTTCATATATTGGGAATATTTGATGAGGTATTTAGTTTATGTTCCTTATTTGTATTTCTATCTATATGAATTATTGGAAAAGTTTCGTGAACTTTGGAATTAAAACGTCACATGAAATGATGACTTTTATAATTAACCGGTTTACTTTATAAATCGGATATAATTATACGAGCTCAACCAAGTCTCACGACCTTGCCCGAAATAGTCTAGTTGAACTCTACAACAAAAGTCATAAAAGGTTTGTGTTGCCCGGAAACAGAGAAAATGCCCGGAAAATATCCCGGACCCGAACCCGAGCGCAACCGACGACGTTTTAATCGGCTTTGACCATCATTTTGGAGATCTCGCATGTCGACGCAACTGAAGAGAAGTTGTAGATTGGATTGAGAAGAACAAATTCCGTTCAAACATCGAGACCTGGATCAGAGCCGAAAATAGTGAAACAGATGCCCGAAGATCGTGAGATTGGCAATTTTCGGTCCCCACGAGATTTTCTCCGGAAACTCATAATTCACAAACCGTTTGGAATTTGACTGTGTCGTTTAAAGGAAAGTTGCTCGATTCGACAAGATCTTCACAACGGGATATTCTGACAAACTTTCGGATTAACGGTTTAGAATTTTGGAAAGAAAAGGAGAAAACAATGACAATTTCGTAGTTTTGGGGGAACTCAGAATTGGGAGCCGGTTGTGGCCGACCAGGCACTGTCGCCCTCTCCACCTGGAACCCATGCCTCGGGCGTCCTTGCCACCTGCCCTGCGCCCCCTGCCTCGGCAGAAAAAGGGCCAAGGCCCCTTCCCAGTCCCCCCTCGCCTCCATGCCGAGCAAAAGAGGAGCACTGCTCCTCCTCCTTCCTCCCTCCTGCAGCTCCTCTCTCCCATAGCCGCTCCTCCCTCCTTCACGCTGCCCCGCAAGGCCGAGCCCCTGCGTCGCGCCCCGCGCGGGCTCCCACGTTGCTCGCCCGCGAGCTACCCTGGCCCTGCTGCGTAGGCCTCTGCGCTGCTGCTGGCCGTGGCTGGCCGAGCAGGCCCCTGCCAAGTGCCACGCGCGAGCGGATGCTCGCCAGATGGCTGCCTCGCGCCGAGCCGGTCGCCGCCCGACACGGCCCCGTCGCACCTCGCCTTCAGCGCGAGCGCGCCCTTGCGCCGCCCGGACGCTGCCGACCGCGCTGTTGGTCGCTGCTGCTGCGCATGCCTCCCAGGCCGCCCGCGCTCGTGGCCGGGAGACCACGGACCGTCTCTGGTCGGGCCAATACCCGGTGCGGGTGCGGCCCGAGGCCGCCGTGCTCCGACGTCGCCCTCCTACCGCCGACAGGCCTCGCGATGGCCGGAATCGGCGTTTCCCCGAGCCTCATCTATTCCAATCCCGTCAAGGACCTTGGGTTCAAATTCGACGAAGCTCAGCCTGCAAAGAATGTGACTCAGATGAATAGTGCCGAACAGTGCACTTTCTTATTTTCTCGTTTTATTTGCCTATATATGCAGCAGATCTTTGAAAATCCAAAGTAAATCGTAGGAAAATCGCATGGATGTGATTTCGGACTTTTTGGAATCCTTATGAAATTCTCCACGCACTAGATCGATTGCATGTTATGTTTCAGTTTGTTTTAATTGCAAGAAAAATGCTTTTGTGCTGCTGCGTTTAGAAGCTTGTTTGTGTAGATTAAATATTTAGGGCCGTTAAGGATTGCTCCAAAAATTATGAAATAATTGTGGTGCATTCCTTATATAACGTGTGATGTTTGGTTAAAGTTTCATAACTTTTTGTTAAGTGGTTTGTGAGTTATAAAAATAACAAATGTCATATTGCCCTGTTTTGGCTGCATGCATAGTGTTTAGTAAATAAATATTAGCATGTATTAAATGGTGTTTTCTGTTGGTATGGTGTATACCAAAGTTTTAATTAATATTATTATCTAGCTTGTGTTAAATTTTGGTGGCCATATCTCTAGTAGTTTGAGAGATATGAATTTTGCAAGTTGGTATTAGAATCTGTCCAAACCTCTGGACAGAGCTGAGTCAAAGTGCTTTTTGACTAAGTTAAATTGTGAATCATGAATTGTTGGTGTTGAATGAATTGTAGAGCTTTTCATTAGATTTCGAGATTGTCTTGTCTCATATTTTTAGGAGTTGTAGATCTTGAGTTATAGCAGTTTTAAGAAGGGAGTGCTAAATCTGTCCACCTTTCGGACAGAGATGCCTTCTTCATTTAATTCGAGTTGCTTAACTATTAAATCATCCTTGCATGTTTAAAAGGAAGTTGTAGATAACTTAATTAGATTTCCAAATATATAAGAATCATGTTTTTCGGAGTTGTCTAACTCCCGTTATGATGAAAACCGTGACCGCAGGTGCTGTCCCAAAGTTGCATATTTAAGTTAATTAAGTTAGCTTGTTCTTGCTAATTGAATATGCTAAGTAAACTTAATGGATGAATACTTGCCATTGTATGACTTGTTATTAATAGTATTCCATGCTCTATGTGCTTTGTATCTCCTATGTTAAGTTCGATGATAATTAGCTAACTAGTTATAAGTAACTATAAGTGCTTATGTGTGTATCTTGTATAACCGTGTGCTTGTCTTGAATTGCTTGTAATAGTAGCTTGTGTTACCATTTTCCTCGCATTCATGCACATGCATCGGCGTTTCATTAGGTACGATAAGTACATACGTGAAGGACGTGATGCTTGGAGCTCACCCGAAGGTGGTGTTGATGGACGAAGTTCGAAGAAGGAAGTGTCTTCGAAGGTGCTCGCCAAGCGAGTGACCTCTAACAAACACTGACCTAGTATTGGTCCCAGGCAAGCCCCGGAGCATTCTAACTCCCTATTTTATGATATCAATTTACTATGTTATGCTATGTTGCTGCATTAAGTATAGGAGTTGTGTGAACCTATTTGATGCATATCACCCTTCTTGTTATTGATATCCCTATATCCTTGTTAACCTGATAGTATAGTAAAAGATAGATGCTTAGCACTGCTAAATTAATATGGAACATCGGTGATCCAATGTTACGTAATGCCCTACGTGGCACCCGATGGGTTGAATGATATCATGAAATGGAAAGGCAACCGGGAAGGTTGATAAATTGTCCAGCCGTAGGATACCGGCAACATCTAGGAGAGCTGTGCGCCCTAGGCTGGTAGTTTACGAACGTGTTTGCTTTTGCGGGCCGATGGGGTGGTGTCCCTCTTGTCATGTTGAACGCATGCCTCAACCGTTAGCTGGCAAGATAACTCGTTCGAGCCGCAAAACCTACCTACTGGCAGTCCGGTGCGGGGTGACGAGGACGCGGAGTGTAAGGCCAAGGCCTGGCTAGCTAATCCCTAGTCAGGAGGGACCGGGTGCCGGGCGGTCCTCGGTTTTGTTGGGGGTTAGGGGTCGTTCTTGGTTTGAAAGGTAGACTAGGCGACTGCCGCGTCGCTTGGTCCAGGGACAGCGAGGTTTTGGTGAGGAATAAACCCTCGAGCTGGATAGGAATTCAATTTGAATCGCGGTCTCCCCCCGTTAGTGAGAACTTGACAATTGCTACACTGGCTTGAGAACAAATAATCTACTTGAACGGTTATGATGAAAATGATAAGATGGACCAGAAGGGTGAACTGGTTATTATTGATTATTAATCAAGTGTATTGCTTAGTACAGGTGCTAATCTAGTTATCATGTAATGATTACTAAAACAAGGCAGAACTCCAATGAAGTACTTACTAGTTATCTTAATGCTTTTATGCAAAAGAGAGTCCAAGCTAGTCCACTATAAAGCCTGCATGATCCTTGGTGTCCTTTATTTCTGGTTTATGACGGGTAAGTCTAGCTGAGTACATTCGAGTACTCAGGGTTTATCCCACCTTGTTGCAGGTGAAGGTCTCAAGCTGCTGAAGGTGTTGCTAACCACCGGTGGGCACGACGATTCTATATTATCTCTTCTCTCTATGCTGTTGTTGGAGGATGATAATAAAGCTAGCAAATGTATTTCAACTTATCTTGTTACAATTGTTTTAAACTTATGTTCTTTTACTAAAAGGTTTTGAACTCAGACTTGTATTATTTATTATAAACTCAAATGTGATTTTATTCCGCTGCAAACTCTGAGCTTAATGATTTTGTATTTACTTAATCTAGCGATCTGGGTTTGTGATTGATTTCCGAGGTCTTTCGTGACACTCGGCGGACTACCAGGATTATGAAAGCCTAAGGACAAAAGTTGTCGCGCTGGCGATAGTTTTTGGACTTAAGTTTTTGTAATTTGGGCGGTTCTGTTATACTCACGGTCACGAGCGGCCCGGATCCTCACAAGAATAGAGTCTTACTCAACTTTTTTCTAGCTTGAGAGAGATCATGGTTGGTTACAGATGAGAGCTCAAGGTTGCTACCTGAGTGTGGGATTGCTATCCCTGTTGCTGTTGAGAGATCGAGGTTGCTACCTCGAGTGTTGGGATTGCTATCCCAGTTGCTGATGAGATGCGGGGTTGCTACTCCATGGTGAAGCCGAAGTTGCCACTTCCGGCATGGTGCTCAATAATAATTAATCTTACCTTTTAATCACTATGGGTTGGTTCTCTTATCCACTTTTAGTAAATAGGATGTTTTAATAAAAGATGTCAACTAAAATGCTAAACGCAGTCAATCGTGTCAGCTTTACCTTGTCTAAGCCTCGTATGTCATTACTTTCCGTCTGTACTTGCTGAGTTCGACATGAGCTCACCATTGTTATAATCACATAAAGGCTGCTCAAAAGATCAAAACTGGGATGAGGAGTTCCCCAAAGACATCGATGGGTGTTAGGCTCGTGTATCACTACCGTCGACCTTCCTGTGGCGTGATGGTTCTAGCTTCGCATCATTTAGTTCATCATTTCAGTTTCCGCTAGACTTTGTTTTAAAGGCTTGTAAGTTACTCTTATATTCGTTTATTCTTATGTTTCGAACACTGTGCAATGTACCATTAATGACGTCGATATATGTGTGTAAATCTCGATCCTGGAACACATGTATTATGCATTCGGTCTCTTTTCTGAACCGGGTGTGACAGTGTCTGAACCAGTATAAACCGTGTGTTCTTCGAGCGTAACCATCCGATCTCCGATATGCTTAGAAATTTACTCGTTGGCTGTATAGACCCCGCCATTTTAGACACCGACAGTTGGCGCGCCAGGTAGGGGAACTTTGCGTGTCACGTGTATTTTCGAGTTTCGGATGGCAACTCACCACATCGATTTTGCGCCAGGCTCCATCGTTCGTTTTGTTAGCCTGGACTTCCAGTGCCATGGGCAGGGGGCTGACCTGGTCCTACGTCGCCCCACAACATCCTCCGAGGTAGCCGTGGACGCCATCACAGCGTCCATGGCCCACCTTGACCTGTCTACCTCCTGGGGGCAGAACGCTCAGGGGACAGCTGTCCCGCGAGCCGACTACCCCGAGTTCGAGCGCCAGCTCGACACCTCGGTGGGCCCCCAGCCGATTCAGGGGTCCCACCACAACCTCTACTTCGCACCCGCCAACATAACAGCGCAGATCTGGGGAGGGCGATCACTCCCTCTCGAGCTCACCTCGGCGCCGGCCTCGAGGGCGCTGCCGTATGGCCTGCGGAACGCCACCGCATCCTACTCGGAGGCGGAGGCCGCGGGTTTACGCGCTGACCCCGCAGAGGGGACACGCGTCGGGCTCGCGCCGCACCATTTTCGGTCTGTCTGCGATCTCCTTACGAGCTCGGAGGCGACATCCAACGCCGACTCCAGCTGCGGGAGCGTCGATCCTTGGGAGCCCCTGGACTTCGAAGGTCTGGTGGATAAGGAGGCCTTCTATGGTTTCCTGCACGCCAGCGATTACCTGCTCGGCTCCGATTCGAGCGACCGCAGCGCCTGCCACGGGCGTGAGTGCTTCATGTGCGACTCACCACCGCACGGGGCTGCCATCGACACCACCCTCATCGAGGACGAGGATGGTGACGACGTCCACACGCCCGTTGACGGAGCGAGGTCACCAGCACCGGCGCCACAGGGTGACCCGCAGTCCCCTGATGCCCAGCGGCGCTACCTTCAAGAGCTCCGCAACATGGAGCAGAAGCTCTAGGAAGGGCAACGATGAGTGACGTTCGAGCGCGAAAAGCTCGAGCGTGAAGCCGCTAGGGCCCCCGAAGAGTCTTGTGCTCGAAGGAAAGCCCGAGCGGTACATCAGCACATCATCAACGATGAGCACGACCCCCCGCACTTCGCGCGGGCAATTCAGAACATCGCGGCAGCGGTGATGCTACTCTGCAACCTCCCGGTCCCTGACACTCCCGAAGGAAAGCTCACCCACGACGAGCTCAAATCCCTTCTGGGGCGCGCCGCGGCTCAGCGGGCTCAACTTCAGCCATCAGGTCGACTCGGCGCATAACGGCCGCGAGGGCTCGGTTCACCAGGATCCCGCACCGCACGGACATCGACGTCTGACGGTTCACGCTCGCGTAGGCAACAAGCGCGACACGCTCAACGCGCGCAAGCACGCCAAGCAGGACGACGCAAGCATAGGCTACCACGTCCGACGTGGGTGCTGATATGATAGTGAAGAAGATCGGCCTCCCACTCCAGAGCCGTCGGGCCCTTTGGCCTACATTCGCCGCATCTGACACGCTCCGTTCCCGCAACGTTTCCGGCAACCAGCCAATATCATCCGGTACTCTGGGGAAATGAACCCTGGACTCTGGCTCGATGACTACCGCCTCGTGTGCCAGGCCGGCGGCACAGATGACGACGAGTTCATCATCCGCAACTTTCCTCTCCACCTCTCGGACTCGACCCGCACGTGGCTCGAGCATCTACCCCCCAACACCATCGACGGGTGGAGCTCCCTGCGGCGGGCCTTCGTCGTGAACTTCCAGGGCACTTACGTGCACCCAGGTAACCCCTGGGATCTTCGTAGCTGCAGGCAAAGGTCGGACGAGTCCCTCCGGGATTACATCCGTCGCTTCTCCCAGCAGTGCACAAAGCTCCCCACCACGGCCGACGCGGACGTGGTGGGGGCATTTCTCGCAGGCACCACCTGCATGTAGTTGGTCCACGAGGTGGGCCGCAGCAACCCTCGCACCACTGAGCGACTCCTCGACATCGCTATCAGCTACGCGTCGGGTGAAGAGGCAGTCAGTGCGATCTTTCACCCCGACAAGGGGAAGGGCAAGGAAGTGGAGGACGCCGGCGAAGGCAGCTCCAACCGCGTCTAGAATAGGAACAATAAGAAGGGTAGGACACAACGCAGCGGTGACAACGTGGTCGCGGCAGCGGATCGCAAGACTTCCCGTCCCCAGGGCAGGAAGAAGGGGGCAAGTTCGACGACATGCTCACCAAGCCATGCACGTACCACAACGGGCCGATCAAGCACGCACTCCACGAGTGTGAAATGATGTCCAGGTACTTCAAAGCCGTCCATGACAAGGACGACCAGCCGAAGCAGCAAGAGGACCATGACAGGGATGTGGGTCACGAAGGCTCCTACCCCCACGTAAAAAAATGCCTCATGATCTTCGGGGGCTCGGAGGCCTATGGTTGCAAGCGCCGGCAGAAGCGGGAGCGGCGCAAAGTCTTCGCAGCCGCCCTAGCAACATCGGCTTTCCTCGACTGGTCGGAGTCCGACATCACATTCGGTCGAGATGATCACCCAAGGCAGATTCCCGACCCGGGTCGTTACCTACTCGTCGTGGACCCGATCATGTACTACAATGCCTTCGAGGCCCTCGGCCTTCGAAGGGAAAAGCTCTGATCCTCAGGGGCTCCCTTCCAGGGAATCGTCCCCGGAACAGTACCGCGGGGGCAGATCGACCTGCCTGTCACGTTCGGGGAGCCGGACAACTTCCGGAGCGAGGACCTCACCTTCGAGGTCGTGGCTTACCGCGGAACTTACCACACGGTGTGGGGAGGCCATGCTACGCGAAGTTCATGGCCGTCCCCAACTACACTTACCTCAAGCTCAAGATGTCGGGGCCGCACAGCGTCATCGCAGTCACCTCCGACCTCAAGGTGGCGTACCAGTGTGAGGTGGACTGCTGCGAGACCTCAAGGTGCGCGGTGAGGAGTTGGTGGCGGTGATCAAAGCCACAGACAGGATGGACGTCGACCCCTAGAGCACGAAGAGCTCGGACACCTGCAGCATCAACAACTATGTCGTCTTTTCTACTGTTATTTAGTGTACTTAGAACATTGTACATACGCATGTAACCCTCCTTAAGCAAAAAGTTTGAGGAATAAAAATGCGGGAACCCTCGGACCAATCACTCATCAAGGTGCACTCCCGACGTGCGCTAGAGCACACCTCACTTGGGGGCTGGAAAGGGGGGAACCCCCTGTTTTTCTCTCCAAAAAGCTTTTCACGCAAAAACCCACACTTTTTCTCGCTCAACGAAAACTTCGCTTTACCCGGTCAAGAAAGAAAATTTCACCGGGCCGCGGCAATGGCCCACGAGGTACTCTGGCTCCCCAGAGCCAAGTATTTCCACCCGACTGCCCACCCGAGCAGATCAAACCTCTTACTGGAAAAAAGTAAAGCAAGTAGATCTAAATGGAAAAAATGCAGAGACGTAAAACGAGCTCACTAAGGAGCAATTAAACTTGTCCAAAGCCCTCCAGGGCGCATCGTACCAATAAACGAATTAAGTCTTTCTTACAAAGGCCCTCGGCCCTGATCACTGACCATGCAGGGTCACTCTTTTGTCGGCGGGAAGATCTCGTCATCAAGCTTGGCAGCCAGGATCGCCGCTGGCTCCTCCGCGGCAGCTTCGATCTGGTTGAGCAGGTCCTCTGGGGCGTCCTGGGGGTAGCCGTCGCTGATGAGCGTAGGAGTCACCGCGTCGTAGAGGCAGGCGGCGATGGCCATCATGCGATGGATCCTGATACGCAGCGCCTCCCGGATCCGAGCTTGGCCCCGCTCCCAGAGCAGGCCAACATGGTTCCGGGATGACTCGGGTCCATCTCCTGCGACCGGCACACCAAAGAGGTCGTACACCCCGTGTACCGCTTCGTGCAGCGCCCGCAACTCCTGCGCACTAGCCTGCAGTTCTAAAGCAACAAAAAGAGGGCTTCAACCTTCGAACCCGACCACGAAAATGCCAGGACAAAAGAATAAAGAGAGGCAACGCACCTCCGTTCTCCCTCGACAAGCCATCGGCCGTCGCGCGGAGCTGTGAGACAACCCCGGTCAATTCGCTGACCTGGGTGGAGAACGCCAGGATCCTCCGGTCAGCGTCGGCGCCACATTCGTGCGCACGGGCCGAAAGGTCCTTGAAGCGAGTCTCGGCATCGTCGCGCTCTCGGTGGTTGATGTCACGCTGGCGCCGCATGGTGTTGCGCTCCTCCTCCATGGAGTCCAGCGTCGAGACGGCCCGACGTCGCGCTTTCGCCTCGGTGTTGCGCTCGGCCATCAGGCGATCGGCTTCAGCCAAGCACGCTGCGCGCTCATCTGCCAGCATCTTGCGGACGGCCTCGGCCTCGACACGAGCCTCGTCCCGCTCTCGCCCGATCCGCTCAAGGTCAGCGGCGCCCCGCTATGCCAACGCCTGGGCGTCTGCCTCCCTCGTTTCCGGAGCCCTCAGCTGCTCCTCCAACTCCTCTGCGCGACGGCGGGTCGCCACGAGTTCCTTGGCCACGTCAGTTTCCCCGGGGGATGTCCACGACCCGAGATCCCACCGTCCAAGCTCGCGATGGAGGAATTCAGACTTCCCAGCGCTCGTCGCCATCGGGATCTGCAGGAAGGGAGATGTCAGGGAGCCGACGAGAAAGAACAAGCAACACTTACGATTAAACGGCCTCCTACGTTGCCGTGATGTGAGAAGTCCTCGGTGAGCGATGCGACCGCCCTCTAGATCAGCTCCACTACGCGCACGACAAGATGATCGTGCTCCTGACGGGAGGTAGCCACACGGTTCCCCCCAGCGCCAGCCACCTCGCCCGGCTAGGTCGCGCTGGACTAGGAAACGACCGCCTTCGACACACGGGCAGCTGCCACCTCCTCTTCGGTGAACGACCGGGGGCTCACCGCGTCCCAGGCCGACAAATTGGGAGGAAGGGGACTGCTCGGGAGCCCCTCCTCGTTCGCTCGGGTTGCCTCCGCCTCGCCCTCAGACGTCGCGACAATGACGTCCACTGTCCTGTTCACATCGTCAGGGCCGCCCTCATCGGCCCCGCCCGCCGCGGTCGCCGCCACTGCGTCCCTCGGCAACATGGCCGGCTGGACCTCCTCGGCGTCCACGGCCATGGGGTCACCCAGGCTCCCTCTTCCCCGAAGTCGTCGATGACTACCACCTCCTGGGGACAGGACGGCGCGACGGCCGCAGAGCCGACGCCTATGGGGGTCTACGGTACTTCCCCAACAGCGGCGACATCGCTTGGGGTCGACTCGCCCCCAGTCCCAGCGACGGTCGGCGAACCAAGGGGCGGGGCGGCACTCCGTCCCTCACCAGCGGACGGCGCCCCTTGATGCAGCCTTTTCCACCCCGCATGCATGGGGCCTCCAGCGGCCCTGTGGCATTCACCACGCGCATTCAGTCACATGCAATCTCTCTTCGATGATAGGGTGAAAAAGGCACCAAACGACACAAGCTTACCGCGGGGAGAAGATGCGATGGCGTTTCCGCGTCGGCTCCACCGTGTCGTGGCCTGCGGTCCTCGGGCCGCTGGTCCGTCCGCTGCCCTCGCTCTCCCCAGACGGGGTGGGAAGAGGGGTGGCCGGGGAATCACCGGTCACACTAGCCCTGGAACCACCGGGGGCCAGATTTGTGCCAAGCGTCCTCACCGGGGGCGCCTCCACCATCGGCGCGTTCCCGACGGGGTGACGCAGGACCCCTGGCATCACTCTATGGTGCCCCCTTGGTGCCATTTCCTTCCCCTATAAAACCCCATGCAAGGAGAGTTCAATCCCTCACACCTCAACCAGAATCCACTTCTAGCTCAAGCCTCTCCTTGCCTTGCTCTCTCCTCTCTTTATTCTAGAGAAGTTCTTAGCTCTCAAGAGAAGTAGTGTTGCTCTCACTAGTCCACAAGAAGATCTCTTCTCTTAGCTCAAGCTTCTCCCCTCAAGGCAAACTTTGTCCTAGTTTTGTCTCTTCCGCTCTAAAGATGAAGAACACGATAACATCCGCATTCAAGAAGATGAAGCAAGCTATGAGTGGGAGCTCATCCTGACGCTCCCACCAATCCGAGGACACTTCCCGAGGAAGAATAAGGGGAGGTTCTACCCGATACACTTGGGAGAACCTCCAAACTAATGAACACCCTCAGGAGGAAGAAGTCCCGGAGGAGGTACCTCATATCGGAACATTCATGGTGCCCCCAATGAGGACCTACGACCAACAAAGTGGTCTCTGGTTCAACCAAGTAGAGTACCAAAGATATCTCTCTCTTCGGGATCGATCTTTCAAGCACACAAGAATATTGGATTCGAATCTTCTCTCCAACGCAGGTATGACCACTGAATTCAACACTATCTTTTCTGCACTTGGTTGGTCTGGCTTTTGGCAAATAGAAGAGTTTGGAATTGAGTTGCTCACCTTAGAATTTCTATGCTCTCTCCAAGTATCTAATGTTGGAATTTCCTTTCGCATGTTTAATCAAAGTCATAATTTAACTTGGAGCCATCTAAATGCTGCTCTTGGCTTTGAAAACTCATGCTTGATAGATCTAGACCCTGCCTTGCGTAGGTTTAACAAGAGGAAGTTTTGGTTCTCTATCTCTGCTCTTAATGATTGTTCAAATCCTAAACCTGAAGAAATTCATAATCCTACCCTTTGTTTCATGCACCTTTGGATGAAAATGACTTTGTTTTCTGGAAGTAATGCTAGCTTGATAAGTGACATGGAATTAAAATTGCTCTATGCCAAGGTAAACAAAATTCAAATCTCTCGTGTAAAATGCTTAGTGGAATTTTGACAAAGTTCAATTGAGAGTAATGAATCTATTCAATTCACATCTTTTATTACTCGTCTTGCCGAATCCATGAACCGGCTAAATGGCACACAACCTTTTGTTTACATCTCTACTCCTATAGTCGTAATCTCAGAAGAATATCTTACATCTACTCAAATGTTAAAAAGAGATGCCAACGGTGATCTTAAAATGATCTACAGTGGCTATACAATTGACGTGCCTCTTCCAAATAGCCAACTTCAGTTGTACAGGACCCGTAAGCTGACCCTTGATTTAGATCAAGGAATTGGGCAAAGAGGTTTTGCAGGTTCTGATAGGAGAGCTCAGGAGGGGCAATACTTTGTTCATCTTGAGCAAGGTGGTCCTTCCCGAGGAGCTATTGGCGAGGAGGAAGACGATGCATCTTCCGATCCCATGCACACTTCTAGTGGCATGCCTCCTCGACCATCACGTCCGCAAAGAGCACAGGCATCCTTCTCGTCCACACGAGAAAGGGAGCATCATGAATTGCGGCAACAATTCGATCATCTCACCAACACCTTTGATGAGCTGCGTGTTGAGCATGGTGAGACAACACGCATCGTCCAGCAAACTGCCAAAGACATCCAAGCCATGCAAGAAGAATAGTACCGACAGTGGGACTCATGGCGGCAACTACATCCACATCCGCCGCATTATTGAGCAAAGGACAAGCTTGGGGGAGGTTCCCTCCCACACTAAGTTAAGTTTTCAAATTTCAGCATTTATATTTCATGCAATTTCTTGCTTATCTTTTGTTTTTGCATCTAAAAAAATATCTGCATATGATAAAAATAATAAAAAGACTTTTTCTCTACTCTCACATGAAAAATTAATATCTCCTATGGAAATGATAAATAGTTGCTCTGCTAAATGTCTCTTTAGTACTTAGTGTACAACTTGGTATTTCTCTAAGTATGGATTACTTGGCTTAAAAGAAACCATCATGAACCTGAAACTCGTTGTGGGTTGCAAATGCTGTAACTAAGTCTAAGTTGTTGTGAGACATGATATGACAAGATAAGAGTTGCTATAATATTATGCTAAGCAAGAATGACTATCGAAGTTTTATTTATTAAAATGATAGAACACTTTGTTGTTCCTCAATGGTGAAAATTCCTATCAAAGCCATACATGCTCTTTTATGATATAAGCTTTCTACATAAGCTGCTTGCTTTGTGTTGAGTTTGGTCAAGTTCTGTGACCCTTGTTGAGAGATTTATCATGCTCCCAAGATCAAGATCACGTACACGCCACATATACATGTTGCTTCTACACTGGAAGTGCGCAGAAACATGCCTTACATTTCCACATAGTTCATACTCCATGCTCTAATATAAAAACTCTCTCTAGTTTGTTGCTAGTAAATGAGACATAGACTATGCAAAATTATGAAAAAAAATTCAAGGGCATTCTAAAGTCCCAAATTTTATGAGCATTCCAAAGCTCTCTCTTGAAAAAAAAGAAAGATAGCTATGTCTCAAGTTCATAAGTTAGGAAAGAGAGATCGTCCAAATATAGGAGTATTGATCATTTACCATGTTTCCACACACATGCACATCTTGATCTAGGAGTATGACATTTCTCTCATTGGATCCGGAATTTGACTTTACAACATATGCAAGGTAAGTTTTGCTACATCTTTGATCCCTACCTATAGCTCCACATAAGCTTTAGAGATAGGATAAAAGAAGGCAAAACTTTGATATATTCTTTGGTGATGAATCATACACCTTATGAGCGACTCGAGAGTACCACTTGAGGAACACTAAGTTTTCTTTTACAAAATCTTGAAAAAACTCCGATATGAAACTTGTGAAAGAATGAGAAAACTAGTGCTCAAGTCAAGTTGTTCTATCTCTCAACCTCTTAAGACAAAGGATAAAGATATAAGCCCCATGAAGGACTAAGGTAATATGGGTGAGTCTTTATTTCTAATTTTTCTATTCAAAAGAGAAGTATGATTGTTGTAGATTTAGTACTCTTGAAATATGAAGCATAGTAGCAACTCATGATCCATTGAGCTAAGTTTGATTGTTTGCTCGGGACGAACAAAGGTTAAGCTTGGGGATCTTGTTGGCACAAATTATGATCAACTTCTACATAGCTAAAATGTTGCTACCAACCTCAGGATCAAGGATAAACAAACACATCATGAGCATATTTTATCAAATAACTAGTTGCACATGTCCATGAGTGTTTGAATGCAGGAATGAGTAAATGGAGCAAAGGAGAGCCAGTGGGGCCCACATAGGGGGTCGGCCGACCACCCTATGGGCCCACTAGCTTTCCCCTCTCGGCCATGATCCAAGAGAAGCACTCCAAAGTGATTTCCAACCATTGGATCACTCTGTGCTTTCTCTCAATGGCTCACAAGCATAGCACAAGGATTCATGGGCCCACACCAAGGAGATAAACATGACAACCACCTCAGAACTGACAACTAATACCTATGACGAGTGGGACCAACACCAGGGAGGAAGAGGTGGGCCATTGACCCCCAGGGGGGTCGGCCGACCACCCCTTGGCCCACCTGGCTCCCACCTGGTCCCCTGACCAGTGGGACCACTCCTAGAGGCCAGAGGAGGGCCCACTGGCCATAGGGGGTCGGCCGACAGCCTCCCTAGGTCAATTGGCTCCCCCAACCGCCATACCACTTGGCACATGTGGAAATCACCACCATCCATCCCTTGGTCGGTTCAAGGGTCAGTTGGATCCAAGGGTGGAGGATGGAAGGCCCTGGATCGCTGACGTGGCGATGGAGTAGCCCCTACTCCACCTCCCACTATAAATAGAGGGTCACACCCCCCTCTCTACACATGGTGAAGAAGCCTACAAGCTCTATTCCTTAGATTGTTCTAGTAGTTTAGTCTAGAGTGGGAGTTAGAGTTGAGTCGAGCTGCGCTCGGGATTTTCGAAGTTGTCTTCTGGGAAGTCTTCTGGTATAGCTCTTGTATCTTTCCTTCTTTGTAAGACTTTATCTTATTCAATATATTATCTTTTATCTCTACTTTACTTAGTATTTACTTTGAGCATTACTATACTAGATATAGTATTGTTATATGCTTTTGCTCTTTAATAGCCTTTACATTCATAGTCTGTGATCCTTGTGACCTTTCCTGTATGCGATCATTACCTGTCATAGGGTGCTTTGATTATAGATCATAGTCAAAGTAGTAAGTTGTGTGTAAGCGTGGTGCTTATACATTATCTTACCCTTGGTTACAGCTTGGTGCACGGATTGTTTGTGGTAGCTAGCAAGAGGTGACAACCTTGTCTAGTCGTTGTATTCCACCACGTGTTGTCTAGGCAAGTTCTTAAAAGGTAAGGCCCCCGTAAAACGAGGGCACGGTCGGGTAGGAGTTTTTTCCTCCTACTGATCTATCCCCTCGCCTAGCATACTTGTATTGAGGAGGCAAACTATAGTGTTTAGACTAGTTAATTGGCTAAGTATATTGAAGTAGAGTAAATTGCATAGGAGTTCCTTGTACTCTCTCGTTGTCCTCCCACCTAGCTGTTCTACCTAGTCCGTTCTAAGTATCTTTTACCGTAGCTTCTTCATTCATCAACCCCTTCCTATCACATATATCGTTTACCCCCCTATACTAGTTGGTACTAAGTTGAGATACTCTTTAGGATCTCTCTGTAATTATCATTTCTAGCCCACCTTTCCCTTGGGAAAATATAAATTACGATACCTTGGAATACTCCTAGGTGAAGTGCTACAATGGTATCATCTGTGCGCTTGCGGATTTATCCAATAGTCATAAGAAATACCAACAAGCATTTCTAGCGCCGTTGTCGGGGATAGGGATTTATCTCTATTTTTGGTGCGACGCTAAGAAATGTCAACATCGACCGACTTGGCTTAGGTGGCCAAAGGCTTCCCCGAGCTTTCCACCGCCTTCCTGCATGCCTCTATGTAGAGAATTGATCTCCACCCTTCCTCTATGGCGGTTGCAAGGATGGTTTGATCGAAGGGAGGACAATGAAGATGGCACCGATCACTGACGTGGCGATGGAGTAGCCCCCACTCCACCTCCACTATAAATAGAGGGTCACACCCCCTCTCATATCATGATGAAGAAGAAGAAAATTCAAGGCTCAAGATTAGTGTAGTCCACTCAATAGTAGTGTAGTCTAGTGTGGGAGTTAGAGACGAGTCGAGCTTGCCTCGGGGTCTTTGGAGTCGTCTTCTTGAGAGTCTGGTATAGCTCTTGTACCTTCCCCTTTATAGTAAGCCTTGTGCATTTGTCGATATATCCTTTCTTTACTTTACTTAGCTTGTGCAATAGTGTACTTGTTATAGTATTCTTGTGTCTTGTCTTAGTCTATAGAGTTGTTATAGTGTAGATTTTTATCCCATGATTCCACATTTGGGTACAATCAATGCCTGTTATAGGGTGCTCTAGTTGGCATTTGAGCTCTCAATTAGAGTAGTAGCACTACAAGATTCACACCAAATTGCCACATGACCCTTCATGCAACGCCTAAAAATGTGTGGTAAAAGGGGGACGTTTTGCAACATTTATCCAAACCGTGGCAAATATGTTATCCCTATAGAAACCTTTTTTATACATCATGGCCATACGTGTGCATGTTTGCCATGATGACATTTCGTGGCATTAATGTTCATTAGCGTTGTAACTATCTGGTGCTCTTGCAACATAAAGTATATAGTTGCTATTCATTCATTTTATTGCCACAATTTTGGTGGGTTGCAAGGTTTATCACGACCATTGCAATTAGGGTGTTGGTTATTGCAACTAAATAATACAACGGATGCAATATAAAGCTAGAATTGCCACACATTTGGTACGTTGTAAGAAGTTCTCGCGCCCATTGCAATTAGGGTGTTGGTTATTGCAACTGAATAATAAAACTGATGCAATATAAAGCTAAAATATTGCTACACTTTTGGTACGTTGTAAGAAGTTCTAGCGCTCATTGCAATAGGTAGTTGTTAATTGCAGCTAAAGTGTTATAGGCGAGGCAGAAGTGTGTACTGTTGCCATAGATGTGTTTGGTATCACACCGGTCTATTTTTTTATATGTGATTGCATCTATTGGGACACATGTGCCTTTGGTCCAGGACAAAGACACAAGTCTCATTACCCCTGAATCAAGGTTTGCTTAGAATAGAACAAAAGAAGATTAATAAGATGGAAAAAGGAAAAAATTGGGTGTCACCATCATAGATGTGTCCAATAAGTGAATTGTTAATTATTTTTTTAAAAAATTATCTATGAAGGGAGAGGAGTTGAACCTATGCCTCTAGGATTATCCAGGTCATGGACAAACCACTAGGCTACTTACAGGTTTATGCATGGTTGAATTTTTTTAAGATATTTGTGGGTCTAAGTCTGATCAACAAAGTTAAATTAAAATAAAGAATGAATTTTAAAAAATAAATAAGTATGCAGCAACAAGGGTTCTGAAAAAACAACTAATAAGTGAGTTGTTAATTATAAGAAAAACGACATGTCCCATAAGTGAATTATTAATTATTTTTAAAAAAAATTACATGTGAATAGGAGTCCAACCTTTGCCCCTAGAATTGTCCAGGACATGGACAAACCACTAGGCTACTTATATGTTAATGCATGATCAAATTTTTTAAGATATTTATAGGTCTAAGTCTGGTCAAACAGGGTTTTCTATTTAAGACTATTTAGTGTTTCAAAAACTGGTTTGCAGGTGTCAAAATTTGAATTGTCTAAACTTGATCAAATGAGGCACTAAATGACCTCAAATGAAAAACATTTGCATACGATGATTACATAACTCATCAAGATCTATATTTGATACATAGGTCACTTTTGCATTTGAGAAAATGTTAGTAAACAGTAGTCACAAAATCTTGAATTTCACATAGACTTCATGAAACTATATGTGAGACATGGATTTAGAACTACACTTTGCTAACACTTTGTTAAATGCAAAAATGGCCTATATATCAAATGTAGATCTTGATGAGTGGACCAATCTTGGTATTCATGACTTTTCAAGTTCAGACCATCTAGGGTTTCGAAAACTAGTTTTGAACTATGAAAAATTCTCAATTCAAAATTTGAACCGTTCAAACTTTGTCAAATTCAAAGTTTACCAAAACAACTTATGTAGATCTTGATGAGTTTAGTGGTACTTGTTCCTCTTTGCAAGTTGAGAATTGGCTTCGCTCCGAGCTAAGAATTCAGGGTTATTCTTCTGTTCTTTAAAAAGCGCCCACTAGCCTAGGGTAATTTTGTACTTGTTGGGTCCAACCGTGTATTGACAAATTTGGTATTCAACTCAGACCTCTAGTTTCTAAACGATATTGCACATTGCTTCAACGCATACTGCTTTACGATATCTTTTGTACCCCGAGGGAAAATAAACCTTGTTACCAACTTAGCCCATGATTCATTCTTCTCCTTATCTGACACATCCTTCCACTTGGAGATTGTGATGTCAAGTCTGTCCCTAACTAAGAAACTAATTGCATTCTGGAACTTAGCATTCACCTCATAAGGTAATAGGGGCTCTCCTTTCAGGCTTATGTCTGTAACCCTAAAAGTGTTCGCTCGCCACTTGTTTACTCCTCTGTCATCTCTTTTCCTTTTCCTTGTATTCTTGGTGCTCGTGTGTGTCGGTTCTGGTGTAGGGGCATGCGGCACTTCTTCTTCTTCTTCTTCTTCTTCTTCTTCTTCTTCTTCTTCTTCTTCTTCTTCTTCTTGTTCACCGAATAATAAGTCACACATTTGGGACATTACCTCCTATACAAAAAAACAAATTAAGAATAGGTAATCCTATATATATGTACACATTGTGAAATCATGTAACTATCTATGAAATCATGGACACATGAAATCCAAAACTTATTTACCTCATCTTCTCGTGGATCAAAATCAGGGTCGCTATCGTGGTCACCGTGAGGCGGTCTCTCTATGCTTGGGCATGGATCGCTAGAGGATTGGTATACTTCATCATAAGATTCGTTGCCTCGTCCTTGGGACTTCATCTGGTCTGTGTGGTGTGACCCTGATCCTTGCTCCTTCCTTGGAGAACTCATGGTTGGAATGTGACAACTGATACAAAATATTGTAAATTATATATTTAAACATTCCTATAGCTTGGAATAATAAATGAATATAAAAACAAAGAAATAAACATCCATTTCTCTTATAGCTTCACATAAGTACATCTTCTACGGAAATAAATAAACAAAGATTATATAATACAAACACATATTATCAATTACATCTTCAAACATCCATTTCTCATATAGCTTCACGTAAGTACATCTCATATAGAAATAAATAAACAAAGATTTTATAATACAAAGACATATTATCAATCACATCTTCAAACATCCATTTCTCATATAGCTTCAAATAAATACATCTCATATAGAAATAAATAAACAAAGATTATATAATGCAAAGACATAATATCAATTACATCTTTAAGTTTAAACAAATAAACATATAGCTTTCTATTAATTTCTATAATTTTCTATGATTTTATTTAATTTTCCTATGAATTTCTATGTTATTTTTAATTTATCTATGAATTTCTAAGCATAATTAGAGAACTAATGAGACTGTTCGAGTGGACAAGCAGGTTAAAAGTTATGGAGGTTGATGAACAGGTTGGTGGACCCCTCCAATTAGAAAAGTGTATGGCAACAAGCTAAAAGGACTTTATTTCATTTATGTTTATGCAATTGAGTTAGGTATGACGTACTATTAAGAGGGATTCAACACGCATGCCAACAAGTGAACCAAATGCTATATCTTCTAAATATACACCCCCACATATATCTTTGTCTGAACAACTAGCTATTTCTGTTTACTTCCTTATTGTTTTAGACAGGCCGGCAATGCCGCGCCCCAGGGCGGCACTGTCGCGACTTGAGTTCTGCCCGTTGGCAGAGAAGGGGTATTTCTTATTCCCTTCTTTCCCCCAACAGTCATCTCTGCAATTCCACTCTTTCTCACTCGCAGAAACATATCAGAGAAGCTCTCTTTGCTCCCCTCTCTCTATTGGAAGCTCTCCTACTCTCCTCCATTGATTTCCACTCAAATCTTTGAAAGTTTGAGCCTCCAAGCTTCAGCGGAAGATTCTCCCTCAGATCTACTACTTCCACAAGCATTTGGTTCACGTGGTGGCCGACGGTTTGAGTTTGTTACTCTTGGATCTTGCTCCTAGCCGGCTAGGTGTCATCCAAGAGTTTGTCCTCTCTCTGTGGCAGCCTAGGGAGGTTTGTAATACCACCATTGTGCTAATACATTACCCCTCATCTCAAGAGTTAGCTCTATTGATTTGAGAACGAGGAAAAGGCAAGCCTTGGTGGTGAGCCCGAGCCTTGTGTGGCGCACCTCAACAACATGGACGTAGGCAAGCCTTAGTGGCGAGCTGAACCATAGGATAAATCCCTGTGTCAACTTGTGCTTGGTCATTTACTTTGATATATTTTGCTCTCAAGTTGTTTTCTAGGGTTTGGTTCTGATCTACGCGTTGGGAGTGTTCTTACCACATCTAAGTGGTGCTGCAGCTTCACAACACTCATATGAATGTTTCTATTCAAGTAGATTTCGCATTTGCATCTTAGTTTTTAATTTCATTTAGTTCTGTTTGACTGGCCAGCACTGCCGCTCCAGAGAGCAGCAGTGGCGGGCAGTGTGGCAGTGCCGAGGTTGAGAGCGGCAGTGTCGCGCCTGTGGACTGCAGTTTATGCAAGTGAATTTTAAACAAGTCTATTCACCCCCCCCTCAGTTGCAAGGTACGGCTTCGCAAGAGGGTGAAATCCAACACATTGAATCCAAGGATGTGGATATGCACTCCACGGACAGTGGCAGTGATAGTGTGGCCACGGATAAATACTTGACCACTGCTGGCATGTCCGAAGGAGAGAAGGCAAGAAGGAAAGAAGCAAGAAGGCTAAGAAGAGAAGCAAAGAAAAAGAAAAGAGAAGAAGATGCAAACAATGAAGAAAAGAGCTTGAAGCTAGCCGAGAAGCTTCATTGAAGAGAAGTGAGAAAGCTAAAGAAAGAGCTCAAGGCAAAGGAGGAAGAATTGAAGAAAAGCAAGGAGCAAGCCTCTCAAGTTGAGATTGAGTCTAGCAGCTCCAACGGTAATGATGATGCATCATATCAAGCCTCCAAGATTGAGAAGAAAGAGGAGAAGGAGGAGGACAACAACAAGAAATATTCAACTATATCCTTTAATTATTCCTTTATTTCTAACCATGAAAATAAGCCTCTCCTTCATGTTCCCGTGGGCAAGTTGCCTCATTTTGATGGGACTAACTTTGCCAATGGCTTATCTTGTAGGTCTTCACCCTAGTGCTTGGGAGATAGTTCAGAAGGGATGTGAGCCTCCGGTGGATCCTACAAGCCCCACCACAACTGAGCTCTGCTGCATACAACTAAATGCTCAGGCTACTATTGTCTTGCTAAGTGTACTAGATGGTGATGAGTACAACAAGGTGATGGGCTTAGAGGTTGCCAAGGAAATTTGGGAAACATTACACCTTGCACATGAGGGTGTTAGCAAGGCAGTCCAAGATTGATCTTTCGATGGCCAAGCTCAACCGGTTCGTGATCATGGAAGGTGAAGGCCACAAGAGATGTTTGATAGATTGATGGTTATAGTTGGCAAAATTAGAGGCCTTGGTGGTGAAGAGGTCAATGATCACAAGGTTGTCAAGATAATGCTAGAAGCTTACTCTCCAAGAAATGAGACCGTTGTGATATTGATTAGAGACGAGAAGAAGTTTGAGTACTTCACGCCAAGTGATGTACTTGGAAGAATCATGACCTTTGACTTGCAAAGAGAAGAAGCACTTGAGAGGAAGAAGCTTGGTGAGTTGCAAGCAAGGATGGAATGGATGAAGATCATGGATGTAGCTCTCAAAGCCAACAAGATAAGCAAGAGATCAGCCCCTAGCTGTCCCAAAAACATCAAGCAAGCTTCTACAGGCAAAGCTCAATCAACCAAAGTTATCAAGCATGAACCCGAAGCTTCAACATAAAGTGATGGAGACAGTGATGGTGAGCAGTTTGAGAAGATAGATGACATGGCTCTATTCATGAGAAGGTTCAACAAGGGCCTAAAGAAAAATGGGTACAAGCTCATGAAGAGAAAGTTCCCAAACAAGAAATCAAGAACTTGCTACAATTATGGTAGCACCAAGCACTTCATAGCTGATTGCCCAAATGAGAAGAAAGAAAATGAGTTTGGCAAGGGCAAGAGAGAAGACAAGGGTGACCACAATAAGAGCAAGATACATGTGGGTGAAGCACACATTGGGCATGAGTGGGACTCAACGGTAGAGAGCTCAAGTGAGGATGATGAGATTGCAAATATTGCTATTCACAAGTCATCCACCTCACCCAAGCTCTTCAACAACATGTCCGATGATGATGACTACTCCCCTCACATTTGTCTCATGGCAAAGGGTGAGAAGGTACAACCCAAACCGAAACCTCAAATTCCTCCCCCCAATGACATCTCTAGTAGTGACTCTAGTGATTACTCTAGTGATGATGAATCTAGTGATGAAGAAATTGATAATATAACTAAAAATTTGGATGATAAGACCAAACTCTTCATTGCTACCCTAATGGAAGAATGAGGGGCCACCAAAGGTGAGCTAGCATCTAGAGAAAAGACTCTTATCAAACAAGAGGATCTTTATATTGCTAGCAAGCAAGCTCATACTCCCACTAGGAAGAATTGTAGTGACCTCAAGCAAAAGCATTGTGGCTTAGTTGAAAAGCATCAAGAGCTTGAGGCACAATATAACCTTCTTTGGGAGAGAAACTCACATCTCCCTAAAGCAAATGATGCCTCTTCTCCTTCCACTAGTCAAGGTTGTGAAAAATGCTATAATATGGATTTGAATGTTTATTCCACTAACCTTGCCAACATGCAGGACATGAAGAAAGAAATAGCAAGGCTCTACAATGTCATATCAGCTGCTAGACTCATGACAAAGACAAGGTTGAGCCAAAGAAAATCCAATACAAGGAAGGAAGACATCCATCAATCAAGGATGGGCTTGGACACACTCAACGTGGCAAGACCAATGGTAGAAAAATAGTGAAAGGCATTGAGTGTATCAAGTTTGAGAGGAAGGAACACATTGGTACAGATGAGCCTGCACAGACTGCGGCAGTGCCGCCCTCCAGAGCGGCAGTGTCGTGCCCCACCAAAGGGAAGGCTACCAATCTTGTACCTGATCAAACTAAAGTCCATGCTAAGAGGGTGCCTAGGCAAAAGCAGGTTTCATAGAAACCCAAGAAGTCAATGTGGGTGGCCAAAAACAAGTATTCTTACCAACTAAAGGCAAGGTCATCCCAACGAAGCTTATCATCGTGCTATGTGCTAAAATGCAATGACCGTGGTAAAGTCATTGCAGAGTTTGTTGGTGATGAAAAACATGATAAGAGAAGCATTAATGTTTAGGTTCCTAAGATAGTTGTCACTAACATGCAAGGCCCCAAGATCAATTGGGGACCTAAATCTAGGAACTAATTTGTTTTGTAGGCATACTCCTCAGGTGGATCAAGTTGGGTGTTTGATAGTGGATCCAAATCATATGACTGGAGAGAAGAGTATGTTCTCATCATATTCCCTAACTTCAAACTCAAGTGAGAATATCATCTTTGGTGACAACTCAAAAGGGGAAGTGATTGGTCTTGGTAACGTTGATATAACTCTTGATCATTCAATCTCAAATGTATTACATGTGAATTCGTTAAGTTATAACTTGTTATTTGTTTCTCAATTATGGGCTACAATTGTCTCCTCACGGATAAAGGTATGAAAGTCCTTAAGAGAGAGGATTCCTCTATTGTCTTTATGGGTCGTTTGAAGGGCAAGCTTTACCTAGTTGATTTCAACAAAAGTAAGGCTAAGCTTGAAACTTGTTTAGTGGCAAAATCTAGCATGGGTTGGTTATGGCATTGGCGACTAGCTCATGTTGGGATGAGGAACTTGGCCAAACTCCTAAAGGATGAACAAATTCTTGGACTAACAAATGTTCATTTTGAGAAAGATAGAATTTGCAGGTTTGTCAAGCCGGAAAGCAAGTAGGTGCACCTCACCCACCAAATAGCATTGTCTCCACCAAGCAACCTTTAGAGATGATTCATATGGATCTCTTTGGATCGGTGGCCTACCTTAGTATTGGCGGTAACAAACATGGTTTAGTTATTGTTGATGATTTTACTCGTTTCACTTTGGTGTTCTTCATGTATGATAAGGCACAAGTTCAAGATAAGGTGAAGACCTTCATTAGAAGAGCACAAAGGGAATTCGGGTTTCCAATCAAGAAAGTTCATAATGATAATGGAACCGAATTCCAGAACACTCAAGTGGAGAAATTTCTTGATGATGAGGGCATCAAGCATGAATTTTCAGTTCCATACACTCCTCAACAAAATGGTGTAGTAGAGAGGAAGAACCAGACACTCATTGACATGGCAAGGACAATGCTAGATGAGTACAAGACTTCGGATATCCTTTAGGCCGAAGCCGTCAACACTACTTGCCATGCAATCAACCGCCTCTACTTGCACAAGATCTTAAAGAAGACTTCATATGAGCTGTTAACCGGTAACAAACCAAAGGTGTCTTACTTTAGAGTGTTTGGGTGCAAGTGTTTCATACTTAACAAGAAACCCAAAACCTCTAGGTTTGCACCTAAAGTTGATGAAGGTTTTCTTCTTGGTTATGGATAAAATGAGCATGCCTACCGTGTATTCAACAAGACCTTAGGGAAAATTGAAATCGTGGTAGATGTGACATTTGATGAATCTAATGGCTCTCAAGTAGAGCAAATTGATCAAAGTATTGTAGGTAATGAGGAACCACCATGTGAAGCAATCAAGCAAATGGCCATTGGTGACATAAGACCACAAGCAGGCAAGGCCATAGAGGTGGAACCTCAACCAGCTGAAGCTACTGCCCCAAGTCTTGTAGAAGAAGGAGCAACAGTGCTGCCTAGCTCAGCAGCAGTGCCAGACCCCGGTACTGTCGGGCCTGACAGCGGCACTGCCGCTACCCATCAAGAAGCAGCACCAAGCAGCACACTAGTACGACCAACAAGCCTACAACCTATCTTTGAAGATTATGAGTATGACAACCAAGCAGACCAGTAAGAAGCCACATAATACCAAAGATCGAGGCAAACCATTCAAAGACATCATCCCGTTGATATCATTCTTGGGAGTCTTCGAAAGGGGGTAACCACTCGTTCACATTTGGCAAACTTTTGTCAATTTTACTCTTTTGTCTCCTCTTTGGAACCGCTCAAGGTTGAGCAAGCTCTAGATGATCCGGATTGGGTGATGGCTATGCAAGAAGAGCTAAACAGCTTCGAAACAAATCAAGTATGGTCCTTGGTGGAAAGACCAAATACCAATGTGATTGGCACCAAGTGGGTGTTCCGTAACAAACAAGATGAGCAAGGTGTGGTGACAAGAAACAAGGAAAGATTGGTTGCTCAAGGACTTACTCAAGTGGAGGGCTTGGACTTTGAAGAAACATATGCACCGGTGGCTAGGCTTGAAGCAATCCGAATGCTTCTAGCCTATGCTTCCCACCATGATTTCAAGCTATATCAAATGGACGGGAAGAGTGCATTCTTGAACGGCCCTACCCTAGAGCTTGTATATGTTGAGCAGCCACCCGGATTTGAAGATCCAAGGTTCCCACATCATGTCTTCAAGCTCCACAAGGCGCTCTATGGGCTTAAGCAAGCACCAAGAGCATGGTATGAATTCACTAAGGAATTCTTGCTCAAACAAGGCTTTGAAATAGGCAAAGATGATCCTACTATCTTTACTCACAAGATTAATGATGGTATCTTTGTGTGCCAAATATATGTCGATGACATAATATTTGGTAGTACTAACCAAACCTTTTGTAAAGAGTTTAGTAGGATCATGACTAAGAGATTTGAGATGTCCATGATGGGTGTAACGTCCCGCCTCCTCGAGGCCAGGCCCTTTAACGCCTAATAGCTTTCCAAGGATATAGACTGCCCTCACAGACCAACACTAGTCTTTTCGACGCACTTTGTCCTCACTCGTGCGCCCCGGGAAGAACTTTCCGGTCGGTCACCCATCCTGAAATTGCTCTAGGTCAAGCACGCTTAACTTTCGAGTTCTTTGCAGATGGGATTCCGAAAAAGAAGTTGCAACTTGTTGGTATGAGTATCCTATTAATCCTATTTAAGCCCTGGGCCGGGGTGTTATATCCTCACCCCCTTAGGAGACCGACGTCCTCGCCGGTCAACTCAGGCCAGGAACGTCCCCTCTTGGCCACATCCGTGTGTCCAGTGCCAGCTCATGTGCCATGCTGTGTGACCACTCTGGATCCACACCAGCCATGCGCACCATGCTTGCGCAACTGACACACACGCGCCCATGAAACCGCAAGGGTCGGATCTGATACCATTTGTAACGTCCCACCTCCTCGAGGCCGGGCCCTTTAACGCCTGATAGCTTTCCTAGGATATAGAGTGTCCTCACATACCAACACTAGTCTTTTCGGCGCAATTTGTCCTCACTCGTGCGCCCCGGGAAGAATTTCCCGGTCGGTCACCCATCCTGAAATTGCTCTAGGTCAAGCACTCTTAACTTTCGAGTTCTTTGCAGATGGGCTTCCAGAAAAGAAGTTGCAACTTGTCGGTATGAGTATCCTATTAATCCTATTAAGCCCTAGGTCGGGGTGTTACATCCGATGATGACAAAGTTCCTGGCCTGTGAGGGTAGTCTATATCCTATGAAAGCTATCAGGCGTTAACGGGCCTGGCCTCGAGGAGGCGGGTCGTTACAAATGGTATCAGAGACGACCCTTGCGGTTTCACGGGCGCGTGTGTGTTAGTTGTGCAGGCATGGTGCGCATTGCTGGTGTGGATCCAGAGTGGTCACACAACATGGCACATGCGCTGGCACTGGACACACAGACGTGGCCAAGAGGGGACGTTCCTAGCCTAGGGTTGACCGATGATGACATCGGTCTCCTAAGGGGGTGAGGATGTAATACCCCGGCCTAGGGCTTAATAGGATTAATAGGATACTCATACCAACAAGTTGCAACTTCTTTTTCGGAAGCACATCTGCAAAGAACTCGAAAGTTAAGCGTGCTTGGCCTAGAGCAATTTCAGAAGGGTGACTGACCGGGAAGTTCTTCTCGGGGGCGCATGAGTGAGGACAAAGTGTGCCGAAAAGACTAGTGTTGGTCTGTGAGGGTAGTCTATATCCTATGAAAGCTATCAGGCGTTAATGGACCTGGCCTCGAGGAGGCGAGTCATTACAATGGGTGAGCTGAAGTTCTTCCTCGGTTTTCAAATCAAGCAACTCAAGGAAGAGACTTTCTTATGCCAAACCAAGTACACCCATGATATGCTCAAGAAGTTTGACATGGTGAATGTAAATCCAATCAAGACTCCCATGCCAACCAATGGACATCTTGATCTTGATGTAGGAGGGAAATCCATGGACATAAAGTATATCATTCCAGGATCGGCTCTCTCATTTACTTATGTGTATCTAGGTCGGACATAATGCTTAGTGTGTGTATGTGTGCTAGATTTCAAGCTAACTTGAAAGAGTGACACTTAGTGGTTGCTAAGAGAATCTTGAAATATCTAGTATACACTGCTAACCTTGGCTTGTGGTATCCTAAGGGCTCTAAGTTCAATCTATTTGGATATTCGGATTCCGATTATGCTGGTTGCAAGGTAGACCGAAAAAGCACTTCGGGGACGTGTCAATTCCATGGATGGTCCCTAGTGTCTTGAAGTTCTAAAAAGCAGAATTGTGTAGCCCTTTCCACTGCCGAGGCCAAGTATGTTGCAGCTGGTGCTTGTTGTGCTCAACTACTTTGGATGAGGCAAACCTTAAAAGATTTCGGATGTCAATTCACCAAGATACCTCTCTTGTGTGATAACGAGAGTGCCATAAAACTTGCAAATAACCCGGTTAGTCACTCTAGAACCAAACACATAGACATCCATCATCACTTCATGAGAGACCACGAAATCAAAGGAGATATCGCAATTCGCCATGTGAGTACCGAAAAGCAACTAGCCGATACCTTCACTAAGCCTCTCGATGAGACAAGGTTTTCTGCTTTGCGTAGTGAATTAAATTTTCTTGATTCTTGTAACGTGGTTTGAAGTACAACACGCATTTGTTTGACCACCTAGCGACTTAGGAAAAACTTTAAAAATTTTCTATTATGTGTTTCAAAACCATTTCAAAAAAAACTTGCATGTGTTGGTCATTGTATGTATTGATGATTTGCTTACTGATCAACATATGGAAAGGGGTATGTGTCTCCACTACATAGATGCATAGTATATAAGTTGCATAAACACTACGCCACAAAGCTTTTTCCTGACGGTCAAAAAAGGTTTATCGCAGCAGGCAATGGCGTTCGCTGCGATGACAAGGTCACGGTAAATGTGGCATTTACCGTGGCGGTCGCTGGCGCCCGCTACGATAAACCTATTAACCGCAACGGGCACCCTAAGATGCCCGCTGTGGTTAATGCTATTTACAGAAGCGGTCGGCTTAAGTGACCACTACGGTTAATAGAGTTAACCGCAACCAACAGTTTATAAAGCCCGTCACTATTATTTTTTTTTATTAAAAAAAATAAAAATACAGTTTCAGAATCTAAATTCAATATATACACATTGCATACAATAACCAGAATACACAAATTTCATTGTAGAGATAACACATCATATATATACATAGAACATCCATACACACAGATTCAAATTCACATACCCAAACATCCATACACAAGCACATATAAGTTGTTGTCATCTACCATATACACAAAAGAAACCAAGTATTACATATCAAATTCAAATTTCCACTTGGTGTTTGTAATCCGTGGGACGGAGCATGGTGTCCCACTTCCTGAAGTTCTTGAACTCAGGTAGAACCGCAAGGTCACCCTCAGGTAGAATTCTTGCCCTTCTAGCACACAGTTCTCTAGTAGGAACTTACAGATGTTCGCCTTGAGTTGCTTGAAAGCAAGACGGTCTTTCGTAATGCATTCCCACTCCTTGACTCCCGCCTTGAGATTCTTCCAGCTACTGGTGTACTGCTTGCACTGCCTTAGGTGTGCGCAGGTGTACAAGCCACATGCCTTTGATCCATAAGGTTGTTTAGCGCACTGCACGATCGAAACGGAAACCTTAGAACAATACATCTATAGGAAAACATGACTGAATCTTTGGAATACTTACAGGGAATTCACGTCGGATCTTTAAGTGGTATGAATGTTTCTTCTTGAACTTATCACTTCTTCGATCCTAGCATTGGGGTTCCTTTAGGTATGCCCTGTAAGCACTGTACAAAATGCATTAGTGTTAGCTAGCAACAATTTGAATACATACGATATAACCATAAATGATCAATAAGCTTGGTGACTTACGTTTTCAAGAAATCTTCGAAGGCCTTGTACCCTGGTCTGTTTGGTACCCTCAACGATTCAAATATGCATGCCCTACCATCTTGAGGATAGATGATAGATGCAACCCAGTGTCCATCGACTTGGCCCTTACTACACCATTCAAACAAAATGCAGGTTACGACGACGATGTAAGTTTACAATCCTAGCCACTTAGCTCTATGTACAATTTTGACTTACCCAAAGTGGTAATCCGTCTTGATATAGTACGGCCCATCCGGGTGAATCTTCTTCATCACTCCATTTATGTACCTTGATAATATCTTCTTCTCCTCTTTCATATTGTCGTCGTATTTCTGTTGCCTCTGCCACATGGTCAACTTTGGATCTGTTATCTCATACCCTTTAATGACTCTCTTAGCAATATGCATTGGAGAGAGGTAGAGAATAGGATGCCTCTTTTTGTTGCTTACTATCACCGACGTCCTGCACGGAGAAGTCATCGTGCCATAATAAGTATATAGTTGACTATTAGTATTGCTGAAATCTGTGAAACTGACAATGAGACTTACAGATTGAATAGGGTGACATGGACAATGTCAAGGTCTTCTTCCCGGAATAGATGCCAAATGTCGCGGAAGTCTATGGGAAGAGTAATAGTTTCGGGCAAGTGGAAGTACTTTGGGGGAATCTTGATTGTAAAACCTGACATCCCGACTTTTGCCGCTTCCAAATACCACCTATGAAATCTCCTTGTTTCCCATAGTTCCTCATCTATGAGCTGTGCCTTAGGAATCAAGAACTTCCCACGCTCATAGATGCCAGGACAGTCTTCGTCCTCCCGAAATAGTTGTCGGCTAGTATTTGGAGGCCTAGAGAACGGTTAAGTGAGTTTAGTAAAGGTTACTACCATTTTATACGACAGAAAGTTGAACATGATATTATGCATCACGATACCGTACCTTTCGAATGTAGTAGTGTACGTCAGCGATTTGGTGCTCATGCCTGGATCCTTCCATGGTGGGCTCCTTGGTGCCTCCTCCGTGCCTTGTTGCCCCGCTAGCCCTTTCTTGTCCCCGTTGGTGCCTCTGCACTTCTCGGTGGGTCCATAGGTGGGTCCCCCATAGGTGCCTCTGTATTTCCCGGTGGGTCCAGAGGTGGGCCCGCAAGTGGATCCGTAGCTGGACTTCTCGATGGATCTGCATGTGGACTATTTGGAGGAGGGGTTGAGCTTGTGCCCATGTCCATGCCCTTGTCCTTCTCCACGCCATCTCCTTCTCCCTTCTTCTCCCCGCCTTCGCCATCACCATCTGGTTTTTCCCTGCCCTTGCCCTTGCCCTTGTCCCCGCCACGTCCTTGTCACCATCTCCGCTGTCATTCAAATCTTTCGGTTCAGGGGGACAAGATCCGTCAACTGTTGGCTGTGATCCGTCGGTGGTCGGCATTTGAGTTGATGTGTCCGGGATGATCTCAACGTCTTCTTGATTCCACAAGATTTGGCTTCCAGCTGCTGTTCCTAGAATTAGGTGTCGCTGCAAGTTAGGATGATCCAATTCATAATCATCCTGATTTGGCGCAATCCAGACGAGGGCCACGATGACATAGTTCTCAGGGATCTCATCTATGTTGGTTTCCACAATTTCATGGACTGGATGTACAATTCCCTCTGCGATAATCATCTTCTTGCCTGACCGCCCGAACGGGACTTGTAGCTGGACATGTAGGATTTCCTTGATGTCTTGTAGCCTCTGCACCAATCGTCTTTCTGGAACTTGAGTCGGAGGCACGGAAAGACCAGCCTGACGAAACATCTGTGACCTCAATGCCACCATCTCGGGGTCGTTGCTGGTGAAGGCCTTCTTTATTCCTTAGCTAATCATTTCGGACACGCCTTCCTCGTATCCTTTCTAAAAGATTTCTTTCTTGCACCTTTCCCTTGACCGCTACTTGGTAGAGTCGGTTTGACAGGTCTCAACGGACAACCACCTCATCTTGGACTACATTCCACGAACGCGACCACGGTGCTGAAGGGTTCCAAGGACCTCGGTTAGCATGTCGTGTCCTCTATGGAACTCGATGGTGTCCTTGGATTTGGTGGCCTCGATGACAGCCTGCACCACCACCTCAAAATTAGGCTCGTTGAACCTGGTCGCGCCTGGCTTGAGCCTATTCGGAATACGGGAAAAAATGAAGTCCTTTGCCCTAGGATCAACCCCTTCGTAGGGATCGGGAATTTCTGCCTCCGGTCTAGCTTGTTCTTGTGCCCACCACCGGGGCCTATGACCAGCAAAGCCAATCATGCCCAAGTGGTGGTGATGCTTGTTCTTCTTCTCCATCACACTAAACTTGGCGCTCTTTTCCTCTGCTTCAGGTGTACTCCTCATCCTGATGAATTCATCCCATACGTGCACCTTCACCATGGTGTATTTGTGTATGGGTGACTTCTCCTTCTTCAGGAAATCCCTAGTAAGCATGGACTTGAAGTTGCGCCATGAACAGGACGTCACGTGCAATGCCCACTCCTTGCATTTGGCCATGTCGGCGCCTTCTGGATAGGAGAATTTCCTAGTCACCTCGCCCCAGACATTCTCCTTGATATCGTTTGGGACAGCGTGCCAGGTCGGCCAAGTGATGAGCACCTTCTCCCTGACTATGCAACCCACCTGGTTCCTGTATCGGCCGATGACCTCAAGCGGTATCAACGGGTTTCCCTCTGGCCCCACCTCAAGGATCATGTGGACATCGTCAGTCAACTCCCTCTAGTGCCTCCCATGTTCCCCCCTCCTCCGTTTCACCCCCTTCGATTTTGCTGAGGATGATGTCGTCGAGGGAGTAGGAGTGGGAGCGGGTGCGGTAGAATATCTGTTGAGGTGCTTATCATTATCTTATGTGGTTACATATATGCTGATCAGTATTTATCTTTTGTCACTATTCATTCATTATCTATATCTTATGTGACACCTTATCCTGTATTGGTTGAGATAGATGAAAACTCTCCATTACACATGCAGTGATACTCATTAATCATCATTACTCATTCCTCATTTATTCCTTACTATCCCTTCCCAGTGGTACAAATATAAATAATGATACCTGGAATACTCCTGGTTAAAATGCTACTTCGGTATAATCTGTGCGCTTGCAGAAACATATTTATATTTATTATTTATTAGAAGAGCAAATGCATATTTCAATACCGCATCTCTCTGTCATGCTGGGGATGACAACCTAGCTTAAGTGACATGAAAGGTGGATAACCATTTTTGGCGCCGCTATCAGAAATATAATTTATTCTACTTTTGGTAATGACGTTAAGAAGTTTCAACAAGCATTTTTGGCACCGTTGGCGGGGAAGGTTGATTAGCTATCAAAAGGAATAAATGAGTTATTACTTGCATCACTAATGTGATTGAGAAAATATCAATTCTCTACTCGTACAGCCTTACCCTTGATCTTTGTCTATTTTTCCTATCATCTTTATGTATGGTAATGTATTAATAGGTTTGATCTTCCAGACAATTTTGTTGAAAATCCCGAAGCATTAATCAGAAGGACAAAAGCCAAGCTCAAGAAAGTAACAGAATCATCATCATCAACATTTCATCTTGAAGCTTCATCCAATCAAGAAGATCATCAAAACATCGTTCGGTACTTGACACCAGAGTTTGAAGCCATGGCAGATAAGTAAATCCGTGAGTTCTCAGCCCCCACCACGGACAACATCCGCACTGGACTTGCTGCGAACATTGATCGGTCATTTGAGCTCAAGCATGCGCTCATCAACATGGTGCAAGCAAGCCAGTTCTGTGGAAAAGCACACGAAGACGCTAGTGCTCATCTCCAACACTTCGTGGAGATTTGCAGCACATTCACTATCAAGGATATCCCCAGAGACGCCATACTACTTCGCCTTTTCCCATTCTCACTCTTGGGAAGAGCGAAGCAGTGGTTCTATGCAACCAAAGAGAAGAATACTACGTGGGCACTATGTTCCACCAACTTTCTAGCAAAGTTCTTTCCCATGGGGAAGACCAATGCTCTCCGTGGGAAGATTTCAAGTTTTCAGCAACAACATGACGAGTCCGTTCCAGAAGTATGGGAGCGCTTCCAAGACTACATCCTAGAATGTCCCCATCATGGAATGGAGAATTGTTTACTTATGCAGACCTTCTATCATGGGCTCAGCAACAGCACTCGTGAGACCATGGATGCTGCTGCCGGAGGAGCGTTCCTATCACTTACAATACCACAAGCCACAACTCTTGTGGAGAAGATGGCATCCAACCAAGGTTAGAGTGAAGAAAAAACTCAAACTCATAAGAAAAGTGAAGGTATGCACCAGCTCAAAGATGTAGACATGCTATCAGCAAAGCTAGACCTGCTCATGAAAAGACTCGATGAGAAAACTGGAGAGAAGAAAGAAGTTATGAACATCTACGACTCTCACATTACCTGTGAAGAGTGTGGAGACACTGGACACTCAGGCAACCATTGTCCAGAATTGCAAGAGAATGTGAATTACATCAACAACAACAACTACAACCGTCCTCTGCAAAATCAAGGTTGGAATCAACAACCACAAAGACCTAACTACTCAGGTAATTATCAAGGTAATAATTCTTATAATAATCCTAGTTTTCCACCTTTGAGAGAGTTAGTAGCTAACCAAGAAACATTAATGGATAACATGTCTAAGAAATTAGCATCCAATGATAAAATACTAGAAACTATAAATAACAGAATGGATAATTTTTCTGTTGCCATCAAGAACCAAATTAGCTTTAATAAAATGATTGAATCTCAGCTAACCCAAATAGCTGTTGTTGTTCCTATCACTAAGCCCGGTATTCCATTACAACCGGAAGGATTAGAATCTGCAAATCTTGTAGACATATTTGATGCAGGTGCTTATTGGAACAACCCCACTGAAGAGTGGTGTGGCGACTCTATGCCAACCAAGAAAGGAGATCCAGGACGACCCGTCATCCCAATCTCCATTGGCACCATAGACTTTCCTAAAGAACTTTGCGACTTCGGCGCAAGCGTCAATATCATGCCCACGGTAATCTATGTGAAATACTTTAATTATCCTTTGTCAGATACAACCCTGTGTTTGCAACTTGCAGATCGGACACTGTGCTACCCAAGAGGAATAGCAAAAGATATCTGTGTCCGGATTGGTACCTCATATGTCCCAGCAGACTTCATGGTGATAGAGACCGGTGTTGATGAGATGTCACCCATCATCCTAGGGAGGCCACTATTGAACAATGCCGGAGCTGTCATCTATGCTAGCACTGCCAAGATCAGTTTCTTCATCAAAGGGAAGAAGGAGACATTTACCTTCAAGAACAAAACCATACAAGCTCCTGAACAACCTCAAGATGAACCAAAGAAGAGGACCAATAGAAGGAACAAGCAGAACACGCATAACAAGAACAAGAAGCAAGTACGAACAGAATCAGCGAAGATAGTCACAGCACTCCACAACAATCAAGATCACCAAATCAGATCCCCTCACTTGATCAAGAAGGACGACCCAGGTGTCCCAACCATTGAATGCACAATCAATAGATGCTCATTCCAGAAGGCAATCTGCGACACCAGATTGGGTGTCAACATCATGGCCAAGTTGACCTACGAGTTTCTATACGGCACAATGCCTCTACATCCAACATACACCCAACTCCAGATGGCAGATCATACATGCCGCGACGTTGAAGGCATAGCAAAAGATTTCCCCATCCAGATTGATGACCACTTCATCCCTACAGACTTCCTAGTCGTTGATATGGGAGAAGATGATTATGATCCACCTATCATACTTGGAAGGCCATTCCTAAGCACCACCAAAGCTATCATCTATATCGAGACAAGAGAAGTGCACTTACACTTCCCCTCTGAGAAGGTACGTCATTACTTTAATGCTAACTACATTGTTGAAGAATCTAAGCAGAATAGAACAAGAAGAAGACGTCGCTACCGCAACCAGAAGAAGCAGAACACCAAGGACGGATGGGCAGACTATAAAGGAAAGTATCAAGATATGAAGAGAGATACCCCAAAGAAGAAGAAGAGTTAATATATGCAACTCCACTCTTGAGGTCAAACACACCACCAACCCCAAGGTTGGGAAATGAAAGATCATCCTACGATTACCCCAAGCACGAGAGCGCAGAATCTTGGGAAGAAGAAAAGGTACGTCCCTTCAATTTTAATAAGTATCTAGAAACAAGAGTTTGTCCTAGGAAGGCTACCACACCAACACAAGTGTGGAGACAAAAAGAAATCATACTAGAAGAAGAAGCGTAACCGGAGACGCCAGCTACGCCGTCCAATGAGCCCCAGGACAACTAAGGACCAAAGAGTCCTGTTCGGAGGACTTAAACCACCGAACGTCGTGCCAAGAGGTAACACTTGGTAGTTATCCCTTTTCCCTTAATTATTTACTTTTTCAAATTAGTTAATCATGTTTACACCATCTTTAAAAGAAAATAAAAATGTTTAAATCTTTTAAGCCCCATGTGAATAGACTCGTGGCATAAAACCCATAAGCATAGTCACTGTGGTGGCATAAAAAATAAATAAATATGTTTCTGTTCTATAAAATAAAAATAAATAAAAAATGTATAGTAAGTTTATGATCCTGCTAAGTAATAACATCCGTTAGAGAAAGCTCGACATGATCAAAGCGAGAGATTTATGACTAACACTTAATTAGTTCCACAAGCTTTGATGTCTATTTAAGCTTCACAGAATTCAAGGATCAAAGCAGAGCAGCAACCAGAGGACATCTTACCCATTGTCAGAATACTCTGACAAGATAACAACACCTCTGCTACCTGTCATCTACACCAGAAGAAATTATGTCAAAATCTAGCTTGGGGGAGAGCACCCCCACATACCAACTACATCAGAAAAAATTACGTCAAAATCCAGCTTGGGGGAGAGCACCCCCATACTCTGCATATCAATTTTTATATCTATACTCTACTAAAATATAAAAAAAATGCATAATCATAAAAAAACCAATAAATATTTTCTCGCTTATATATATATATATGTTTTTGATTAGTTAAGAGTTTGCTAATAAATAAATAAAGAGAATAAAATAAAGTAGCTATGCTAAAATGAACCCCAATGATAAACGCTTAATATGGAGATGATGAATAGTTGCTCTGCCGTAATTCCTTTCAAGTACCTAGTTTTGAAATTTGATCTCTCTCTCAAGTTTAGACATAACTGTTATGATTTGAAATTTGCTCTAAACCTGAACTTGTGGGAAGAGTACCTGATCTAAAGTCTAAGTCGTTGACGGACATGATATGGGAAGGTTTGAGTTGCTATTTATCTGTTCGTAGAGATACTAGAATTCTGGAGAATTTTATCTTTTGAAAACTTTAAAAACACTACATGATGAGTTCCTATATGACGAGAGTTTAAATTCCTACCACAGCCATATATACATGCTTACTAGATTAGGAAACCACATAATTTTAGATACTGCTTATGAGCATTGAGTGTGGTCAAGCTGTGTGACCCTTGGGAACTAGTCATGCGGTCTGAATCAAGATTCACGTACACTCCACCCCCATACGCTGCTTCTATCCCAGAAGTACGCATCCACATATATCCACTCATTTCCATCTCCAGATCCACCCACCAAAAACATTCTACTCCTAATCTAGGAGAGAATAGAAATACATAAATATTCTCCTATTCCTGTTTTATCCTTGAGAAATAAATGCCCCAGTCACGTCCAACGCCTAGAGCTAGCGTCTAGCACCAGCGTCCGTCGCCCCTTTCTTGCTTCTTTTTTGTTTCTTTCTTTTCAAACCTTGCTCCAATGTGCCAAACACTTATGGTACTTCCTTAGAGCAGATGTTTAGCATATATTTTATGTCTTTTAAGCAAGGCGATGTTACTAGGTTGATTAATGCACATGCATGAATGACAACACCTAGTAGCACTTGATAACCTTAAATGATATGAATTTCCCCTTCTTGATAGTACGTATATTTATCCTAAATGTGATCACACTCTCTATAGTGTTTTGATCACTAAACCAAAAATGACCCTATGGTATACCTTTGCCTTGAGCCCATTTTTGTTTTTCTCTTTCTTCTTTTCTTTAGTCATGGAGCACTTGATCTATCATGATCCTTCACCTAGCTCCACTTGTCACATTGGATCACCCTAGCTAGATCATACACTTAGCAAAATAGGGTTAGTCCATAGGTTTCATCAATTAACCAAAACCAAACTTGGGCTTTCAATCTCCCCCTTTTTGGTAATTGACGACAACCTTTCACAAATGAATATATAGAGTGAAAATTTTAACTTTGGTAGTATTAGCTCCCCCTACATATGTGATATATGAGTCTGGTTCATTTGATCACATATGCATGAATAAGAATTGTGGGAGAGTGAATGCTATCAAATGATGCTAAGGTATAAGAGATGGACTTTTGAAGCGTGATACCAATCGGAGTGCCATATTATTCCATCCTTAGCACCATGAATGCCTAGAAACCACATGAAAACACTTTGAGAGAACTAGATACCACTTGAAGACTTAAAAAAAACTAAGCATGCTAGTTCTTCAAGCACCATATTATTTAAGTTTCTAGCATTCACCACACAAGCATGTCATGAATAAAGTACATATGCAAGCAAGCACTTATGAATGCACAAAGATATGCAACAACTTGATTCATAGGCTTGCTCCCCATACTTGTGTGCTTTTATTTTTCAAAATATTTCTTTGTGGTACTTACTTCTCCCCCTTTGTCATCTATTATCATAAAATATGTGCTCAAATTAGGATTATTGGAGAGAAGCTTAGATGTGGTTCAATCGAGATTACTTGCCCCAAATATTTAACTCGGTTTAAACCATGGACAAGCTTGTTCACACATCCTAGAATGGTTATCTTGCCCATATTGAGCTAAAAATTGAAGTTCATACTCTAGATCAAACACTAGGATTGCAAGCCTACAAACATGTCATATGCTACCACTAGATCATATCAAGCATAGAAGCAATAGTGATACCATATAAGCATCAAAGCATTTGATTTTCATAAATGAGCCTCAAGAATTGATGTCTAGATGCACTACACAAATCCTAATATTGGATGAATGACATGTCAATTAACTTTTACCTTGCTTTGCTCGAAGGAGAGGCATGTCATATATGGGGGTGCATCAACACATGTTTGAGAAATCAAAAATGTTCAATTCATTCCTTAGCTTGCAAAATCTCTTCTCATCAAGTGGCTTGGTGAATATGTCGGCAAGTTTATCATCAGTGCCAACACTTGTGATTTTGATATCACCCTTTTGTTGATGATCCCTTATGAAGTGGTGCCTTATGTCAATGTGCTTGGTTCTTGAATGTTGAACCAGATTGTTGGTTAGCTTTACCGCACTTTCATTGTCACATAGCAATGACACTTGCTTGAATTTGATTCCAAAGTCATTCAAAGTTGCTTTCATCCAAAGCAATTGAGCACAAAACTACCCGTGGATATATATTCAGCTTCGGCGGTAGAAAGTGCTACACTATTTTGCTTCTTTGATGACCAAGATACAAGTGACATGCCTAGCAATTGACATGTGCCCAATGTGCTCTTCCTATCAACTTTGCATCCCGCATAGTCGGAGTCCGAATATCCAATCAACTCAAAGTTAGACCTCTTGGGATACCACAATCCAACATCTTGTGTACGCTTCAAGTACCTCAATATTCTCTTTGTAGCCTCCAAGTGACTTTCTCTTGGAGAGGCTTGGAATCTTGCACACATGCATACACTAAACATGACATCCGGCCTTGAAGCGGTCACATAGGGTAGGCTTCCAATCATAGACTGATACAACTTTTGATCCATCATATTGCTGCTAGAATCACTATCCATGTGTCCATTGGTGCCCATAGGAGTGCTAATGCCTTTTGATTATTCTAGGCCAAACTTCTTCATCATGTCCTTGATGTACTTGCCTTGACATACAAAGGTTCCATTCTTCAATTGCTTGATTTGAAGTCCAAGGAAGTAGCTAAGTTCACCAATCATTGACATTTCAAACTCATTTGCCATCATCTTGCCAAACTCTTCACAAAAATCTTGATTGGTTGAACCGAATATGATGTCATCAACATAGATTTGGAGCACAAATAGATCCTTGCTAAGCTTCTTGGTGAAGAGAGTAGTATCAACCCTTCCCATAATAAACCCTTTGGAGAGAAGGAAATCTCTCAATTTTTCATACCATGCTCTTGGTGCTTGTTTCAATCCATACAATGCCTTCCTCAACTTGTACACATGGTTGGGCTTCTTGTCATCTTCAAAACCGGGAGGTTTATCAACATAGACTAACTCATTGATATATCCATTGAGAAATGCACTCTTCACATCCATTTGATATAGCTTGATATTGTGAGCACAAGCATAGGCTAATAGAATTCTAATTGCCTCTAATGTTGCAACCGGGGCATAAGTTTCTCCAAAGTCAAGACCCTCAACTTGAGTGTAACCTTGAGCTACCAATCTTGCTTTGTTCCTCACAACTATACCATCTTGATCTTGCTTGTTTCTAAATACCCATCTTGTACCAATCACATTGTAATTCTTGGGTCTTTTAACTAGCTCCCAAACTTGATTTCTAGTGAAATTATTGAGCTAATCTTGATCTTGTTTGAACAACAGTTGTAATGTCATCAACAATTTGATCAATGGGGTGATCTCTTGCAATGTTGGTTGGTTGGAGGATAGGGACTTGATTGCTTGAGCTTGGTTGAGATGAACTAGCAACTTGTTGATCTTGCACTTGAGAACCACTAGCTTGCGCATTTGTTGAGTTGAGCACTTGATCCTTGTCATCTTCAATGTCAATCACTTGTCTTGGCCTAATGTCACCAATATACATGTTCTTCATAGCCTTTGACAATTGAGGTCCACTCACATCTTCTATATTCTCATTTTCAACTTGAGAGCCATTGGTTTCATCAAATTCAACATCATGAACCTCATCGAGCACACCACTAGCCAAATTCCACACTCTATAGGCTTTGCTTGTGGTTGAGTAACCAAGTAAGAACCCTTCATCACACTTCTTGTCAAACTTCCCAAGTCTTGTGCCTTTCTTCAAATATAGCATTTGCAACCAAACACTCTAAAGTATGCAATGTTGGGCTTTCTTCCATTCAATAGCTCATATGGTCTCTTCTCCATCAATGGGTGACAATACAACCGGTTGCTAGAGTAGTAAGAGGTGTTGATAGCTTCGGCCCAAAAGGAGTGACTCACATTGTACTCACTAAGCATAGACCTTGCCATATCAATCAAAGTTCTATTTTTCCTCTCAACAAGGCCATTTGATTGTGGAATATACTTAGTTGAGAATTGATGTTTGATTCCGAGCTCATCACATAGCTCTTCAACTCTTGTATTCTTGAATTCACTTCCATTGTCACTTCTCACTTTCTTGATGGTGGTCTCAAACTCATTGTGATATCTCTTGACAAATGACTTGAATGTGGCAAATGTATCACTCTTGTCATTGAGAAAGAATACCCAAGTATATCTTGTAAGATCATCCACTATCACAAATCCATACTTGTTGCCTCCAATACTAGTGTATGTCGTTGGTCCAAATAGATCCATGTGCAACAACTCAAATGATCTACTAGTGCTCATCATGCTCTTCTTAGGGTGAGTGTTACCAACTTGTTTGCCGGCTTGACAAGAGCTACAAAGTTTATCCTTCTCAAACACAACATCTTCCAAGCCTCTTACTAAGTCATGTTTGATCAACCTATTCAATTGCTTCATTCCAACATGACCAAGCCTTCTATGCCATAACCAACCCATACTTGATTTAGTGAGCAAGCAAGTTGACAATTGAGCTTCACTAGCATTGAAATAAACTAGGTAGAGGTTCTCATATCTAAAGCCCTTGAAGATCAAGTTTGAACCATCCACACTAATGATCTCAACATCATCTACCCCAAATATGCACTTGAATCCAAGATCACACAATTGAGCCACGGATAGCAAATTGAAGTTCAAGCTCTCAACTAGCAAGAGATTGGATATACTCAAATCATTGGATATAGCAATCTTTCCAAGACCCTTGACCTTGCCCTTTCCATTATCACCAAAAGTAATACTATCAATGCCATCATTGGTTTTGGAGTTGATTGATTTGAACATTCTAGAATCCCCGGTCATGTGTTGAGTGCACCCACTATCAAGCACCCAAATGCCTTCCTCCGGCTTTGTAATTTACCTACAAAACAAATTAGTTCTTCTTAGGTATCCACACTTGTTTGGGTCCTCCAAAGTTAGTGACCAAGTATTTTGGCACCCAAATCGCCTTCTTCTTTGGCCCAATAATGGATGTGCCAACATACTTAGCCATCACACCATCTCTCCCTTTGGTAAGCATATAACATGAATCAAATTGCATGGAGGTGGATTTAGCAAACTTGGTTTGGCTCATGTTAAGTTTGCAATATTGGTCAACATGCCCCACTTGCTTGCAACTATTGCAAAACCAACCATTGCTTCTCACAAAGCTATGCTTTGGAGTTACAAAGGCCGCCTTGCCTTTCTTGGGGGTATAGCCCAATCCCTCTTTGTAGTGGGAAAATCTTTGGCTACCCAAGCACTTTAGCAAGCGGGCATCTCCACCGTATGCCTTACCAAAAGCATGAGTGAGTTCATTAACATCATTTTTCAATTTTTCATTTTCACTCACTAGTGTAGCATCAACCTTTGAGCTCTCACTAGTGGATGTGCAAGTGGAAGTGCTACATTGTGTTTCAGTTGGTGTAACAATGATAGGAGTGAAAAATGATTCATCTAGAATGTCACAAGTGACTCCAATATCACATGATGCAACAACCTTATCCTTGTTTTGCTCAAGGAGGGAGGAGTGAGCCTTTTCAAGCTTATAGTGAGTTGTCTCAAGCTTCTCACGGGCTTTCATTAGCCTCTCATGGGAGACATTGAGCTCATCAAAGGATTGTTCAAGAGCCTTAAGCTTCTTGTTCAATTCTTTGCACTCCTTCCTGTTTGTCTCAAAGCAAGCATAAGTTTGCTTCATCATATCTGTAAGTTCTTCCTTGGAGTACTCCTCCTCCTCATCACTACTATCATCATCACTGTCACTCTCATCACAAGATTGTACCTTAGATGGTCTACCCATGAAGCATGATGGAGCGTCGAAGATGGATGGCTTGTTGTTGATAGCAATGCTAGGCAATGCCTTCTTCTTGGTCTTCTTCCTCTCATCATCACTAGACTCACCATCGGAGGAATCACTACTATCCCAAGTCACCATATATGATTCACCTTTCTTCTTAGTTAATGATAGCTTCTTATCCTTCTTGTCATGTTGCTCTTCTTCTTCTCATCATCATCACTATGATTGGGACAATCCGCAATCATGTGATTTGTTCTCTTGCACTTGTAGCATCTCTTCACATATTCCTTGCTCTTGAAGTTGTCTCTTCTATTTCTAGCAGCATATCCCTTCTTCTTCATGAATTTGTCAAACTTGCGCACAAAGAGGGCCATCATCTCATCATCAATATCACGTGCATCTTCATCATCATTTGATTCTTGCTTCTTTGCTTTGCTCTTTCCCTTGGATGATGAAGCCTTGAATGCTAAGCTCTTCTTCTTCTTCTCTTCTTCCTTGACCTCTTCTTCTTCACTTTCCTCATTGTATTGCTCTTCGGTCATGATTTCTCCAAGCACTTCATTGGGAGTGATCTTGTCCAAACCGTCTCTCCTAATTATTTGCCTTAAGGTTTTGTATTTCTTGGGCAAACATCCAAGAAACCAGTTTGAGAAGTCCTCATCCTTGACCTTCTCACCCAAGCTCTTGAGATCATTGATGATCACTTGGAGCCTATCAAACATCTCCGGGATGGACTCATCATCTTTCATCTTGAAGTGAGATAGCTTGTCCTTGAGCATGTACAACTTGGCATTCTTCATGGTTGAGGTGCCCTCATATGTATCCTCAAGTCTCTTCCACACTTCACTTGCCTTCTCAAGATGTTTGATTTGCTCAAACACCTTGGAATCAATCCCATTGTAGATCACATTGAGTGCCATGGTGTTGCATTGCCGGTTCTCTTGCTCTCTAGGTGTGGGAGCGGCTTCATCAAGAATGACAAAGTCATGTTCGGTCACACTCCACACCTTCTCATGTATTGAGCATAGATGCATCTTCATCTTGCTCTTCCAATAATCAAAGGATGTGCCATCAAACATTGATGGCTTGCTTCCAACGTGGTTGAATTGTACTTGAGCCATCACTAGCACCAAATATTGTTAAGCCTTGATAATAGCGGTGATCATGGCTCCAATACCACTTGAAAGGTCCTAGATGGCTATACGTGGGTGAATAGCCTAATAAAAATTCTACAAACCACTAGAGCAAAGGTTAGATTAACACTTAAGTGAAGCTTTTTGCTCTAGCTCTGCTAGGGGTGCAAAGCCACCTATCCAAGCAATTCTAGTTAGCTAAGTGCCTAACAAGCAATAGAAAGAACCTAAGGCACTCAACTCTATCTAGGAAGAACTACTAACAAACTAAACAACCTAGCAAGAGAGCTAACTAAGCAAAATATGAAAGAAAGTAAATACAAGAGATAGGGATGATTGTTATACCGAAGCCTTGTGATGTATGGATCTCAATATGAAGAATCAATCACAATATGAACACCAAGAGTAGCCGGGAGACAAGTTTGACACAAAGATTTTTCTCCCGAGGTTCACTTGGTTGCCACCAAGCTAGTCCCTGTTGTGTCGACTACTCAAATGGTGATTCGGTGGCTAATAGGCGTTTCACAAGCCTAGCCCACTACCCGGGCGCCACAAGAATCCACCCAAATGAGAGTAACTCAATGACACGAGCAATTTACTAGAGTTACCCTTTGGCGCTCCGCCGAGGTGGGTACAAAACCTCTCACAATCACCGGGATCAACCATGAACAATCACCAACTCGTGTTGACTCCTCCTTCTTGCTCCAAGCCGTCTAAGTGTTGGCAAACACCAAGAATAACAAAAAAAAACTGCAGCAAGAACGATCACCACGTGCTTCTAGATGCAAATCACTTAAGCAATGCACTTGGATGCACTCTATCTCTTTTGGGATGAGCAATAGATCAAAGAGATGAGTGGGAGAGGTTCTCAAGAGCTAACAAGAGTATGCAAGAATGGAATGAGGCCAGGGAGAAGGCTCCAAACGGCCACAAGCCTTTAAATAGGCACCCTCAAAAACTAGCCGTTATTGCCTGTGTCGTGGGCGACGGACGCTCTTTAAGTTTGCGTCGGACGCTCCGTCGCCAGCGTCCGTCGCTCATGCAGAGAGTATCCAGAGAGGTCCGAAGTCCGTCGGACGCATCCGTCGCCTTGTCGTCGAACACTCGGCAGCGTCTGTCGCTTGTGTCAGTGAGTTCTTCAATCCAGTGGACGCATCTTTGTTTCTGGTTCAGCGTCCGTTGCGTTTTTCATAGCATCCGTTGATGTCGTCCATCACGCGAGCAGAGAGCATCCAGAGAGCTCCCAAATTTGACAGACGTGTCTGTCGCCTTGTCGACAGACGCTCCTTAGCGTCTATCGCTCTGTCTGAAGGTGCCTGGGCTGAGGTGTATCCGTCGGACGCGTCCGATGCCTAGAGCTAGCGTCTGGCGCTAGCGTCCATCACGCCTTTCTTGCTTCTTTCTTGTTTTTTTCTTTTCAAACCTTGCTCCAATGTGCCAAACACTTATGGTACTTCCTTAGAGCAGATGTTTAGCATATATTTTATGTCTTTTAAGCAAGGCTATGTTACTAGGTTGATTAATGCACATGCATGAATGACAACACCTAGTAGCACTTGATAACCTTAAATGATATGAATTTCCCCTTCTTGATAGTACGTATATTTATCCTAAATGTGATCACACTCTCTATAGTGTTTTGATCACTAAACCAAAAATGACCCTATGGTATACCTTTGCCTTGAGCCCATTTTTGTTCTCATTCTTCTTTTCTTTAGTCATGGAGCACTTGATCTATCATGATCCTTCACCTAGCTCCACTTGTCACATTGGATCACCCTAGCTAGATCATACACTTAGCAAAATAGGGTTAGTCCATATGTTTCATCAATTAACCAAAACCAAACTTGGGCTTTCAGGCGCCTACTGCGATAAACATTAACCGCAGCGAGCACCTTATAATGCCCGCTGCGGTAAATGATTAACCACAGCGGGCAACTTACAACGCCCGCTGCGGTAAACCAATTCTCAATATCCTCTAGTTTTCGATTTTAAGTTTTTATAAATTGCAATAAAATTGCTAAATTGAAATATATTCATACAAGCTTTTATAACTCATAAATTCATCTCATCTTGGTACAAGCGCTTTGATAAATAACCATAAATTCATTTTGCCCATAACATCTCATTTGCCCATAACCATTTTGATAAATATAAATACAAGCTTTTATAACTCATAAATTCATACAAGCTTTCATTGCATAAGTTCTCTACTACTTTATTACATCTCATTTTGGTACTGGCGCTTTCACAGATCGCACCTCACCATTGGGGCGGGCCCAGGGCTTTAGACCGCTCTTGTTGCAACGATCCTCGACGGCGTTGACCTTCTTTGGTAGATCGGTGAAAAGTTGGAGCTCCTCGTAGTTGTTGTATTGTTCTGGACTCTGGACACCATCAGCTCCCACGATCCTCTGCTTTCCAGACACAACCACATGTTTTTTGTGTGTCCTCTGGATAGATATAGTAAGCCACTTACGCGACGTTTGTCACAAGTACCCACTGATCATCTTTATATCCGGTACTTTTGAGGTTCACTGTGGTTAACCCTAATCTATCCAGAACAACTATTTTCGAGTTAACCCAGTAGCATCGAAAGACAGCTAGGCGAAGGTATTTTCCATAATCAAGCTCCCATATTTCGCCAACCTGTCCATAGCATTGTGTCCTCATGTTTGTGGCCCCGTCAACTCCTTCGTATCGAACACCGCTATTCTGTGACGTGCTCTTCTTGTCCTTCTCTATCGTGTGGAACCTATACCCCTTCACGTCATACCCTTGCCAAGTCATAACTTGAGTGGATGGCCCTTGTATCAACTTCTTAACGGTATCCGTATCTTCATCAGGGCATCCGTCCAGGGGGATGCATTGCTCTTTAAGCCACTCTATCAAACTGCTCTTGTGATGTGTTTGGACCCATTCCTCCGTGCGTTGTCCGTCATGTGCGGCGCGAATCTCATCTAGGTGCTTTTGAACATATTTGTCCATGCTCACCAACTGATGAAGGATGTTGTAATGAGCTTCTTCCACATCTTTGTATGGTATATTGGTGCATACTTGCCGTCTCGTGCACCCCTTCCTGGCGGTTCTGCCCTCGTGCTGATGAATAGGCAATCCAATCGCCCTCCCATCCTTTATGTACCTCATACACCAGTTTATGGACTCCTCAGTTGTGTATGCCTCGATCATAGAGCCCTCCGGGTAAGCACGGTTATGGACATATCTGTTGAGGGTGGACATGAACCGCTTGTACGTCCACATCTGGTGTAGGTACACGGGGCCAAGCGATCTGATCAACCATGTGTATCATTAGGTGAGGCATAATGTCAAAGAATGAAAGGGGAAAGCACATCTCGAGCTGGCAAAGGGTCTCCGCGATGAACTCCTTCAGGGCATGAAGTTCAGCTTTGTCGATGACCTTCTGTGTGATGTGGTTAAAAAGTACGACATCTGAGTGATTACCATCTTCACGTACTCTGGACCGATAGCCCTGATAACGATGGGAAGGAAGACCATCAGCATGACGTGGCAGTCATGTGAGTTGAAGCCAGCCATTGTGAGGTCTTTCATGCAGACGAGGCTCTTGATGTTTGAGGAGAAAACCGGTCGGTACCTTGATACCCCTCAACAAGTTGAGCATAGATATCTTCTTATCGCGTCTTAGGTTATAAGCTGCACCTTGTATGTTAACTTTACCATTATGAGGCGGTCCCGGGTGAAGGTCATGCCTGATGTCGTGGTGGAGAAGATCCATCCGTGATTTGAGACCATCCTTCGTCTTGTTCTTGATGTTGAGCAATACACCGATCGTGCTTTCGAAGACATTCTTCTCGAGATGCATGCAGTCGATGGCATGGGGTGTGTTTAGTGTTTTCCAGTATGACAGCTGGTTGAAGAAGATCGACTTCTTCTTGAAAGGAACATGTGGTGTTTCCTCTTCCTCCTCCGTCTTGTTGTCCCGCTTTCGCTTTCTTGTTTGTTTTGTCCCTTCCTCTTATGGCTTCTTCTTCTTGCCAAACTCGATGGCATCCATATCCTTCACCATCTCATACACCTTTGGACCCCAGCCAGTCTGCGCCGTTGGTTCACCCTACAGACCTGATTTTTGCTTAGGAACCGCCTATGCCTCATGTAAACTATCTTGTAGGATGCCTTAAGGTAAGTGTGGCATGTCCCATCAATACACTTTACGCAGCCAGTTTTCCCTTTGATCTGCCCTGACATTGAGAAGAGACCAGGGTAATCGGTGACCGTGACAAAGATGATGGCCCTTAGGGTGAACTTCTCCTTGTGGTACGCATCAGTCATCTCAACCCCAACATCAAATAGCTCCTGCATTTCCTCCATTAATGGTTCTAGGAAAACATCAATATCGTTATCGGTTGCCTCGGTCCTGAGATCAGCATGGTCAGCATGTGATACCTGTGCTTCTGACACAGATGGGGAGGTAGGTTGTACATGGTGAGTACGACGGGTCAGATGTTGTGCGAGCTGCTAAGCTCGCCGAAAGGGTTCATCCCATCAGTACTGAGTGTGAACCGAATGTTCCTTGACTTGTTGCCAAATTCCAGATATGCCTTGTCAAAATCTTTCCACTGTTGGCCATCAGATGGGTGCCACAGCATGCCATCATCCTTCTTGTGGTCATCTGATGCATGCCAAGACCTAAGCTTGGCATCCTCTGGGTTCCTGAATAGTGCACGCAAGTGGTCGATCATAGGCAGATACCACACCGACATTGTCGGGCTTCTCCTTTGCGTGGAGCCCTCTTCCTCCTCGTCCTGCTGAGCCGAGATGCGATTATCTGCAGCAATGCTCTTCTTGCCCCCTTTTTCTTCTTTGGACCACCTCGCAACGACTCGTCACCGTCTTCATCTATACGACAGCCAGCATTCTTTTTGTAACGACTTGCGCTGCAGTGCGGACAGCTCGTCATCTTCTCATAATTAGTGCCCGGCCTATACATGATGCAGTGGTTAGGGTAGGCATCAAACTTTCGAACTTTCATCGACACTAGACGAATCAACTTCTTTGCCCGATAAGTATTCATGGGAAACCTGTTACCCTTCGGATACGTGGTAGCAAGGTAACTTAACAGCTCATTGAAGTTGTTGTCAGACCAACCATGTTGGGCCTTCATCATCAACATGTGGAGGATAAAATGGAGCACGGTGTACTCTTTCGGACAATTGCCACCATCTTGATACAGAGGATCAAGTGACGCCTGCTTCATCTCTCTGAAATTTTCCACCCACTTTGGGGAACCATACACAACGTCGTCCTCATCGATGTGCTTCACTAAATCATCAAAAAGTTGCACATCCTCGGGTTCTTGCACGGTGGCCTCCTGACCACCATCATCATCTTCTATGTCCTCGAGTAGATCCTCCACCGTGATGTAATCACAATCATTATTGTCGTTGCAGGATGGCTCTGTTGTGGCTAAACATGACATGTTTGGCGCACACGGCTCTTGGTTCGCCATTGTCGATGCTGAGCTAAGCCCAGATGCACCACCACCACTGGGGTCAACACTTTCGTCGTGCTGAGTCCAGACTTTGTAATTCTCTACGAAACCAAACCGAATCAAATGAGATTGCACCTTGCCATCGTCGGTGAAGGCTGTTAGATTCTTGCAGTGAGAACATGGACACGCGATTGCCATCCGCTTCGATCTGTCACGGTGAGCTCTCACAGCGGCAATAAACTTTCTCACTTCGCTAAGATACCGCGGATCAAGTACTCTACTAATCTTGTACATCCATTCTGACCTATCCATATTGCCTGCAAATCGTACACATCAACAACAAAAGCTTTTAGGCATATAATATTATGACACTAGATAAAAAAGACATAGGCTTTCTCTTTCCTCCATTAATCTAGATCTAGATCAAGATGCATGTATAGCTAGAGAGCTCAAAAAGCAAGGAAAAGAGAGAGAAAAGAGCATGGGAACCTTCTAAAAGCTTTTAGGCATCTAACATTATGATTCTAGATAAAAAACACAAGCTTTCTTTCCTTCCTCCATGAAACTAGATCTAGATCTAGAGAGGTCAAAAGGCAAGGAAAAGAGAGAAAGGAGACCATGGGAACCTTTTAAATACCTCTTATGATGTCCTCCTCCTCCAAAACAACACTCAAAACCTCAATCTAATGGTTTGGTCAAAAATTCAAGCAAAGCCTCTCCCCCCACGAGTCTTAGAAGAGAGAAGCCGTGAGGAAGAAGAAGGTTGTACATTAGCTATTTATAAAATACATAACCGTTGCGGAACTTATAACATGCCCGCTGCGGTTAATTCATATTAACCGCAGCGGACACCCTAACGAGACCGATGCGGTAAATGTATTAACCGCAGCGGGCACCTTAGGTCGACCGCTGCGGTTAATAGGCATTAACCGCAGCGGTCAAGTTATGCTGCTCGCTGCGGTAAATCCTTAACTGCAGCGGGCTCTTTAGCGGCCGGGCACGTAGAGCTGCTGCACAGACTTACCATGACGGGCAGGAACGGTGTCCGCCACGGAGGCCTTTTTTGCAACGCTACGCAAAATCGTTTTTGACATAGTGAAACCCTCACTGTCAGGGAAGGCGGCAATGCCGCACTCTAGCATGGAAGTGCCGGGGGTGCGCGGCAGTGCCGGGCCTGACCGCGGCAGTGCTGCAACTTGACTGCACTAGACAGTCAGGTTGCAGGCCAGGATCTCATGGCATCTCTTTTATTCTTGCCCAAGCCCGAGAGAACTTCTATTTTACATCTCTCTCCCGTTGACATCTCTTTCTCCCTCTCCTCTCTTCCTCACGACCGACCAAGGGGACCCCGGTGGTTCTCCTCTTCTTCTCGGCGGTGCCATGCTCCGGTGGTGCTACCCTTGTGGAGAAGGTGTGGAGGAGCACTCTCCCCTCGTCAAGCTCCATTCATAGCCGGCCCTCTACATCCTCTTCCCTCTCATTCAAAGGTAAAAACATAAAACCCTAACTTGGATCGATCTATGCAATGAATGGATTTTGAGATGGGATTTAGGTTGCTAGTGGTTGCATTGTGTATGGTGATGTATCTCTAGTAGTTAGATTGGATCAAAACCAAGATTCAATGGTGGATTGGTTGAGCATGGCTTGGTGCTGCATGCACCCGTGCGGTGGTGCTGAGCCCTGGGTTGTAGCACTGCTGCACTTGCTCATCCAATCAACTACTGACTCTTGTTTAGTCACACCCCAAAATTTCCATTTCGGGATGTGTCTTAGAAAACATATAAGATAATCAATGATTTCAATATTTACTAAAATTTTCCAACATTTATTTAGTTGTTGACAATTTATATAGTGGAAAAATGTGAGTTTCCAAAATGTTTTAAGAATCTAATTCAATGTTTTGATGCATTTCATGCCTTTGCATAGTGTTTATGTATGAAAAATGAATTTAAAGTTTTCAAATGCGCCTAGGGCTTGAACCAAAACAAAACCTCTCTTAATATTTGATCAAGTTTTCATGACCTCCAAATCCTTTGAGAATTCCTTGGAAACCATAAACCTTATCCTTGTTCTAAAAACCTTGATGGATCTTCAATCTTTGATGTTCTCAAAACCCTCTCTAGTCATATCTTGTTTTGCTCTCTTTTTATCTTTTCTTTATCCTCCTTATATTTGATCTCCTAATTCTTTTTGGTTGAGTATTCTCCAACTATCAAAGTCTATCCTAGATGACCAATAATTGTATCTCTTCTATCTCTCACAATGCTACCATCACTTTGTACAAGTCAAATCAATCACATGTCTTGTATCAATGTTAATCTCAGTTCTGACTTTTTATTCTTTCCTCACCTTGGGAAACATTCACATGGGATGATCTTTACCCTCCACCCTTTTCTACTCTTAATCAAAGTCAACATGTTTTTGAACCATCTTTGAAAACTATACGACCTTGATCCCACCTTTTGATCTAAGTTTTCCGCAAAACCCTAATCTTGTCTTTCTGAGAATTTATCGGGCCGAGCGCAACCACTTGCCTTCTCTTGTCTTGGGACAACTTTATATCCGTATTCCATTAGTAAACCATCTCCCATATCTCTCTCTTATGCTAATGGGTCAAGTCCAACCCTTTCCATCTCCGACGTCGCTTTGGGCCGAACCCGATCCAAATCCTGCTTTAACTCTTGCTTTGGGTCAAAGCCCAACCATACTCCTCTCTATTGTGGTCCAATACCATGACCAACCAGCCCTCTAACCCTTCATCTCCCCTCTCCCACTTTAACCTCCTGGACCCTCTCCTTTTTGCACAAAAAAATAATCAAAGGCATGGATAATATCAATACATGACCCTTTGCCTCCCACCCCTTCACCTCCCAACCTTACCCCTTCATCTCCCAACCCCCTCACGCCTACCCTTCAGTTTCCCACGCCTCCCCCTTCCTCTCTCACACCAAGAACAGGAGGGACATACCCCAGAACCTCCTCCATCTCCCCCATGGCGTCCCCAATCAATCGGAACACAAGAACGGCGCTCCACCGCACCGAATCGTCGTCCCCGGCCGTGGTAGCGCATCCCCTTGGTCCTCCTCTCACGTCCCCATGGTGAGAACACTCCATAATCTCCCCCCACAATGTTTACATGTCCCCATATGCAATTCAAGTACATTTGAAGGCGTATGGTTGATCCCCGGCGATGTTTACCCGTTGTAGGTGATGCTGTCAACAGGGACAGAATCTCTGTGGTTGAGGGATTTGGCGTTCCCCACTGTTTCATGACTCCAGTGATGAAACCCTTTGGTAGAGTTGTTGTTTACATACTTGAACACGCTCCTGTAAATTGGTTTGGTCATAGGACTTGTGAAATTCAATATATGATCATTCCAGTGCCGCTGTTCTTGCTGTTTGGACAGTTTTCCAGCAGTGAGTTGTTTTGGTGTTCCCCACCAATCCACTATCCAAATCATGAAGCCCTTTTTTTTACATGTTCATAACATACCTGCACATTATCCCACAAATTTATTGGGCTATGAAATCCAATATGGATGAGATATAGTGTTTGATGTCTCTGCTATCCCTGCAGTCCAACAGCAGACCACCCTGTTTTTGGCAGTGGCGTTCCCATTGATCCATTGACCCCATGGATGTACCCTTTGGCTAAAATATCTTATATATACTTGCACATGTCTCTGCAAAGTTTCATGATCATAGGATTAAATATGAAATAGTTATGTTCCTATCATGTTCTTACAGTCCTGCTGTCCTGCAGCCGCGCTGATGCCAGTTGGCATGAGCGTTCCCGTTGATTCACCGCTACGGTGGCCAAGCCATTCAACCACAATATATATGATATACTTGTACACATCCCTGCAAGTTTCTTTTGTCATATGAACTACAACATTGGAGTTATAAACATCACCATGCCATTGCTCTTGTCATGCCAACAATCGAACAATGTAATCTTGTTATCTTGTTCCCTAGCTATCCGATGGTTGCAACATCACATCCTTTTGTCACCACATGATTCATACAGTACCTAGAAACCACACATAATGCATCACCTTTTGTCTCTTTTATAACCTTGCAATTGATCATCATACCACCCCTATCCATCACTCGGTACGGTGAACCGATGCACAAATCACTACAATCGTGTTTCCCTTTGATCTATCATCTGCCTTAGTGCATTGATTGATCATGATATATTCCCAAGTACCTATTCACATATCCAATCTTTTTTGTTCTGATGGATATGATTATGCTAGTCCAAACTCCACCTTGCTCTTTTGAATCCAATCATTTCCATATGTACCTTCCGATTCTCACATCTTTTCATAATGGCTCCCATTTTGGTTAGTGATTTTGTACTCATACGTTAGTAGTAGAAGCCCTACCTTTTAAAAACCTTTATTTATGTTGTTTTAATATTTGGTGTATTGTTCTTAGGTTCAAATGTGATGCTTTTTCAAGTTGTTTGCCGCCGTTAGAAGTGGAGCTATGCAAGGATGATCCAGCAGAAAGAAAAGTTCAACAGTTTGGAAAGCTTTTGGAGGCTAGTATAGCCTATCGTTTCCTTGTTACCTAGCAACTCAATTAACTTACATTACAATTGCATGTGTCTATTTTACTCAAACCCTAGTGATATACATAGAAATACTTGTACCACACATCCTTGTTACCTAGGGGGGTTTCATGCATAATAAGTTATTGTATAGCTATGCTACGCTCAAGTTCACTATATGAACTTTGATAAAGGAAGGATGGACTCATGATCAAAATAATAATGTTTTTATTAAAATTGACAAGGAGGGGGCTGGAGATGCATTTTATTCCCATATGCTCCAGTAACTCTCTATAAGGTTTGTACTTGGGACAGACAACCCAGGAAGTCTGTACAACCTTGAGGATTACATGGCTCTGATCTTTGTCGTAAAACTAGTTTGCTCTAGCTTGTTAGTAGTTACCAACTCGTAGCGCAGAGGGGCGCTTCGGGTTAAGAATGCTTCTCTTGCCTATCTTGATGTGCCTCAGAGGCTGCGGTCTTTTTAGAGAGCCGTCCCGAAGGGGGGCCCCATTCGCGTGGCTACTAACTTCTTAGAGTGGCTAGTGTAAAACTTCGTAGTGAACCCTGCCGACTTACCTTGGTAGTGAGCTAAGAGGCTGATCCCCTCGGGCATAGGGGTAACACGACTCAAGGGTAAAGTTGTACAAACTCTGCAGAGTTCTAAAATCTATCATGATAGCCGTGCTCATGGACACGAGCGGTCTGGATCTTTCCAACTATATTACCTGTTTTTACAATAAAAATGGAGATGATGTTAACTTGGAATACTGATGCTATATGCTTAATCATGGGAATGGGTTTAAACCTATATTTCTATTGTTATGTATTAATAAAACTTGACCAACTAAAAATGCTTATCGCTTAAACCAGTGTCAGCCTTTTGAGCTTGCATCCCCATAGTTATACTTGCTGAGCATGGTGAGCTGACGCTTGTTGTCACCACTTTTGGATAAAAATCTTGGATGGGTACCAGATGGTGTTTCAAGTGAAGAGTTTCTTGTGGAGTTCTAAGAGTACTAGGCGAGTGCTCCCCCAGTCAACCGTCCCTGTGGAGTATGGAGACCGGAAGACATGAGATATAGAATAGCTTCTGCGCTACTTTGTTATAGATGTAAGTTTTGTTGTTATATGTGGCGTGTGGACATCTTGGGCACACATATAGTTAGCATTCGGTATTCTTTGGAAAACCAGGTGTGGCATGTTTTGGTCGAATCTGGTTACTACAAATCCTTGTCACTGTTCTTAGGCAGCAAGTTAACCTCTATTCTCCTTTATGCATAGATGGATGTTGGTGGATCTCGAGGTGTTGGAGGACGTGGGCCAAGGACAAAGGCCCGTGCTTGCATAGGAGGACGTGGTGGTGTTGGTGATGGCCTCAGTCCTAGGCAGAGGATAAGGCAAGAAAGTGATTTGCAGATGCTTGGGAGAACCATCATGGAAGGTTCCTGCCCTGAGACAGCTCCAAAGCTTGGACTCTTTGATAGGTCTTATCTTATTCTTCATGATGAGGAGGTGATTGTCAGGAAGCCACAGGATACAACTCAGAGATGTAGGGTGATCTATCAGAATCAATACAGATCTACCCAAGAGTAGAGGGAAGTGTTTCCTTATGGAGTGCCCAAGGACATGGGTTTGGATTACATGTTCTGAAATGTATTTCACTCAGATTTTGTATCTCTCTGTGCTTGTTCAAGCAAATAAGCCCAAGATTATTCAAATGAAGTACATTGATTGGGAGCATCTAGAGAACAAGAGGGACAGAGAGTTTGACAGAGTCATTGATTTGTGCAAGCAGCTCAACATGTATGACTTGATGGGATTTTGGTATGATTGGAATACCGAAATGATTTATCAGTGCTTTGCTACCTACTATCTTGACAAAGAAGGTGATGTGATCCATTGGATGACAAAGGGTCACCACTATAGGGTGTACTATGTCACTTTTGCTCGCCTTCTTGGCTTTGGACACCAGGACAGGAGCTACTCAGACTTGCATGATGAGAGGTGTTTGGCCAACTCTGACATTGCTTCTTTGTACATGAAGCCTGAAGAGGTAGATGGTCTTGTGAAGGGGTTAAGGAGCAAGTATTACATTTTGAACAACCTCTTCAGGACCACCATCTACCCCAAGGTGGGGGCTGCCTCTAACCTTTATGGTTCTGCAAGAACTGTGTTCGTAAGGATGAGGACTTGTGAGCCAGTCTTTTTAGTATCTCGCTATCTTTGGAATGAGCTATTTGTTGCAGCTGATGATGCTAGGAAGGGCATTCCTTATGCACCTTATGTCATGTTTATCATTGAGAGAGTGACTGGACGTGTCTTCAACAAAGATGGCATACATGAGCCTTACAGAGGCAAGAAGGTGCAGCACTCAACAGCTCAGGAGACTACTTCTAGGCATAGGGCAGGAGCTACTCACCGTCCTAAGTCTTCTAGTGCAGCAGCCCGCAGAGGCAAGAAGAAAGGCAAGTTTGGCAAGCTTCTCAAGAAGATATTCATTAGTATCTGCTATGCCACTACCACTACCTATGAGGCAAGGTTGGATATTAGAGAGCTTAGAGAGCAGCAGGTCCTTTGATAGCTTTCTCCTTCCCTCCCTCCACCAGAGCTTAGTGAGGAGTCCAGCTTTAGTGATGACGATGAGGATGATGAAGATGATGATGATGATATTGAGGAGGAGCAGCCTTATAGACCTCTCACCCGTGCTTCAGCTCCAGGAGTTCACTTCACTAGCTCTACTAGTCGTGGTGGATGGCAAGTTATTTCTTCTACCTCCGATGACACCGACCGTATGGATGAGGATAGCGACTAGTTTGTTCTTCTTCTCTTGTTGGTGGCTTGTTGCCAAAGGGGGAGAATTACGAAGTGAAGGGGGTACAACATCTTCGAGAATGGCGTCATGGAGCAGTAGCAGCAGCTGGGCACTCTATCTTTGTCTAGTTTTAGTTTGTGAGATGAGAGTACAACAAAACACTATTTTTATTGTAATATTGCCACTTGTGTACTTGATTTATGTTGGTTGTGGACATTTACTCTCTTATTTATGATATGATTGTCTTAGTATGCCATTAGTTTACTTTTGCATTGTGATGTGTGGTCATGCTCTTGCTTCTGCAGCTTGCTGCTAATAGCAGGCGCGGCAGTGCCACGCCCTGGAGCGTCAGTGCCGCTCTGCTGGCTAACAGCAAGCTCTTTGATTGCTGTAACAACCCAGGTTTTTCTAACAATCAAAAATCCGAACTTTCAAAAACTTTTCCTGCAATGTCTGAAGCATGTAGTGCTAGGTTAAAACCAAGCTAACCGTAGGAGAGTTTCACCGATAAATCGTAGCATGCATGTAGATTGGTTGTAGGCGTGTGCCTTAGTTCTCGTGCTACTTTCGACTCTTGGTTTTGTTGGAGTTTTGGAGTGCACAAATCCATGGCAAATCCTGGTCAAATCTCTTTTGACCTCGAGTCAAGATCTCTCTTAGAATCCGTCTCGGATCCCTTTTGATCTCTCTCAAGTCCCTATCTAACCCTCTCAAATTCCTTGAGTCATTTTCTTAGTAGGGGGAAAACTTTTCCTTATCCTTCCCTAATCACTAAAGCATAGTTTGGGGAAATCCTCTCCTTTTCTTTTGGGCCTAAACCCCCAACCCCTTTATCTCCTTGAATTTCCTCTCAAATCTCGATTTGAATTCCTCTCAAGAATTTCATTTGAATCATATCATATTCAAAACATAATAGAAAAAGGCATGTTTATCCTTCTTCCTTTTCACCTAGCCGGCCCACCCATTCTCCCCGCTCCTTCTCTTTCGGTGGCCCAACACACCCCAGCCCAGCCTCCTCTCCTCTCACGCTCAGCCCACCCAGGCCGCAGCCACTGGCCTAGCTGCACCCCGCCTCTCCTCCCAGCCCGCACCACGCATTGGCCCAACGCCTAGCCGCACTGCACCCCTGCCTAAACCCTAGACGACGAACTCCCAGTCCCAGGTGAAGCCGCCACCACCCCGAGTGGGAGAGCCACGCACGCGCGCTCGCGGCTCAGCTTCACGCACCCGTAGGCGACATGCTCCCCCACGGACCGAGCGCAGCCGCAGCCGCACCCGCGCCTGCGTCCACGGCATCCGCGCTTCGCCACCCGATGTCCGCCACGCGTCACTCGGTACGGACGCTGAGGCGCATCGCCGTCCGCGCCCCCGAACCCTAGCCGTCGGCTCCTATAAGAACAGCATCGACCACGTCCTCCCCTGCGTCCTCCAAGTCGTGCCGCCGTTGCTGTCCGCTCCTCCCCATCCGACGTCACCTCCACCGGGCTCCTCGTGAGCCTGCCGCGACGACCCGACCACCCTCCGCTGACGCTGTCTCTCCCCTGCCTTTCTCCACCGAACCGGCGGTAACCCCGTTGTCCGTGGTCAGTGGCCACCACCTGCTGGAGCCCCTGCAACGGTCGGCCGAACCGCGTCCACGACGTCGCGACATGGGAGCTCCATTGTTGACGGTCCTTAAGTACCAATTTTAATCGTCAACTAAACAAGGAAAAGGATCTAAATGAAACCACTAGCTAGAATTAGGGTTTATACTGACAGAATTCCACGAGTTTTGGTGAATGTCTGTTTCTACAGGGGGTTATCAGGAAATACCAAGGAAAGACCCAATGTCATGTTTACATAGAGATAATTATCAACCGCAGGATTTTCTATACTCTGGAGGGTTCTAGAGGACACGAGAATGAGCCGGAAGCTGAGGGGAGCCAGACCGAGGGCGCCCGCCCTACCTCTGGATCCAATCAGGCTCAACTTCACGGATTATGATCCACCGCCTTTGAGGATGAATCTAAACCATTCATATAGGTCGGTTTGATCCAACGACCCATGTTCATTTGAGGAGGCTATATAAGGAAGGCCCCTGACCCCCTTGAGGATCATCCCATCTCATTATTCTTCTCCAGAGCAAAAGCTAGGGTTTCAATTAGATGTAGAGAAGGAGAGAGGTCCCTCTAGTTGTCTAGATCTAGTTCTTCTAGTTCTAGTTCATCTAGTTGTAATTAGAGGTGAGAGAGAGAGGAGGAGAGAGCTAGGAGGAGCCGGATCTGTCGGATCTTCCTCAACATTGTACCTTTGCAGGATCTGGTTCTGAGCAATCTCCAGGTTCTTCATTTATTATTTCTAGGTATCTTATTTTAGTTCTACTTTACTCTATTTACGGGATCTCCGCTCGTATCGAGTGCTCTAGTTTACAATTGGAATTAGAGTAGTAAGCGATAGTGTAGACGTGGTGTCTAGACTAGAGTTTACCTGAGTTTACGCCCAATCCTACGGATAGTTGTGGTAGCCCCAGGGGTGACAACTTTGTAAGGCCTTTGTAGTCCACCACGTTCGGGTTGGTGTTTTCGTAGAGCTTTTGGCAGCCTCTCCTAACTACCTTTTTTCCCAGTATTTATCGAGAGTCGGGAAGGTACTGTTGCTCCAAAGTAAGTAGAGTATCGTGGGCCTTTGATTAGATATCCCCCTTAGAAAACTCTAAAATCTCTCTACCCAGTTATCTTATCTATCCTTGGATGTTCTTAGTTCTTCTCTAGTACACTTCGCGTTCCCCGTGGAAATCGATACCCTTGGAATACTCACGGGTGAAAGCTACAACGGTATTCGTGCGCTTGCGGATTTATCTGTTTGCGTTAAGAAATACCAACATCCACCTCACCCTCGCACGAGCCAAAGTGCCGCGACGTCGTTCCGCCGCGACGTCCACGTCGTGCAGCCGTGCCGGCCGTCGCAGTCGCACGGAGGACCCGTGCCGGACCGCACCTACCTCGGCGTCACACAGTACCACAACGCCGTGACCGAGCATCGACCATGATCCTGCTGCCCCTCCACCCCTTGCGACGCTGATGTTGGTGCCCCGTCACCCGAGCCACCGCCAGCCACGCTGGGAGCCTATGCCAGCCTAAGCCTCTGCCTCGACACCGGTCGGTGCTGCAGCCATGCCGTCCTGACGACCCCGACCTCGCCTCTGCTCCACCAGTCCGGCTCTTCCTGCTCTGCCGGCCTCCTCTTCGTCGAGCCCGTCCTCACCTCCATGCACTGCTACGTTGAGCCTTCCGCGGATGCGCCAAGCTGGTGTGCCTGCGACGCGTCATGCCGCGACGTCGCCCACTTGGCCACCGGTAAGCCACCAACACCACAGGCTTCGCCTTCATCCTCTTTGTCCATGTATGTGTCTGAGACCGGCCTTCGTGTTGCGTTTTTCACTGTCACAGGGTAGCCATGGCCCTGCAGCGTTGATTGCCGGAGCCCCGATGCCATCCCGAACTCCTGTTGCCACGTCTGTCTAGCTGCAGCCAGCACCCGGACTGCAGCAGCTCCGTCCGGCCATCCACGACTCCGAGTAGCTAGCTGCGTTTGCCCTGGACGATCACAGCCACGCCGCTGACCATGGACGCGCCACGGCCGCCCCCGTCCTTGACATCGCCATGTCTTCGTCCAATCAGTGAGCCTTCCACCGCACCGAGGCTCAGCTTATCTCTCAGTGTAGCTACCTTGCCTCTAAGACCGGCCTTCATGCTGCTAACTTTCACCTTGCAGCGAGACCGCGACTTTGCCGAGCGGATTGACAAATCGTCGACGTCCCTGCCCATTTGGTGTTCTGTCCGGCCTTCGTGCCGTGGATTTTGTTGTTGCAGGAAGGCGTGTCCGTACCTATCCTGGATGCCCCGTAGGATCCTTTCGGCAACCTGTCGTCGTTCCGCCTTGCAAGGTCGAGTCTTTGAAACCCGTCGACGCCATTCTTGACGTTGGCAAAACTCTCCTATATTCTATTCATACTTGTTAGTACATGTCCGCACTTGTCATATACTCTTGATATCCATGTCATCTATTATACATGATATTTATCTGTCTATGCTTGTGTCGTGCCTTCGTGCCGGTCTACTTGTCTCTCTATGCTATGGATTGAGCTACTCCTTTGTCAGTCTTAGTTTGTGTGTTGGTTCTTTCGTTGTGGTGTTTTGTTGTCTCTGTGGACCGAGCCTTCGAGCCGGTCGAGAAGCGACATGTTCGGTCGTTTCGGTCGTGGGTTCGTCCCGCTGTGGCCGTAGCACCAAGCACAATCCCTCCTCTCGTGTCTTGTTGGCCCCGTAGAACTACGACCGTTAGTGACCCTACTCGGCTCTGGGACACGGCCATGATGAACTCAATGACAGTGCGCTTTCCACCCGCACATGACGAGCCTCATGTGACCTTGTCCACCAGAGACGAACTAGGGGACGACTATCATGGAGCCTTCGGAAGCCAACTCATGTAGGTAGAGTTCATGGTCGCGAGTCATCTTGCAATGACCATCAGACTTTACCTCCCTTGCTTCTCTTTGTCTTGCCCACCTTGTATGCTTGCACCACCTAGACCAAGGGATTACCTTGTGCCATTTTAGTGCACGGAGGTCGTGGTGCCCTACGAGTTGGTGTGGTTCGAGGAACTACCAGTTCATGTCTCTATTCTTTCAACCTCTGTCCATTACCATGGCATGTGGTTGAGAGAATGCGGGGATTGTTCCTCTCTTATCGATCCTTGTCGATCCAGTAAGACGTGGATTGAGCCTTCTTGTTCCAACTTCTTCGATTCATGTACATTGCCATGACATGAGATCAAAGTGACGAGGAATTAAATCCCCTTTTCGCTTGTTTGTTCCCCTTTGTTGTTTATTTATTGACTCTCTTGTTTCCATTCCTTTGATTACCGTCAAATGCTATGGTGAGTGGATCAAAGAAAGGTGGATCCTTTTCTCTCTCCTTCTCTCTTTTGGATTTTTCGTGCTCAAGCCCTTGTATGCTTGTACCTAATTTAGACTGTGGTGCTTCTTAGGTTCTTGTGGTGACAACCGCACCACTAAGGCCCTAGGGGTGGCTAGGTGCATTTAGTGCACATAGGTCGTGGTACCCTACAAGTGTTTTTAGGTGTTGTGTGTTCTCTTGTGTGTCGCTCCTTCCCAATGCCTCGCCTTTTTCCATGGCGTGTGGATAGGGAGAAGTAGACTACTTCCCTTTTCTTTATTCCCCGTTCCAACCTCTCTTTTGGTTAGTGTTGACATTTCTTAGCGTCGCACCAAAAATAGAGGTAAATCTCTATCCCCAGCAACGGCGCTAGAAATGCTTGTTGGTATTTCTTATGACTATTGGATAAATCCGCAAGCGCACAGATGATACCGTTGTAGCACTTCACCTAGGAGTATTCCAAGGTATCATAATTTATATTTTCCCAAGGGAAAGCTGGGATAGAAATGATAATTAGAGAGAGACCCTAAAGAGTATCTCAACTTAGTACCAACTAGTATAGGGGGGTAAACGATATATGTGATAGGAAGGGTTTGATGAATGAAGAAGCTACGGTAAAAGATACTTAGAATGGACTAGGTAGAAAAGCTAGGTGGGAGGACAACGAGAGAGTATAAGGGACTCCTATGCAATTCACTCTACTTCAATATACTTAGCTAATTAACTAGTCTAAACACTATAGTTTGCCTCCTCAATACAAGTATGCTAGGCGAGGGGATAGATCAGTAGGAGGACAAAACTCCTACCCGACCGCGCCCTCGTTTTTCAGGGCCTAGACAACATGTGGTGGAATACAATGACTAGACAAGGTTGTCACCTCTTGCTAGCTACCACAAACAATCCGTGCAACAAGCAATAACCAAGGGTAAGATAATGTATAAGCACCACGCTTACACACAACTTACTACTTTGACTACGATCTATAATCAAAACACCCTATGACAGGCAATGATCGCATACAGGAAAGGTCACAAGGATCACAGACTATGAATGTAAAGGCTATTAAAGAGCAAAAGCATATAACAATACTATATCTAGTATAGTAATGCTCAAAGTAAATACTAAGTAAAGTAAAGAGAAAGGATAATATATTGAATAAGATAAAGTCTTACAAAGAAGGAAAGATACAAGAGCTATACCAGACTTCCCAGAAGACAGCTCCGGAAATACCGAGCAAGCTCGACTCAACTCTAACTCCCACTCTAGACTAACTCCTAGAATAATCTAAGGAATAGAGCTTGTAGGCTTCTTCACCATGTGTAGAGAGGGGGGTGAGACCCTCTATTTATAGTGGGAGGTGGAGTAGGGGCTACTCCATCGCCACGTCAGCGATCCAAGGTTTTCCATCCTCCACCCTTGGATCCAACTAACCCTTGAACCGACCAAGGGATGGATGGTGGTGATTTCCACATATGCCAAGGGGTATGGTGGTTGAAGGGGTCCAACCGACCTGGGGGGTGGTCGGCCGACCCCCCTATGGCCAGTGGGCCCTTCTTTGGCCTCTGGGAGTGGTCCCACTAGTCAGGGACCAGGTGGGAGCCAGGTGGGACCAGGGGGCGGTCGACCGACCCCCCCTTGGGGTGTCTTGGCCCACTTCTTCTTCCCTGATGTTGGTCCCACTTGTCATTGAGGTTGTTGGTTGGTTCTGAGGTGGTTGTCACGTTTATCTCCTTGGTGTGGGCCCATGGATCCATGTGCTCTCTTTGTGAGCCGTTGAGAGAAAGCACAGAGTGATCCAATGGTTGGAAATCACTTTGGAGTGCTTCTCTTGTTTCATGGCCGAGAGGGGAAAGCTGGTGGGCCCATAGGGTGGTCGGCTGATCCCCTATGTGGGCCCCACTGGCTCTCATTTGCTCCATTTACTCATTCCTGCATTCAAACACTCATGGACATGTGGAACTAGTTATTTGATAAAATATGCTCATGATGTGTTTGTTTATCCTTGATCCTGAGGTTGGTAGCAACATTTTAGCTATGTAGAAGTTGATCATAATTTGTGCCAACAAGATCCCCCAATCTTAACCTTTGCTCGTCCTGAGCAAACAATCAAACTTAGCTCGATGCATCAGAGTTGCTACTATGCTTCATATTTCAAGAGTACTAAATCTACAACAATCATACTTCTCTTTTGAATTGCAAAATTAGCAATAAAGACTCACCCATATTACCTTAGTCCTTCATGGAGCTTATAGTTTTATCCTTTGTCTTGGGAAGTTGAGAGATAGAACAACTTGACTTGAGCACTAGTTTTCTCATTCTTTCATAAGTTTCATATCGGAGGTTTTGTAAGGTTTTGTGAAAGAAAACTTAGTGTTCCTCAAATGGTACTCTCAAGTCGCTCATAAGGTGTATGATTCCTCACCAAGGCATATATCAAAGTTTTCCTTCTTTCATCCTATCTCTAAAGCTTATGTGGAGCTATAGGTAGGGATCAAAGATGTAGCAAACTTACCTTGTATATATTGTAAAGTTAAATTCCAGATCCAAGGAGAGAAATGTCATACTCTTAGATCAAGATGTGCAAGTGTGTGGAAACATGGTAGATGATCAATACTCCTATATTTGGACGATCTCTCTTTCCTAACTTATGAACTTGAGGCATAGCTATCTTTTCTTTTTTTTGGAAAGAGAGAGCTTTGGAGTGCTCATAAAACTTGGGACTTTAGAGTGCCCTTGATTTTTTTCATAATTTTGCATAGTCTATGTCTCATTAACTAGCAACAAACTAGAGAGAGAGTTTTTTTTCTACTAGAGCATGGAGTATGAACTATGTGAAAATGTAAAGCATGTTTTTGCGTACTTCCAGTGTAGAAGCAGCATGTATATGTGGCGTGTACATGATCTTGATCTTGGGAGCATGATAAATCTCTCAACAAGGGTCACAAAACTTCACCAAACTCAACACAAAGCAAGCAGCTTATGTAGAAAGCTTATATCATGAAAGAGCATGTATGGCTTTGGTAGGAATTTTCACCATTGAGGAACAAAAAGTGTTTTTATCATTTTAATAAATAAAACTCCGATAGTCATTCTTGCTTAGAACAAAATTATAGCAGCTCTTATCTTGTCATATCATGTCTCACAACAACTTAGACTTAGTTACAGCATTTGCAACCCACAAAAGTTTCAGATTCATGATGGTTTCTTTTAAGCCAAGTAATCCATACTTAGAGCAATACCAAGTTGTAAACTAAGTACTAGAGAAACATTTAGCAGAGCAACTATTCATCATTTCCATAGGAGATATTAATTTTCATGTGAGAGTAGATAAAAAGATCTTTTTATTATTTTCATATGCAGATTTTTTAGATGCAAAGCAAAGATAAGCAAGGAAATGCAGAAATATAAATGCTGAAATTTGAAAACTTACCTTAGTGGGGGAGGGAACCTCCCCCAAGCTTGTCCTTTGCTCAATAATGTGGCGGATGTGGATGTAGTTGCCGCCATGAGTCCCACTGCCGGTACTGTTCTTCTTGCATTGCTTGAATGCCTTTGGTAGTTTGCTGGACGATGCGTGATGTCTCATCATGCTCAACACGCAGCTCACCAATGGTGTTGGTGAGATGATCGAATTGTTGCTGTAATTCACGATGCTCCCTTTCTCGTGTGGACGAGAAGGATGCCCATGCTCTTTGCGGACGTGATGGTCGAGGAGGCATACCACTAGAAGTGTACATGAGATTGGAAGATGCATCGTCTTCCTCCTCGCCAATAGCTCCTCGGGAAGGACCACCTTGCTCAAGATGAACAAAGTAAAGCCCCTCCTGAGCTCTCCTGTCTGCACCTGCAAAACCTCTTTGTCCAATTCTTTGATCTAAATCAAGGGTCAGCTTACGGGTCCTATACAACTGAAGTTGCCTATTTGAAAGAGACACCTCAATTGTATGGCCATTGTAAATCATTTTAAGTTCACCATTGGCATCTCTTTTTAACATTTGAGTGGATGTAAGATATTCTTCTGAGATTACAGCTATAGGAGCAGAGATGTAGACAAAGGATTGCGCGCTATTTAGCAGGTTCATGGATTCGGCAAGACGAGTAATAAAAGATGTGAATTGAAAAGATTCATTACTCTCAATTGAACTTTTCCAAAATTCCACTAAAATTTTACAGGAGAGATTTGAATTTTGTTTACCATGGCATAAAGAAATTTTAATTCCATGTCACTTACCAAGCTAGCGTTACTTCCAGGAAACAAAGTCATTTTCATGCAAAGGTGCATGAAACGAAGGGTAGGATTATGAATTTCTTCACGTTTAGGATTTGAACAATCATTAAGAGCAGAGATAGATAACCAAAACTTCCTCTTGTTAAACCTACGCAAGGCAGGGTTTAGATCTATCAAGCATGAGTTTTCAAAGCCAAGAACAACATTTAGTTGACTCCAAGTTAAACTATGACTTTGATTAAACATGCAAAAGGAAATTCCAACATTAGAGACTTGGAGAGAGCATAGAAATTCTAAGGTGAGCAACTCAATTCCAAACTCTTCTACTTGCCAAAAGCTAGACCAACCAAGTGCGAAAAAGATAGTGTTGAATTCAGTGGTCATACCTGCGTTGGAGAGAAGATTTGCATCCAATATTCTTGTGTGCTCGAAAGATCGATCCCGAAGAGAGAGATACCTTTGGTACCCTAGTTGGTTGAACCAGAGACCACTCTGCTAGTCATAGGTCCTCATTGTGGGCACCATGAATGCCCTGATATTAGGTACCTCCATCGGCACTTCTTCCTCCTCCTGAGGGTGTTCTTCGGTTTGGACGTTCTCTCAGGTGTATCGGGCAGAACCTCCCCTTCTTCTTCATTGGGAAGTTTCCTCGAATTGGTGGGAGCATCGGGATGAGCTCCGACTCATAGCTTGCTTCATCTTCTTGAACGCGGATGTTATTGGGTTCTTCATCTTTAGAGAGGAAGAGGCAAAACTAGGACAAGGTTGTGTGTGGAGAAAGTTTTCCTAGTTTGCCTTGAGGGGAGAAGTTTGAGCTAAGAGAAGAGATCTTCTTGTGGACTAGTGAGAGCAACACTACTTCTCTTGAGAGCTAAGAACTTCTCTTGAATGAAGAGAGGAGAGAGCAAGGGAAGGAGAGGCTTGAGCTAGAACTGGATTCTGGTTGAGGTGTGAGGGATTGAACTCTCCTTGCATGGAGTTTTATAGGGGAAGGAAATGGCACCAAGGGGGCAACATAGGGTGGTCGGCCGACCACCCCTTGGGCATTCCCTTGGGTGCCATGATCACTATCTTTAGTGGATGCCTTACACAAAGCAAAAGAAAGAGAGGAGGTGACCAAAGGTAGTCGGCCGACTCCCTAAAGTGGGGATTCCACTCATGCTTTGTCTAGTGCTTGGTGAAAGGTGAAAGATGCTATGTGATGTGATCAAAAGCTGAGCTAAAGTGCTCAAGATTCTCCTCTTTAAACAAAGAGTAGTGGGGGACAAAGGTATGTCATGCTTTGGTCAAAAGTGATTGATGTGTTTTCTTTTTCAAAGCATGACAAAGTGAAAGTGAAAGTTGGTTCCCCACTTTGGACATGGAGTAGTGGGAGACAAGGATGTGTAATGCTTTAACCAAAAGTGAATGATGTACTTTAAAGCATGACAAAGCAAAAGGGATGTCCCCTAAAGATAAATCTGATTTTTGAATGTCTCACTACTCAAAATCATGAGATTCTTGGACAAAGGATGATGGGGAAGAAAAAGGGATGATCAAGGGACAACTAGCATGGTCGGCCGACCCCCTAGTCCTCCATTTTTTTCTTTTCCTTTTGTAAGGATAAACTATATGTTCCTTAATTAAACAAGCCAAGGTAGGATGCATAGGGTGGTCGGCCGACCACTCTATGGTCCTCCCTTTTGTCAAATTTTAATGCTAATCTAATTCTCAAGTTTTATTTAATCTAACTTCTAGTTTTCTGAATTTTAACCATGATAGAAATTAAGGAATTAAACTAAATGTAAGAAGGTAAATAAAAGATAACTACCGACTTACCTTTCGGCGAAGGCTCCTCGATTTTTAAGTCCTTGGAGTAGGACTCTCCTTCTTGTTCATTCCTCGGGTGCACTTGGTGGCTCCGGAGATGGAGACCGTGGTGTGTGCACTCCTTTGCTTTCCAAACCTGCCTTGGATTGGCAGGTTCATCCTCCTTGAGTTCATTGATCTTGGCCTCTGAGTACTGTTTCTTTTGGCGCGGGGCTCGAACTCTTCTTCTTGGTGGTTGTGCTTTAACCTGTTTATTAAGTTTATAACTATGGAAAGCACATTTCACCTTGTGGCTTGGGAACTGGAAGTGGATCTGGCCCGATTCAACGTAGATGACCGCGTTGGTGGTGTTGAGGAAGGGCCTTCCCAAGATGATGGGGACTTCCACGTTAGCTCTCATGTCCAGGATGATGAAGTCTGTGGGGATGTATTCATCTTGGATGTTCACCAAGATATCCCTCGCGAGTCCCTCGGGAAACTGTATGGTTTGATCTGCCATCTGCAAGCGAACACATGTAGGGACCAAAGGTCCTCCTAACAATTTATCATAAGTTACCTTAGACATGATGTTGACGCCTGATCCGAGATCGCAGAAGGCAGTGTGGAAGGTTTGTTGTCCGATTGAGCATTTGATCGTCGGGTGGCCTGGATCTTCCTTCTTCATGATGAAGGGAGGATGAAGAAGATAGTCCCAATAGGAGCGGAGTGGAGGCTTACCGAACTTTGTTGTGACCATGTTCACATGCTCAATTGAATCCTCTGGTTTCCCAGAAATTTTACCTTGTTCTATAGATGGCATAGCTGCTGCTAATTGAGCTAACTGGGTTTCTAGCATTTTATTGAAACTCAATTGATTTTTCATAGCAGTGGTAAAGCTATCCATTTTCTCACCAAGAGTTTCAAGAAATTTATCATTGGCAACCATCTTTTTATTTATACCATCATTAATCTTAGATTGACCAAGAACAAGATCTTTCAATGAAGGTTGATTATTATAAGAATTGTAATTGTTATTACCTCCATTACCTTGGTGGAAGGGGCGCGAGTTCCATCCTCCTTGTTGTTGGGGTCGATACCCGTTGTTGTTGTTGTTGTTGTTGCTGCTGCTGATGAAGTTCACGTCCTCCTTCGAAGTCTCGGGGCAATTGTTGCCCGAGTGATCATTTCCTCCGTACACCTCGCACCATGGATCGGCTTCAATAGCTTGTGCGGCCGCGATGAGATAGATGGCCTCTCATTCCTTCTTGGAACTTTCTTCTATCTTCTTCATCAGGAGGTCCACCTTGGCAGAGAGCATGTCCACCTCATTAATGGTGTGCATACCTCTCCTCTTTGGCTGGAGACGTTCCTCACCCCATTCTTGGTTGATCACCATCTTCTCAATGAGGTGCTTGGCATTCCTTACTGTGTGTTGGAGAAATGCCCCTCTAGTGGCAACATCAAGGTGACTACGGGCCATGCTAGTCAGCCCATGGTAGAATCCTTGAATCAGGAGCCAGTCGTCTATCCCATGATGAGGACAGGCACGAATGTACTCCTGGAGACGCTCCCATAGTTCGGGAATCGTCTCGTCAGACTGTTGTTGGAAGCTTGAGATCTTCCCACGAAGAGCATTGGTTTTGCCCGTCGGGAAGAACTTCTTGAGGAATGCATTAGCACACCTCTCCCATGTAGTGGCTTATTCATTGTGGGCGTAGAACCATTGATTTTCCTTTCCCAATAACGAGAGTGGGAAAAGACGAAGGCGAATGGCGTCAGACGCCACTCCCTTGATAGTGAAAGTGCCACATAACTCCATGAAATGCTGGAGATGAGCATTGGCATCCTCATGGGGCTTTGTGCAAAACGGATTGGCCTGCACCATGTGGATCAAGGCGGGCTTCAGCTCGAAGGTGGCATCCCTGAAGTTGACCTCGGGACCCTGAGCTACGTGGGTAGCTGACGAATCCGAGAAGTCAGAGATCGCCTTCTGGGCCATAGCTTCCTTCAGGGGTGGTGTAGAGCCTCCTTCCTCGAACGGATTCAGGGTCGAGATGATCCTCTGAGGAGGAACTTGACGACGTCTAGTTCTCCTCAACAGCTGCTCGGGATCTTCTAGGTAGTTTCCCGGCAGTTGGAAACCGCTCATAAATTGTCTGGCTTCACAAGAAAGGAAAACACAGACAGGGGTAAGCCCGTATGACTAATTGATGGCTAAGTTAACGAGAATCTCTGGATTCAATCTAATTAAAATTTCTAGGCTATGCTTTCCTCAGCAACGGCGCTAGAAATGCTTGTTGACAATTCTTAGCGTCGCACCAAAAATAGAGATAAATCCCTATCCCCGGCAACGGCGCAAGAAATGCTTGTTGGTATTTCTTATGACTATTGGATAAATCCACAAGCGCATAGATGATACCGTTGTAGGACTTCACCTAGGAGTATTCCAAGGTATCGTAATTTTCATTTTCCCAAGGGAAAGCTGGGCTAGAAATGATAATTAGAGAGAGATCCTAAAGAGTATCTCAACTTAGTACCAACTAGTATAGGGGGGAAAACGATATATGTGATAGGAAGGGGTTGATGAATGAATAATCTATGGTAAAAGATACTTAGAACGGACTAGGTAGAAAAGCTAGGTGGGAGGACAACGAGAGAGTACAAGGGACTCCTATGCGATTCACTCTACTTCAATATACTTAGCTAATTAACTAGTCTAAACACTATAGTTTGCCTCCTCAATACAAATATGCTAGGCGAGGGGATAGATCAGTAGGAGGACAAAACTCCTACCCGACCGCGCCCTCGTTTTACGGGGGCCTTACCTTTTAAGAACTTGCCTAGACAACACGTGGTGGAATACAACGACTAGACAAGGCTGTCACCTCTTGCTAGCTACCACAAACAATCCGTGCAGCAAGCGGTAACCAAGGGTAAGATAATGTATAAGCACCACGCTTACACACAACTTACTACTTTGACTATGATCTATAATCAAAGCACCCTATGACAGGCAATGATCGCATACAGGAAAGGTCACAAGGATCACAAACTATGAATGTAAAGGCTATTAAAGAGCAAAAGCATATAACAATACTATATATAGTATAGTAATGCTCAAAGTAAATACTAAGTAAAGTAAAGAGAAAGGATAATATATTGAATAAGATAAAGTCTTACAAAGAAGGAAAGATAGAAGAGCTATACCAGACTTCCCAGAAGACAACTCCGGAAATCCCGAGCAAGCTCGACTCAACTCTAACTCCCACTCTAGACTAACTCCTAGAACAATCTAAGGAATAGAGCTTGTAGGCTTCTTCACCATGTGTAGAGAGGGGGGTGTGACCCTCTATTTATAGTGGGAGGTGGAGTAGGGGCTACTCCATCGCCACGTCAGTGATCTAGGGCCTTCCATCCTCCACCCTTGGATCCAACCGACCCTTGAATCGACCAAGGGATGGATGATGGCGATTTCCACATATGCCAAGGGGTATGGCGGTTGGACGGGTCCAACCAACCTAGGGGGTGGTCGGCTGACCCCCCCTTATGGCCAGTGGGCCGTCCTCTGGCCTCTAGGAGTGGTCCCACTGGTCAGGGGACCAGGTGGGAGCCAGGTGGGCCTAGGGGACGGTTGGCTGACCCCCCTTGGGGTGTCCTGGCCCACTTCTTCCTCCCTAGTGTTGGTCCCACTTGTCATTGAGGTTGTTTGTTGGTTCTGAGGTGGTTGTCATGTTTATCTCCTTGGTGTGGGCCAATGGATCCATGTGCTCTCTTTGTGAGCCGTTGAGAGAAAGCACAGAGTGATCCAAGGGTTGGAGTCATCTTGAGATGCTTCTCTTGGATCATGGCCAAGAGGGGAGCCAGGTGGGCCCATAGGGTGGTCGGTCGACCCCCTATGTGGGTCCCACTGGCTCTCATTTGCTTCATTTCTTCATTCCTGCACTCAAACACTCATGGACATGTGGAACTGGTTATTTGATAAAATATGCCTATGATGTATTTGTTTATCCTTGATCCTAAGGTTGGTAGCAACATTTTAGCTTTGTAAAAGTTGATCATAATTTGTGCCAACAGTTAGCAAAGCTATGGTCTATGTAGTGCCCTTGGAACCATACGAGTTGACTCGATCGACCGTCAGAAAACTATCCTAACCAAGGACGTGATATGGATGGCCTAGCCAACCCCTTCCCCTGTTTCTCTTGTCCCATTCTCTTTTGCTTGTGCCAATTTCCATGGCGTGCAAGTCGAAGTCTGTGGGACCAAGTCACAACTCTTGCATCTTGCGTTGTTGTTCGTTCCTTCTTATTCGTGCTTAGTTGTGACTTGTGGGGTACAGGGCTTCAAGGGCCAAACCCTGTTGCGCTTGTCTTTCCCTCCTACTTGCAATCCTTTCGGTTCCTATCAATTTCCATGACACTCGGATCGAAAGATCGCAAGTCGTGGTGTGTGTCTAAGTTAAGCTAGAGGCTAAGCCCCTTTCTCTTGAAGCCATATAGGTTGACACCATTAACCCGGGAAGTGTGGCTATCTCGGGGTCGTGACTCGAGCTTATGCTTAACAGACAACCACTCGTGTTTTATTTGAGCCCGAGGAAAGCGGACAACTACCGCGAGGGCTAAGTCTTTTGGTATCTTTTGTCGTTAGCCGCTCTTTTTGTGTCTCGTTGTATTTTAGTTTGGATCTTGGTTAAGGATTGATTGCTTTCTTCCTTGTTTATCGCTCTATCGAGGTAGTTGCATCGAAGGTGATGTTGATCGGACCGGTGACCCGTTGGAGGTAGGAGACATGAGCATCAACCAGATATGGATGACTATGGATCTATACCGAACAGGTGCCACGTCCCACCCAACCTCGTAGAATCCTATTAGACATGCATATACATAGATGCTAGTGCTTTACTTTCTGCAATTAAACTGATAGGTTGCATGGTAGATTGCTTGAAAAGCCTTTACCTTGTTGCAACCTTACCCCTGCACACCCGCTATTAGGATAGACACTTGCTTGCTGCTTACTTCTACTTCACATTATGTCATTGATGTGATACTGAGTGGAGGATTGTTTGTTAGTGGCTAGGCATTGTGTGCCGGTATAATGATAATAACCCGGGAGATCTTGGCGTGTGTCTTGGGTATGTGGTGAGGGTTGAGTCGATCAGACAGGTCCTACGACGAGTCCATGGGACGAGTCTTGCCGGGGGTGCGACCTAGGCATCCCCACGAGAGGTACCTGTGGTGGGTACATGTGTGTTCTGAGTGCTGTGATGGCACGGGGGAGGACCCCGATTGAGGAGATGACCTATCTGATCCCACCTAGGACCTGGATATCGAGAGGACCGGAACCATGGGACCTTTTCGTACACACCACTCGTCCCTGAATGGGCGGGGGATGGATGTTCGACCTATCCAAATGATGCAATTACTTCTTGGTTGTGAGGTGATAGGGTGGGTGGTGCTGGTGCTGGGGATCCCGCACCATCCTAGATGCGTAGTACCACCGTGGCCAGGTACTGCGTCTCCCAGTCTCAGTTTGCCGGTGCGCTGGGGAGCCCTAGGGCTGAGTGGCAGGATGGTATCATTCCAGGTTGGAAGACAACCCGATATCAGCCTAGGCAGTGCACATGCCGATGATGGTCATCTTGTGGGTACAGGTGTACACACTCTGCAGAGTTGATCGATTTATACGTATAGCCATGTCCCCGAATATTCACATTCCCTTGACCTATGCTTCTCTTGAGTAGTGAGATGAGTCCTTTCTTCTCTCCCCCTGGGTTTTGCAGGATCCGGCTGTGAGCCGCTGAGACAAGGACGAGAGGGAGTTATCCTTGTCGCCTAGAGAGTGTGAGAGTGTGTGTGGTGAGATGTGTGTGGATCGGATGGATGTGTGGGAAGTGTGTTAAAACTTGATATACAACTTACTAGTATATTATTGTTACTTAATAATGAACTTGCATAGGAAAACCACAGTCAGAAATAGTTTCTCTTCTCTACCCCTTGCATACCACTTTCCACAAAGCAAAAGCAAAGCATAGGGTGGGAAACAGTGGCCAGTACAAATCGTACTGAAAGTTATTTATCACGTCGGATGCTATCTTTGACGACAACAACAAGGATCCAGTGGTTTAGGTGGTCTTGTCCTACGCTCAAGGTTGTCTGTGAAGGAGGAGCCTTCACCCGCTGGCGCATTGCTTCTACTCTGATATCGTTTCACGTGCGTCTTTCGCTAGTAAAGTGTTGTAGTAGAGCGTGAGTCTCTAAGTTGTAATACTTGTAACTTGTAATTTATGATGTATGACTGTGGTATCAACTGTATATCAATAATGTGATAGCTTGGTACTCCTAGGACTATCACATTATGTTGTAATCTATGGATTTCCCTTCGAGGAAATTGTGGATCATTACAATTGCTCTAACATGTTCTTGTGCGTCACGTATATATATTTTTACACATTGTTTAAGCACCCCACAACAGCCTTGGATGTAGGGGAGCCCTATTTCACTCTAGTATGTGAATTTTGGATTTTTATGCCAAATTGGAAATTCAAATTCCAATTCACACACTTAGGGGAGCTCCTACACCCATGACTTTTTTTTGTCTCAGATTATCACTTCACTTTTGTAAGCTCTAAGTGTGTTGTCATCAATCACCAAAAAGGAGGAGATTGAAAGTGCAATCAAGCCCTAAGTGGGTTTTGGTGTCATGACAACATAATTAGAGAACTAATGAGACTCTTCGAGTGGACAAGCAGGTTAAAAGTTAAGGAGGTTGATGAACAGGTTGGTGGACCCCTCCAATTACAAAAGTGTATGGCAACAAGCTAAAAGGACTTTATTTCATTTCTATTTATGCAATTGAGTTAGGTATGCCATACTATTAAGAGGGATTCAACACACATGCCAACAAGTGAGCCAAATGCTATATCTTCTAAACATACACCTCCACATATATCTTTGTCTGAACAGCTAGCTATTTCTGTTTACTTCCTTATTGTTTTAGATAGTCCGACAGTGCCGCGCCTCAGGCCGACAGTGCCACGTAGACTGGCAGTGCCGCCCGCCACAACTTGAGTTCTGCCCGTTGGCAGAGAAGGGGTATTTCTTATCCCCCTCTTTTCCCCAATGGTCATCTCTTCCATTCCACTCTTTCTCACTCGTAGAAACATATCAGAGAAGCTCTCCTTGCTCCTCTCTCTCTCTCTTGGAGGCTCCCCTACTCTCCTCCATTGATTTCCACTCAAATCTTTGAGAGTTTTAGCCTCCAAGCTTCAGTGGCAGCTTCTCCCTTGGATCTACTACTTATACAAGCATTTGGTTCACATGGTGGCTGGCAGTTTGAGTTTGTTACTCTTGGAGCTTGCTCCTAGCCGGCAAGGTGTCGCCCTAGAGCTTGCCCTCTCTTTGTGGCAGCCTATGGATGTTTGTAATACCACCATTGAGCTAATACATTACCCCTCATCTTAAGAGTTAGCTCTCTTGATTTGAGACCGAGGAAAAGGCAACCCTTGGTGGTGAGCCAGAGCCTTGTGTGGCTCACCTCAACAACGTGGACGTAGGCAAGCATTAGTGGTGAGCTGAACCACGGGATAAATCCCTGTGTCAACTTGTGCTTGTTCATTTACTTTGATATATTTTTCTCTCAAGTTGTTTTCTAGGGTTTGGTTCCGATCTACGCGTTGGGAGTGTTCCTACCACATCCAAGTGGTGCTGCAGCTTCACAACACTCCTAGGAAGGTTTCTATTCAAGTAGATTTTGCATTTGCATCTTAGTTTTTGAATTCCACTCAGTTTTGTATGACTGGCCAGCACTGCTGCTCCAGGGAGCTGAAGTGCCGGGTAGTGCGGCAGTGTCAGGGTTGAGAGTGGTAGTGCCGCGCTTGTGGACTGACAGTTTATGCAAGTGAATTTTAAATAGACCTATTCACCCCCCCCTCTAAGCTTAGCAGCTCCTTACAGGTAGTCGCGTCGCACCCACGCACGTTGCCTTGCCGCCCAAGACCCCAACCAGTATCTGCGCACCCCCCGTGCCTATGCGTGGCCGCCGACGACGCCCCCACCATACCCCATAGGCCACAGTAGATGCGCTGCCGACAGCTCCGCGTGCACCCCCACCACTAGACCATCGCACCCCACCCGCGTGGCCCCCGTCGACCTTACGCACCTCGCCCTAGCAGCCCCCGCCGCCCGACGACCGCCCCTCCCGCACGCCGCCACCATAGCTGTCGTAGCGCTTACATTAGGATCCGTAGGTGTAAGGACCTGATTAGCCTAGAGGGGGGGGTGAATAGGCCTGTTTAAAACACTTAGCAGCTTTCTGTTAGCACGGAGGCCGGCACTGCCGGGCTTGAGGCCGGCATTGCCGGGGTGGCCGACACTGCTGCTCTCAGGGGTGGCCGGCACTGCTACTCTCAGGGGCAGCACTGCTGGTCACCTGGACAGACCTGAGCACAATTCAAAATATAAAGAGAGAATAGAAATTGTGCTTGAATAGAAACCTTTCCTAGAGGTGTAAGGAAGCTCTAGCACCACTTGAATGTGGTAGCAACACATCCACGGAGTAGATCGGTGTGACAGAACCGCCCTAATTATAAGAGATCAAGTACTAAAGTAGCCGAATTAACTGCCACTAAGAGCACTTGAGCCCATATAATCCCGGTAGTCCGCCGAGTGTCCCGAAAGACCTCTGTTAAATCAACGTCACACCAAGGATCAATAGATTAAGTAAATACAAATCACTAAGCTTAGAGTTTACAGCGGAATAAATTACATTTGAGTTGACAAATAAATAATACAAGTTTGGGTTCAAAAACCTTTTAGTAAGACAACATAGCTTTGAAATGATTGGAATAATAATAGTTGAAATATATTTCTAGCTTAAATCACATCCTCCGACAACAGCATAGAGATAAGAGATAATATAGAATCACCGTGCCCACCGGTGGTTAGCCACACCTTCAGCAGTATGAGACCTTCACCTGCAACAAGGTGGGATAAACCCTGAGTACTCGAATGTACTCAGCTAGACTTACCCATCTAACTGAAAATAAAGACTCCAAGGATATGCATGACTTTATCTGGAGTTGGGTAAACTTTGCTTTGCGGAAATGCTCAATTAAAGGAGTCCACCTTAATGATTAAATGAGCAGTCATCTTTTATCCTACTATTTATTTCTAGGTTATTGCACCTGTACTAGAGCACTCATTTGATCTAATCAAACAATAATAATAATAATACCATATCCAATTCCTTTATCAATATTTTAGTAGAACCATTACGATGTCACATGGAGTTGTACCATGGTGAAGCTCAGCATAATCCCCCACTATCCGGTGGGAGGCGGTGACTCGAATCGGTATACAACCAGCTGACAAGATTAAGACTTGGTTGAACTCGTATAAATATATCAGCTTCATAAAGTAATCCGGGTAATTATAAAAGTCGTCATTCCATGTGACGGTTAGATTCCAAAGTTTGCGGAACTTCTCCAATGGTTCATATAGATGGAAATAGAGATAAGGCACGTACCATAAATACCTTCTCATAATTTCCCGATATATGAACTATAGTCTCGGATTACCGTCTAATCTGACTTAATTGGGCTTAATCACTTTTTAGCCCGTGATTAAAATTGAGGGTGTTAAAATTGGGTCCAAACCCTAGAAATCACCTTGCAAACAATATATATCACAATAGAGAGCCAATCACAAGGAGACACAAGATTTGACCCGTGGTTCAGCTCGCCACCAAGGCTTGCCTACGTCCACGTTGTTCAGGTGCGCCACACAAGGCTCAAGGTCACCACAAAGGCTAGCTCTTTCCTCGGTCTCAAGTCAAGAGAATGAACTCTTGAGATGAGGGGCAATGTATTAGCAAATTGGTGATGTTACAAACCTCCCTAGGCTGCCACACAAGTTGGCAAGCTCAAGGGCGACGCCTAGCCGGCTAGGAGTGAAGCTCCAAGAGTAACAAACTCAAACCACCGGCCACCACGCAAACCAAATGCTTGTAGGAGTTGAAGATCCGAGGGAGAAGCTTCTTCTCAAGCTTGGAGGCTCAATCTCTCAAGGAATGATTGGAAATCAATGGAGGAGAGTGGTTGAGCACCAAGGGAGAAGAGAGAGCAAGAAGAGAGCTTCTCTGTTCAGTTTCACGAAGTGAGAAAGAGAATGGCAGAACTAGCCGTTGGGGGGAAAGTGCGGAGGTGTTAAATACCCCTTCACTGCCAACGGGCAGATCAAATCGTGACAGTGCCGGCCTTGGGCCCGGCACTGCCGGCCTGCCCGGCACTGCTAGCCTGGAGGCCAGCACTGCCGGCCTGGCAGAAACAGCAAAGGATTGATCTTCGAATAGCTGGTTGTTTTGCCCACTATGTATGTGGAGGTGTGATATATTTGGATAGATATAGCATTTGGTTCACTGTTGGCATGCGTGTTGAATCCCTCTTGATAGTACGGCATACCTAACTCAATTTCAAAGTATAAAATGAATTTAAACTCCTTTGAGCTTGTTGCCATGCACTTTTGTAATTGAAGGGGTCCGCCAACCTGTTCATCAACCTCCTTAAGTTTAACCTGCTTGTCGTACTTGTAAAGTCTCGTTAGTTCTCTAATTGCGTTGTCATGTCACCAAAACCCACTTAAGGTTTGACTGCACTTTCAATCTCCCCCTTTTTGGTGATTGATGACAACACACTTAGAGCTTACAAAAGTGAAGTCATAATCTGAGACAATGCAAGTCATGAGTGTAGGAGCTCCCCCTAAATGTGTGAATAGGAATTTGAATTTTCAATTTGGCATGAAAAGCCAAAATTCACACATTGGAGTGAAATAGGGCTCCCCCTACATCCATGGCTGCTGTGGGGTGCTGAAAAAGTGTCACAAGAATAAACGTGATGCATATGAACCTGTCTCAACACAAATCAGAGGACTTGCAGTCAGAGCAGCCCAGCACTGCCGGCCTGACTACAGATAGCAAGACTGCGGAAGCTCGAGCATGACCACACAACACAGTATAAATATGAACTAAAAGCATACTAACACAAGCATGATATATATGAGAGTACGTGTCCACAAATAACAAAAATCAAGTACTTAAGTGGCAATATTACAATAGAATAGTTTTGAAAGTTGCTCTCTCATCTCACCAACTAAAACTAAAGATAACTAGCTGCAGCTCCTCCATGACCGGTCGAAGATTGTTGTACCCCCTTCACTTAGTAATTCTCCCCCTTTGGCAACAAGTCACCAAAAAGAGAAGAAGAACAAAGCAAAAAGAGTACAAACTAGTCACTATCCTCGTCCATATGGTCATCATCATCATCATCTTCATCTTCCTCTTCATCAGCATCATCATCATCATCAGGAGCTGTGAAGTGAACACTAGGAGCTAAGGCACGCTTACTGCACCTCCGAGTCTGTGGTTGCTGAATCTCCTCCTCATCATCATCCTCCTCCTCCTCATCATCATCCTAATTATAGGTAGACTCCTCACCGAGCTCTGGTGGAGGAGTAGGTGGAGGTATCCCTCTGAGGCCTGCTCCTGTCTGAGTTATCTGATCTCAAGCCTGGTCTGGTAAGCATGATCATTTGCATAGCAGATGCCAGCAAAGATCTTCTTTAGAATCCTACCAAGCTTACCTTTCTTCCTACCTCTGGTAGCTGCTGCTCTGGAGGATTCAGGGCGATCTAGAGCTGCTGCCCTAGTGCTATCTCTGGGAGGAGTCACTATCTCCTGAACAATAGTGGAGTGAACTGCCTTCTCTGCTTTGTAAGGCTCATGGACTGTGTCCCTATTGTAGATCCGGCCTGTCACTCTCTCAATGATAAACATCAGGTAAGGGGCGTAAGGAAGCCCCTTTCTAGCATCCTCTGCTGCAATGCATATCTCATCCCATAGAAAGCGAGCCACTAAAAAGGGTGGTGCTCCACCTCTCATCCTCCTTAGCACATTCCTGGATGTGGCATAGAGGTTTGAAGCAGATCCCACCTTGGGATAGAGAGTGGTCCTAAAAAGGTTGTTCAAGATATAGTACTTGCTCCTCAACCCCTTCACAAAACCATCTTCATTCTCGGGCTCAATGTAAAGATATGAGATTTCTTCATTGGTTAAGCATGTCTCATCATGGATGTTCATGCACTCTCTGTCATCCTCTCCAAAGACAAGAAGACGGGCAAAATTCACATAGTCAAGCTTGTAGTGCATGCCCTGTGTCATCGAATGCATCACCATGTTCTCTCTGTCAAGATAGTAAGTGGAATAGAACTAGTGAATGATCTCTGTGTTCCAGTCATTCTGGAATCCCATCCAGTGATACATGCCAAACTCCCTGCACTGATCAATGACTCTGTAAAATACAAGGTCTTTCTTGTTCTCCAAGTGCTCCCAATCAACATACTTCATCTTGATTATCTTGGGTTTGGCAGCATGGAAGAGGACAGTGGAATAGTAATTAGAGTGAAATACATTCCCAAACCTGTAGTCCACTCCCATGTCCTTTGGAACATCATAAGGATAGATGTCCCTTTGCTCTTGGACTGACCGCCACTGATTTTGATAATTTACCCTTGGCCTTGCACGGTTGTCCTGAGGCTCTCTGACATGAACCTCCTCAGGATGCTCAATGAGGTAAGAACCATCAAATAGACCCAAATCTTGAGGTGTCCTAGGACAAGCACCCTCCATTATGGTTCCCCCTGCCCTTTGTAGCTCACTCTCCTGCCTGATCCTCTGCCTTGGACTCAGGCCATCATCAGCACCATCTCTGCCTCCTCTGCGAACATGGGCCTTTGTCCTTGGCCCCTTTTCTCTGACATTGCTTGGTCCTTTGGCATCCATCTATGCATTAAAAGGAGAGAATGTTAATTTGCTGCACTTAGAACAGTGACTGGAAACCTAGTGGAGAGATTCAATCAAAAACGAGAGTCTATGGTTGATTGGAGGAGCAAGTGCATTGGTGCTGCTGCCCAGAGCCCGGCACTGCCGGCCTGGTGTAGACATCATCCATCCTTGATCTTCCAATCTACCATGGAATCTAGGTTTTGACCAAATCTAACTACTAGAGATACATCACCATACATAATGCAACTACTAACAACCTAAATCCCATCTCAAAATCCGTACATTGCATAGATCGAGCCAAGTTAGGGTTTTATTGTTATTACCTTTGAAAGAGAGGGAAGAGGATGAAGAAGGTCAGACTTGAACGGAGCTTGACGTAGGGAGGAAGATCCTCCACACCTCCTCCAATGGTAGCACCTCCGAAGGGCAGCACTGCCAGGGAAGAGGAGAGGGACCTCCGGGCTCCTTGAGTCACCTTAGGGTTGAGAGAGAAGAGGAGAGGTGTTTCTGTTGGGGGGATATGACTTGGGATGGAGTCCCCTCGGGTCTGGAGTAGGAGATAAAAGAGAACCCGAGGGATAGGACTTGGGCCCAACAGGCTCGGGACCCTTAAGTCGCGGCACTGCCGGCCTACAGGTCGGCACTGCTGGGCACCCCGGCACTGCTGGACCAGGGGCCGGCCATACTGGCCTGGCCAGGCAGTGAAGTACTATGCCACCTTTATACTATATATTTATGCAATTCTGGACACATACCCCTTGCCATATGCTGGTCAGTAAGCAAATCAACAATCATACTATGACCAACACATTCAAGATTCTTTCAAAATTGGTTTTGAAACACATAATTGAAATTTTCAAAGTTTTTCCTAAGTCGCTAGGTGGACAAACAAATGTGTGCTATAGATCAAACCACGTTACGAGAATCAAGTATATTTAGCTCACTACGCAAAGCACAAAACCTTGTCTCATCGAGAGGCTTAGTGAAGATATCGGCTAGTTGCTTTTCAGTGCTCACATGGCGAATTGCGACATCTCCTTTTAATTCGTGGTCTCTCAGGAAGTGATGATGGATGTCTATGTGTTTTTTTCTAGAGTGACTAACTGGGTTATTTGTGAGTTTGATGGCACTCTCGTTATCACACAAGAGAGGTATCTTGGTGAATTGACATCTGAAATCTTTTAAGGTTTGCCTCATCCAAAGTAGTAGAGCACAACATGCGACGGCTGCAACATACACGGCCTCGGCAGTGGAAAGGGCTACACAATTTTGCTTTTTAGAACTCCAAGACACTAGGGACTGTCCAAGGAATTGACAAGTCCCCGAAGTGCTTTTTCGATCTACCTTGCAACCGGCATAATCGGAATCCGAATACCCAAGTAGATCGAACTTAGAGCCCTTAGGATACCATAAGCCAAGGTTACGAGTGAAAACTAGATATCTCAAGATTCTCTTAACGGCCACTAAGTGGCACTCTTTTGGGTTAGCTTGAAATCTAGCACACATGCACACACTAAGCATTATGTCCGGCCTAGATGCACATAAGTAAAGGAGAGAGTCGATCATAGAACGATATACCTTTATGTCCACGATTTCCCTCCTTCATCAAGATCAAAATGTCCATTAGTTGGCATGGAGTCTTGATTGGCTTTGCATTTTCCATGTCAAACTTTCTCAACATATCATGGGTGTACTTGGTTTGGCATAAGAAAGTCCCTTCCTTGAGTTGCTTGATTTGAAATCCGAGGAAGAACTTTAGCTCACCCATCATAGACATCTCAAATCTCTTAGTCATAATCCTACTAAACTCATCACAAAAGGATTGGTTAGTACTACCAAATATTATGTCATCGACATATATTTGGCACACAAAGATATCATTATTGACTTTATGAGTGAAGAGAGTAGGATCCGCTTTGCCTATTTCAAAGCCTTGTTTGAGTAAGAATTCCTTAAGGTATTCATACCATGCTCTTGGTGCTTGTTTAAGCCCATAGAGCGTCTTATGGAGCTTGAAGACATGATGTGGGAACTTGGGATCTTCAAAACCCGGTGACTGCTCAACATAGACTAGCTCTTGGATAGGGCCGTTGAGGAATGCACTCTTCACATCCATTTGATATAGCTTGAAATCATTGTGGGCAGCATAGGCTAGAAGCATTCAAATTGCTTCAAGTCTAGCCGCCAGTGCATAAGTCTCTTCAAAATCCAAGCCCTCCACTTGAGTGAAGCCTTGAGCCACCAATCTTGCCTTGTTCCTTGTCACCACTCCTTGATGATCTTGCTTGTTGCGGAAGACCCATTTGGTTCCAATCACATTGGTATTTGGTCTTTCCACCAAGGACCAAACTTGATTTCGCTCAAAGTTGTTGAGCTCTTCTTGCATAGCCATCACTCAATCCAGATCATCTAGAGCTTGCTCAACCTTGAGAGGTTCCAAAGAGGAGACAAAGGAGTAAAATTGATAAAAATTTGTCAAATGTGAACGAGTAGTTAACCCTTTCGGAGACTCCCAAGTATGTTGTTGACGGGATGATCTCTTTGAATTGTTTTCTTCAATCTTGGGTATTTTGTGGCTTCTTGTTGCTCAACTTGGTCATCATACTCATGCTCTTCAAATATAGGTTGTAGGTTCATTGGGCTTGCTGGTGAGCATGCTTCTTCCTGTCTGCTTGGTCTGGCAGTGCCGGCCTCTGGTCCGGCAGTGCCGGCCACAGGCACAGAGGCCTGAACAGGGAGCACTGCTGGCCCTTCTTCTTCGAGTCTTGGGGCAGTAACTTCTTCACTTTGAGGTTCCAATTCTGTGGCCTGGATTTCTTGTGGCCTAATGTCACCAATAGCCATATTCTTGATTGCTTCACATGGTGGTTCCTCATTACCTACAATCACTTGATCAATTTGCTCTACTTGAGAGCCATTAGATTCATCAAATGTCATGTCTATTGCGATTTCAATTTTCCCTAAGGTCTTGTTGAATACACGATAGGCATGCCCATCCTTGATTGATGGATGCCTTTCATCCTTGTATTGAACCTTCTTTGGCTCAACTTTGTCTTTGTCATTTTTACTAGAGATGACATTGTTGAGACTTGCTATCTCTTTCTTCATGGCCTCCATGTTGGCAAGGTTAGTGGAATAATCATTCAAATCAGGATTATAACATTTTCCACAACCTTGGCTAGTGGATGGAGAAGAGGCACTGTGAGTTGCCCTCCCAAAGAAGAGAGTATTGTGCCTCAAGCTCTTGATAATTTTCAACTAAGCCACAATGCTTTTGCTTGAGGTCACCACACTCCTTCTTAGTGAGAGCATGAGCTTCTTTTTCCTTAGCCAAAGCCTTGGTCAAAGAGCTCACCTCACTCCTCTCTAAAGCAAGTGCTTCCTCACTAGCAATATAAAGATCCTCTTGTTTGATAAGAGTCTTTTCTCTAGATGCTAGCTTAGCCTTGGTTGCCTCTAATTCATCCATTAGATTAGCAATGAAGATTTTGGTCTTACTATCCATGTTTTTAGTTATAGCATTGATTTCTTCATCACTAGATTCATCATCACTAGAGCAATCACTAGAATCACTACTAGAGATGTCCTTGAGGGGAGGAGTTATGGGTTTCGGCTTTGGTTTTACCTTCTCACCCTTTTCCATGAGACAAATGTGAGGGGAGCATTCATCATCATTGGACATGTTGTTGAAGAGCCTTGGTGAAGTGGATGACTTGTGAATAGCTATTGTAGCCATCTCTTCATCTTCACTTGTGGTCTCTTTCGTTGAATCCCACTCATGCCCAATGTGTGCTTCACCCACATATCTCTTGCTCTTCTTGTGGTCACCCTTGTCTTCTCTCTTTCCTTTTCCAAACTTGTTGTCTTCCTTCTTATTTGGGCAATCGGCAATGAAATGTTCGGTGCTACCACACTTGTAGCAAGTTCTTGATTTCTTGTTTGGGAATCTTCTCTTCATGAACTTGTACCCATTCTTCTTTAGGCCCTTGTTGAATCTTCTCATGAATAGAGCCATGTCATCAATGTTTTCGGCTTGCTCATCTTCACTTTCACCATCACTTGATGTTGGAGCTTCGGGTTGATGCTTGATGGCCTTGATTGCTTGAGCTTTGCTTGAGGTTGCTTGCTTGCTATTTTTGGAATAGCTAGGGGCTGATTTCCTTGTGCTCTTGCTGGCTTTGAGAGCCACATCCTTGATCTTCATCCCTTCCAACCTTGCTTGCATCTCCCCAAGCTTCTTCCTCTCAAGTGCTTCTTCTCTTTGTAGGTCAAAGGTAATTATTCTTCCAAGCACATCACTTGGTGTGAAGTACTCAAACCTTGTCTTGTCTCTAATCAATGTCACCACGGTTTCATTTCTTGGAGAATAGGCTTCAAGCATAATCTTGACAACCTTATGGTCATAGCCTTCTTCACCACCAAGACCTCTAATCTTGCTGTCGGGTACAAAGGTAAGGGTACCCTGATCCATGACGATCCAGTGCCTAATATCCATTCAAAATACAAAAGCCATCCTACCTTCCCATCAAGCATGACCGGTCATGGGCTAGCCAATTACTGGAGAAGACAGTGAGCAGGATCTGCTACGGAAGAGGGGTCGATCGAATCCCCCTCTACCTCAACCCCTCGAGTGACGGGCAGGGGGTCGATCGAATGCCCCACGATCAGGAGGCCCGATCAGCTCACCTACTCCCAGTATGGGGTAAAGGGGATCCCATGTTGTTACCTGCTCCCGCCTAACACCATGGGCACCCGGTACCTCGATCAAATCCATCAACTCGTCACCCATACCCGGGTTATTCATCGATCGTGCGGCAACTGTAGCCACGCCTTGAGTACGGAGGTCGAAAGCACCCCATCGAATCTCGAATGGGACAACCCTCGACTGTGTTTTTGGGGATGCGTCAGGATCATGCAGGCCTCGATAATCCTCGATCCGAGGGCTCGACCCTCATCTCCAACCACTACGGCATGGAACCCGTCCGCTCCGTCCCGCTTCAACTGCGGAGCCCGTACCCGTCTACAGGAGACTAATCGTTCCACGCCATGCCGTTCGGCAGCGACCAGTCCACCATCACCATGCCCTGAAGCATCGGAAGGACATGAAGAGCATGCCACAACAGCAATCGACGTCCCATCGCAAGCATGGTGCCATGGACGCGCCTCCCATACCGATACGAACTAGGGCTCCTGTACTCTCAAGCCTCCCCTTAGTCTATAAAAGGGGATGCTGGGATAGTAGGAAAGAGGAGGGAGAACAACAAGACATCTGTTCGCACTTGCAACCATCTAAGCAACACCCATTGGTACTCGCAGCAAGCTCACTAGCATACGCAATAGAGAGCCATATCCGAACACAACACAAACCAATGATTGCTTGATCAACATCTCAAGCAATCAACCGAGCCACCTAGGATAGCCCGGCTAGCCTTTGGCCTCGACCCCCCCACCCTCGATTTCATCCGTGTAAGCCAGCTTGTACTCCCCCCTGGACGAGCACTTCGGTGCAAGATAATACAATCCTTCCTTCCCCGCTGGACATAGGGCCTTCTTTGCCCGAACCAGGATAAATATTGTGTTCTTGCATCACATCTGGGAGAGGGAGCACCCAATAAACAAATTTTTTGGTTGGTGATCGACCCCCTAGGTCGAAACACCGAAAGTTGGCGCGCCAGGTAGGGGGGCTTTGCGTGTCGATCAACTCCCAACTTCTCTTCCAGATGGAATCCACCGTCCCACCACTTCCATTCGCCACCATCATTCTGTTCGGGAGTCTAGAGTTCATGTCCCTGGGCCACGACCACGATATGGTTCTACTCTCCAGAGGTGGTGCAGATAGCAGCAGCACCAGTACGCCGGGGCCAGGTCTGACCTCATGACGGTCCCACCACTCACGCCTTTCGCCCGCGACCAGGTGGATGACGTGACTCCTGACGCCAATCCCCCAGTCTCAGCTGGTGACACAGTTCCTCCCTTCGAGAGCCTGTTTGACTCGCGCTTGGGGGTCATAGGAGGGCGCCTCGCCGAGCCTGACTTTGGCTTCGCCATACTGCCATCTCGGAGGGTCTCCATGACCTCCCGATGCGCTCGGCCATTCCGCCACACAACCTACTTCCGCACGGGCTCTACAACGACGCCAGACTCTTTTCTGCCTTCGTAGACTCGCGGATGCGGGCACAATACGGTCCCCAGGGACTTGCTATTTGCGACGATGAACCTCATCACCACCCCTCCAGCGGGTGAGCGCCCGGAGTCGCGACGAGCCCCGATCCCTGGGTACTACACCTTGGACACGATACGGCAACGACTGGAGGAGGAGCGTAGGGGATCTTTCCCCAACTTTTACCAGAGCCGCCCCGATCCAGATTCCCCCGAGGAGGATTACGATCCCACGCGGGAGTGCTTCCACCTCAACGATCCGGTCGACTCCTAGGATGACACCATTGATGCCGCAGCTGCAGATGCAGGAGGAGGGGGTAATGCTACCCCAGAACGAGACGCCGACCCCCCGATTCCAGTCGAAGCCGATCCACCTCAGGACGCACAGATCGAGCAAGTCCGAGAGCTGCTCACCAAGCTCGAGGAGGAGCGCCTACGACTTCATCAACTCGAGCGTGCCCTCGAGCGAGATCACAGGTGGCCACAGGGTGGAGGAGCCAGCGGCCGGGCCAGGGAAGTCCATCGACAAATCGTCAAGGAAGGAGAAAACGAGCACCACATCTACAACCGTGCTAGTCAGAATGTCGTGCCAGCCACAATGCTGCTCCGTGACATGCCGGCACCGTCGACGCCCCAAGCGCAACGCATTAGAGATGAAATCCAGGGGCTCCTCCAAACCGTGGCCGTACAACAGGCGGAGAGCTCGGCCTCAAGGCGCAGAGGAGCTGCTTCCGAGCGGCAGGACGTGCCCTCTCGTCAAGACCGAGAAGCATCTGTCCACCAAGACAAGGCCCCCCTAGGCCGAGCGGAGCGGCAACCAGTTCGAGAACGCATCCTCGACAACCGACAGCCGCATGACGCATGACACGACATCAACGACAACAAGCGATGCCGATGCGGTGATGCGGAGGCCCGTGGTTACAGTGCTCACCGAGGTGGGCGCTACGACAGCGATGAGGATCGACGTTGATCCCCGGAACCACCTGGGCCACGAGTCTTTAGCAGGACAATCCGGCAGACCGCCTTGCCTAGTCGTTTCCGTCCACCCCCTAACCTGGTCAAGTACAACGGTGAGACCAAGCCAGAGCTCTGGCTTGCTGATTTCAGGTTAGCATGTCAGCTGGGAGGAGCCGACAACGACCACGTCATCATCCGACAGCTCCCGCTCTTCCTCTCCAACACCGCTCGAGGGTGGCTCGAAGAACTCCCCCCAAACTTGATCCATGGCTGGTCCGACCTGGTCAGGATCTTTGAGGGGAATTTCAAGGGAACCTACGTATGTCCCGGAAACTACTGGGATCTCCGTAGTTGCAAGCAGAAGCCAGGGGAGCCCCTCCGCGAGTTCGCCCGATGGTTCTCCAAGCAACGTACCGAGCTGCCCCACATCTCTGACCACGACGTCATCATGGCGCTCGTCGCCAGGATGACCTGTAAGGAGTTGGTGCGGGAGCTGGGACGAAACACCCCCAAGACCGCTAACGAGCTCATGGACATCGTCGCCAACTACGCGGCTGGCAAGGAAGTCGTTGGCGCTTTCTTCTATGAATCCCCAGACAAAGGGAAGGCCAAGGTGGACGAACCTGGCGGCTCAAATAATGGGCCCAGGAGGGACAACAACAACAAGAAAAAGAAGAAGAACCATCCAGGTCGACGCAGCGTCAAGCCCGATGACCTTGTCGCTGCGGCTGACCGAAGAAGCCTCGAGGTCCCCCGCTAGAGGGGGGCGTCTTCGATAAGATGCTGAAAGAGCCCTGTCCTTATCACAAGGGAATGGTCAACCACAATCTCGAGGACTGTCGCATGCTCAAGAAGTACTTCTACTCTCTTGGCCTCAAGAAAGACGACAAGAAGGAGGACCCACAAGACAGGGGCGATGGCAAGAAAGAGGGTTTCCCCGAGATTTTCGACTGTTTCATGATCTACTGGGGACCATCGACCCGACTTAGTGCACATCAGCATAAGAGGGAGCGTCGAGAGGTCTTCTCCGTTCAAGCCGAGGCCCCCTGATACATCGACTGGTCTCACACGCCGATCACCTTCGATCAGGACGACCACCCCGAGCATGTCCCCAACGTAGGGGTCTACCCACTCGTCATCGACCCAATCATACTCAACACCTGCCTCACCAAGGTACTGATGGACGGGGGAAGCAGCCTCAACATCATCTACGCCAAGACCCTCGACCTCCTGGGAATCCCAAGGACCCTGCTTTTGCCCAGCGCACGGGGATTCCACGGGATCGTACCAGGAAAGAAGGCACTCCGGATTGGCCGTGACAAGCTGCCTGTCTGTTTTGGTACCCCCTCGAACTTCAGGAAGGAAGACATGACCTTTGAAGTGGTCGGATTCCACGGCACCTACCACGCCATCATCGGTAGACCGGGATACGCCAAATTCATGGCGATCCCGAACTACACCTATCTCAAGCTAAAAATGGCAGGGCCCAAGGGAGTCATCACCGTCGACACCTCCTACGAGCACGCCTACGACTGCGACGTCGAGTGCGTGGAAAACGCTGAGGCGGTCGAGGAATCGGCCATCCTCGCGGCCCTCGATGACTTCTCCAAGGAGATCCCTGACCCTAAACGGCACGCCGGCAACTTCGAGCCCGCGGAGGACACCAAGACCATCCCGCTCGACCCCAGCCACGCGGATGGGAAGGTACTAACGATCGGCGCCTCCCTCGAGCCCAAATAGGAAGCCGTGCTCGTTGACTTTCTCTACGCAAATACTAACATGTTTGCGTGGAGTCCCTCGAATATGTCGGCATTCCGAGGGAAGTCGCGGAGCACTCCTTGGACATCCGAGCCGGATCCAAATCGGTGAAGCAACGGTTGCACCGCTTTGACGAGGAGAAGCGCAGAATGATCGGGGAGGAGGTCGACAAGCTTTTGAAGGCCGGATTCATCAAGGAGGTTCATCATCCTGAGTGGTTAGCAAATCCTGTGCTTGTCAAGAAAAAAGAATGGAAAGGATAGAATGTGCATAGATTACACTAGTTTAAATAAAGCATGTCCTAAGGTTCTTTTTCCATTACCATGTATTGATCAAATAGTTGATTCCACTGCGGGATGTGAAACTCTTTGCTTTCTCGATGCATATTCTGGATATCAGCAAATAAAGATGAAGGAGTCCGATCAGCTCGCGACTTCCTTCGTCACCCCCTTTGGCATGTTTTGCTACCTCACGATGCCATTTGGTTTGCGAAACGCCGGGGCCACATACCAACGATGCATGCTCCATGTTTTTGGACACCATATAGGGCCGACCGTCGAGGCCTAAGTCGATGACATCATGGTCAAATCCAAAAAAGTCGGAAACCTGGTCGGGGACCTTGAAATCGCGTTCGGCTGCCTCAGGGCAAATCATATAAAGCTAAATCCTGAGAAGTGTGTCTTCGGGGTACCTCGAGGCATGCTCCTAGGGTATATAGTCTCCCAGTGCAGGATCGAAGCCAACCCTGAGAAGGTAGCCGCGATCACTAGGATGGGCCCGATCAAGGATCTTAAGGGAGTACAAAGGGTCACAGGGTGCCTTTCTGCCCTCAGCCGGTTCATCTCACGGCTCGGGGAGAAAGCACTTCCCCTTTATCGCCTCCTTAAGAAAACAGAGCACTTCACATGGACTGTCGAGGCCGAGGAGTCGCTCTCCAGACTCAAAGCCTTGCTCACCTCGCCACCTATCTTGGTGCCCCCAAACCCAGCCGAGCCCCTCTTGCTCTATGTTGCTGCAACTACCCAGGTAGTCAGTGCGGCTATAGTAGTCGAGAGGGCAGAGGAGGGACACACCCTGCTGGTTCAGAGGCCCGTCTACTTTGTAAGCGAGGTGCTCTCAGAAACCAAAGTGAGATACCCCCACATTCAGAAACTGTTATACGCCGTCATCCTCACTCGGTGAAAGCTCCAACACTATTTCCTGGGCCAATCGGTAACTGTGGTCTTGTCTTTCCCTCTCGGGGAGATAATCCAAAACCAGGAGACATCAGGAAGAATCGCCAAGTGGTCGGTCGAGCTCATGGAGGAGACTCTCTCCTACGCCCCTCGGAAGGCCATCAAGTCTCAGGTATTGGTAGATTTCATTGCAGAATGGACTGACAACCAACTACCCCCGGCACAGGTTCAGGCCGAGCTTTGGACCATGTACTTCAACGGATCATTGACGAAGATGGGAGCGGTCACTGGATTGCTGTTCGTATCTCCCTCAGGAGTCCACATGCGCTACATCATCCACTTCCACTTCGTCGCCTCCAACAACGTAGCCGAGTACGAGGCCCTCGTCAACGGTCTACGCATTGCCATCGAGCTCGGGGTTCAACGACTCGACGTTCGAGGGGACTCGCAGCTGGTGATTGACAAGGTGATGAAAGCCTCAAGCTGCCACGACCATAAGATGGAAGCCTACTGCAAAGAGGTCCAAAAACTCGAGCACAAATTCCACGGCCTCGAGCTCAATCACATTGCCCGCCGGTACAACGAGGCAGTTGATGAGCTAGCCAAAATCGCGTCCACTCGAGGCACGGTTCCTCCCGACGTCTTCTCTAGGGATCTTCACAAGCCATCTGTCGATCTAGGCTCGGTGGCTCCCGCCCTCGAGCAAGGGATCGCCCCCTCCCCCTCGAAAGATCCTCCCTCGAACGGGGATGAAGTCATAAAGATCGACGGAACGATCGCGACACAAACCCCCTCGATGGACTGGCACGCACCCTACCTCGAGTATCTGATATGAGGCGAGCTCCCAGAGGACCGCACCGAAGCCTGACGCATAGCCCGACGCGCCAAAACCTATGTCTTGTATGGGGACAGCCGCGAGCTGTATCGACGCAGCCCTACTGGTATACTTCAACGATGCCTCACCATCGAGGAGGGGAGGCCACTGCTAAAGGACTTACACTCGGGGGCTTGTGGCCACCACGCGGCACGAAGGACTCTAGTAGGGAACGCCTTTCGACAAGGTTTCTATTGGCCGACAGCTGTCGCCGATGGTACCAAACTCGTTCGATCTTGCAAGGGATGCCAGTTCTACGCCAGACAAACCCACCTCCCGGCCCAAGCCCTTCAGATGAGACCCATAACTTGGTCGTTTGCTGTATGGGGACTCGACATGGTAGGCCCCTTAAAGAAAGCAAAAGGTGGCTACACCCACCTCCTCGTGGCCATAGACAAGTTCTCGAAGTGGATCGAGGCTCGACCCATCGGCAACATTCAATCCCGACAAGCCGTATTGTTCTTCACAGACATCATCCATCGCTTTGGGGTTCCCAACATCATCATCACTGACAACGGCACGCAGTTCACCGGCCAAAAGTTTTTGGACTTCTGTGACCACCACAACATCAGGTTGAACTGGTCTGCAGTTGCCCACCCTCGAACTAACGGCCAGGTCGAGCGCGCCAATGGCATGGTTTTGCATGGTCTCAAGCCAAGGATTTTTGACCGACTAAACAAACACGGCAAGAGATGGGTCGATGAGTTACCCTCTGTCCTGTAGAGCCTCAGAACGACCCCAAGCCGAGCTACAGGGTTCTCTCCGTTCTTCTTGGTCTATGGGTCCGAGGCCGTCCTCCCCACCGATCTCGAGTACGGGTCCCCCCGACTAAAAGCCTACAACGAGCAAGCCAACGCAGCAGCTCAAGAGGACTCCCTCGACCAGCTCGAGGAAGCCCGAGACATGGCCCTCTTCAAATCGGCAAGGTACCAACAGACGCTCCGACACTACCACGACAAGCACGTACGCAAAAGGGACCTCAACGTCGGCGACCTTGTACTGCGCCGCCGATAAAGCAGCAAGGGCGTCACAAGCTAACGCCACCTTGGGAAGGACCGTTCATCGTGGCAGAGGTGCTAAAGCCAGGGACTTACAGGCTGAAGAACAGCAAGGGCAAGATCTACACCAACCCGTGGAACATCGAATAGCTACGTCGCTTTTACCCTTAGGACTCCGGGCTCTGTACTTATATTCATGTCTTGAATGAATAAGATAAAAAGTCTTCTGATAATCGAGCTACTCGTAATGTACTTTTCTTTATCACGAAGCACAAGGTAGCCTCGACTCTATTTCCATAAAGACGAGCCTCCCTCGGGGGCTACAGAGGGGGGAACCCCCTCGAGTCCCCGGAAAAATCACTTAGTTTTTTCAAATGAGCTTGATGTCACTCAACTCCTGCACGCTACCTACAACTCACGTTTCGCTTAAGAATAAAACAACTCGTGCCGGCAAAGGGGCTACGGACGGGTCGAGCCGAAAACAATCACCTACGCCTCAGGGCTACGATTACTTTCACTCGACTTTCCCCCCCCCCCTCGAGGCCCATGGGTTCGTTAACAGCTTAAACGAAGACAAGTAAGGGCAGCTAAGAGGAAGAAACTCGAGCTGAACAAAAAACTAAGTCGATAACTTTTTAAAACATCCAAATGTTTTAAAGCCCCTCGGGCCACGATCAAACACAAAATGTTATAATCTACCCCATTACATGGACCGTTTTTGTCCAGATCTGGCTCAGGCCTCAACTACTCCCATCACCATCGCCGTCCGTCGAGGGAAGAACCTTGGGCTCGAAGAGCTTCGCCAACTCGCCACCAGGCACCTCTGCGGCGTCGATAAGCTCATGGCATCTTGCGATGTTTTCCTCGTCATTCAACGCTGGGTCGACGACGAAGCCGCGAGCGACGACGTTGAGGTCGTAGGTGTAGCCCGAGCGGATGACCGTGAGTGCCCGCTTCACGCCTATGTGAAGAGCAGGACGGACCTGCTTCGTCACTTCATGAGTCATGGTGAAGAAGCGGCGCACGAGGGAGTCTCCGCGCACGTTGCCCGCAACCGGCAGCTTCGGCTCGACCCCTATGCCATCGTAGAAGGAGGAGATGGCGTCCTCGAGCCTCTTGTTCAAGGCCGCCTCTGCCCAGTGGAGGCTCTGGAGACTAGTCAGATCCTCATGGGCTCGGGCCCTGTCTTCCTCGATGACTGCCGGAACAAACAGAGAACTCCGTCAAAACCTAAAAATAGGGGAAGGGTCAAGACCAAGCAAGCTCAGTAATGTTTCTAAAAAAACACACCTTGGGCGTGCATCTCTAGGGTGACGTAGGCCTGCTCAACCTCTTGCAGTTGGCGGCCGACGTCGACCAGGGCCGCAGCTTGGTCATTCTTCTCACCCCGGAGCTCCTCGATAAGCTTACCGGTGCCATCGAGGGCCCTCGTCTTGGCAGCCACATCCTCCTCCAGAGTAGCGATCCAGGCCCGAGCCTTCTGCTCCACGACGTTCAGCGCGTCGCGGTCGTGGGAGACAGTGTCGATGTTCGACTGGAGCTCCCGGACCCGCTCCTCGAGAGAGGCGCGGTCGGTAGCCGCCTGCGTCAGATTGCCTCGAGCAGCCGGGCACGCTCTGTCGCCTGAGCCAGCTCCTCCCTCAACTTGGTGGCCTCCTCTTCAGCCTTGCGCTGGGCCTCCCGGGCGATGTCCCATTCCTCGCCCCTCGCCTGGGTGGCCTCGGCTTCCGCCTTCTCTAGCGATGCGCGGAGGATGGGGAGCTGGCTCCACTGCTCCCGCAACCGAAGGATGAACTGGGACTTGTCATGAGACCTCGCCCTTAGTGCCTACCAAGGATAAAAGGGCAGGTCACAAAAAAGGACAGCAAAACAACCGAGATAAATCAGAGAGAAAGAATGAAGCTCACCATCATCCCCTTGAACATATCTTCAGAAGCAACCCCCACCGCCACGCGTGTCACGTGGTCAAGCCACGCCCGGAACTCCTCCAAGTTCTCCCCCTCCCCGAGTTTGGCTTGATCGTCGAGCTCGAAGAAGGTGCGCCTTGGATCTCGGGGGTCGGGTAGCTTGAGCACCTCCTGCACCCAGAGATCGCTGTTGCAGTCGACCCTCCCCCTTACCTCCTGCATGATGGCCTGACCCATTTCGAGGGTGCCTCCGTGGGCCATCACCCGCTCTGCCAGGTTGGGGAAGTAGGTCGCCCCCTCGAGCCAGGGAATCCTGGCCTCGAAGTGATCTTGCAGGGCTGCCATCGACCCCTCCGGGTCATCGCTTTTGGGTAGAGGAGGTCCCCACCATGGGAATAACCCTGGGCGGTAGAGGAAATGCATGTTAGCATCCAGGGTGGTGGCCTCACCGCAGTCCGGTAGACCATCCCCTCCCCCCACATCGACTGAGCCAGGGGGCAGAGCACCTCGAGATGTCGATTGCCCGACCTCAAGATGAGGCCGAGCTGATGCCTCGGACATAACCATGTCCGGCGCGCCGCTCCCTTGCATCGCCACAGCAGTTCCCTCTAGCTCCGGCCGGGGGGCCGTCACCGCCACCATCTTCGCCATTGTCACCCTCTCCGTCGCGGGTGTCACCTCGAGCTCCTGGGCCCGCCCCCCCCCCTCCTTGGTAGGCTAGTGGGGCGACACCAAGGCCCCCTCGACGGGGGTCTCTACTAATGGTGGCATCTCCAGCACAGCGCCAACCGCTCCCCCGCCCAGCGAAGAGGCAGCGGGCGCCACGAGGGGTAGGATCGTGGCGCGACCCTCCTCCTCGGACAACGCTGACTGCGGGGGAGGAGGGCTCGGCCGCGCATCTCCCTCTTGCTGCGCCTTCTCCTCGCGCTCAAGCCGCTGGCGCGCCTCTAGCATTACGAGACACATGGGACACCGCGATGGCGTCGGCTGCTCCGGCGTCTCCTCTTCATCGGTGGCGGTCGGGTCGACATCCTCCACCTCCACAGAGGTTTGGGGCTTGACCCCCTCCACCATGGCCGCCACTGATGCCGGCCCCGTGCCTTCCGAGGCCGTCGGCGCGCCCTCCTCCAACGGGGCAGTGAGCACAGCCTCGCCCGCCTATCCGGTAGACCTAGTCGACGCGGCGGACCAACCCGCCTCTTCCGCCTCCCGAGCTCGCTCCGCGATCGACTGCGCCTGCCCACGCTCCATCGCCTCCCGTGCCCTGGCCACCCACTCCGCACTTGGGGCAAGGGTCGAGGGGAACGGGGCAGCAGGGCCGGCTTCGGCCGCCATCCTCACCGCAGCCTCCACCCTCAGCTTCTTGGCCGGGGTGGGGGACGCGTCCTGCAACGAGCGCTTCACCCTGAAAGAGGAACGCATACGTGATGGTAAGCGCAAATTGTAACCAACGCAGAGGAAATTCGGGACCAAACAGAAAGCAACTTACCCCAGCATAATCATGGGGGCCCGCCCAGCAGGCCTCGAGCCGCTCGGGGGCTTCTGAGTGGTACCCCAGGAGCCACTTCTCCCTCCAATGCTGGCTACGGCGGAGGATGATGGTGCTCCCAGCGTCGTGGCCTTGGCGGGGGTCAACAGCGTCCTCGTCGCTGCCGTCCTGGTCTCCTCCTGGGTCGATGGGCCCGAGGCCCGTGCAATCGACCGAGTAGGCACCAGCGGCGTGCTTGACCAACCCCTCGACGGGGACTACGCCGAACGACTACGCCTCCGCCGCGCCACTTCACCCTGAGAAGCCGCGGGGTGCTCACCCCCCAACTCGATCCCCGCGGTCGGGGCCGACCTCGACATCGACCCCCTCCCCCCCTCTGCTACTGGCGGTCGCCCCTTGTCGCTCAGGCGCCGTTCTTTCTTCCTCGGCTCGACCTATCCCTCCTCCTCCTCCTGCTCCGGCTCCTCTTCCTGCACAAAGGCAATACCCGTCAGGTCCAAAGTGATGGTCACAACCCGATACCACTACACCATGCCGCTATTCTTAATAACCTCGCCACTACTCGTCTCCTCATCCTCATCTTCCTCCGAGGGAGACTCCTCTTCAGGGAGGCCGGCTTGCCTTTGCCGGGACCGGCATTGGTCACGCTCTATTTTCTCAAGGGCTTTTTTGCCCCTATCCCTCTTGGCCATGTCCTTGTCCTTTTTGGCCTGCTCGGCTTGAAAGCGTCTCACCTGGGACTCATTCCGCTCCTCCTTCACCGGTGGCAGTGACCCCCGATGAACGATGTTCCCCTGAGGAACACGAGGCGTGGTTAGGAGACAGGCAAAAGAGACGAACAAGACAAACAAGAGGGCATTAATAGAAGAGGGGATGTCACATACCAACTGGACATGGCCCTCGTCTGTACCCATGGGGATGAGAGCGACATGCTTCTCCTCGAATGCGTCGGCGAAGGAAGAGCGCACTCGACGGGCGATCCTCTCGAGGGGTAGCTCGTCCCCCACGAGCCGACATCCTGTGAGATCCACCCCCGTGCACATCTCGTCGAGACGCAGCGGGTGAGCCATCAGCGGCACGACTCGCCGCTGATGAAAAGCCGACGCCACGATGGCCGCCGTAAGCCCCTCCTGCCTCAGACGGGCGATCGCGTCGAGCAGATGCTCGAGGCGACTCTGGCGCTTCTTTGGGACGCCGTGCTTCCAGTGGAAAGGCTTCGAGTCGATGGTTCTCCCGGTGTAAGGGGGGAACAGACCATCGTCATTCCTCAAATAGAACCATCCGGAGTGCCACCCCGAGTGGCTCGACTTGATCATCACCTGGAACCAGTCGTCCGGCCTCTTGAGGGCGATGCTGCAGCACCCCACCTTGACCATCTTCCGATAGCCGGTCTCGGCTGGAGCATGAAACAGGCCCGCCTCGAATAGGTGGAGCCATAGGTCCCAATGGGGCTCCATCCTCAGGTACCCTTCACACACGACAGTGAAGATCGCCGCATGGGAGACGCCATTGGGGGAGAGGTGTTGGAGCTCGACGCCGTAGTGGAAGAGAATCCCCCGCAAGAGACGGTTGGAGGGGATCCCAGCCCCGCCTGGTGGAACGCCTCGAAGCTAACCACGTAACCTTCCGGTGGGTTGGGCTGGCGGTCCGCCCTCGGCGGGACCATCCACTCCGGCCGGTCCGCCGAGGTGATGGGCCGAAGAGGACTTCGAGGCTCGTCCAAACGAGGATAGCACGATGCTCTTCACCCCACAATCCGAGCGCAAGGATCCGTGGGAAGGATGCTAAGAGGTAGCAATGCTCCAACCGCACAGGGCTCAGGGGCTTGACTACGCATGGCCCCCTCGATGAAAGAGGGTCGAAAACACTTGGGAGCTTGACGGCTAGAGCTGACCCCTCGATAGGGCACTACAACTCCAGTTAATACCAATCCCCCGTGATAAGACACAAATCAAAGCCCCCAGAGGAATTCTTAATCACTCCTCTGGGGCCTCGGGGGCTACCCCCACGGGGGACGCTCACGCGCCCCCCATGGTGAAATAACCTAACGAAACCCTGCGCCTCGAGATTAGGTACTTCAACTCCACTTCATGTTAACAAACCCCACGGATCATCGGCAAGAGCCTCTATACGGATTCATCTTATCCGCATAGAGGCTTGGGGGCTACTATCGGGTACAAAGGTAAGGGGTACCCTGATCCATGATGATCTAGTGCTTAATATCCATTCAAAATCCAAAAGCCATCCTACCTTCCCATCAAGCATGACTGGTCATGGGCCAGCCCATTACTAGAGAAGATAGTGAGCAGGATCTGCTACAGAAGAGGGGTCGATCAAATCCCCCTCTACCTCAACCCCTTGAGTGACGGAAGAGGGATCGATCGAATCCCCCTCGACCTCAACCCCTCGAGTGACGGACAGGGGGTCGATTGAATGCCCCACGATCAAGAGGCCCGATCAGCTCACCTACTCCCAGTATGGGGTAAAGGGGATCCCATGTTGTTACCTGCTCCCGCCTAACACCATGGGCACCCGGTACCTCGGTCAAATCCATCAACTCGTCACCCATACCCGGGTTATCCGTCGATCGTGCGACCACTGTAGCCACCCCTTGAGTACGAAGGTCGAAAGCACCCCCTTGAATCTCTAATGGGACAACCCACGACCGTGTTTTCAGGGATGCGTCAGGATCATGCAGGCCTCGATAGTCCTCGATCCGGGGGCTCGACCCTCATCTCCAACCACTACGGCATGGAACCCGTCCGCTCCGTCCCGCTTCAACTGTGGAGCCCGTACCCGTCTACATGAGACCAATCGTTCCACGCCATGCCATTCAGCAGCGACCAGTCCGCCATCACCATGCCCCGAAGCATCGGAAGGACAGGAAGAGCATGCCGCAACAGCAATCGACGTCCCATCGCAAGCATGGTGCCATGGACGCGCCTCCCATACCGATACAAACTAGGGCTCCTGTACTCTCAAGCCTCCCCTTAGTCTATAAAAGGGGACGCTGGGATAGTAGGAAAGAGGAGGGAGAACAACAAGACATATGTTCGCACTTGCAACCATCTAAGCAACACCCATTAGCACTCGCAGCAAGCTCACTAGCATACGCAACAAAGAGCCATATCCGAACACAACACAAACCAATGATTGTTTGATCAACATCTCAAGCAATCAACCGAGCCACCTAGGATAGCCCTGCTAGCCTTTGCCCCCCCCCCCCCGAGTTCATACGTGTAAGACAGCTTGTACTCCCCCCTGTACGAGCACTTCGGTGCAAGATAATACAATCCTTCCTTCCCCGCTGGACGTAGGGCCTTCTTTGCCCGAACCAGGATAAATATTGTGTTCTTCTTGCATCACATCTGGGAGAGGGAGCACGCAATAAACAAATTTACTGGTTGGTGATCGACCCCTGGGTCGAAACACCGACACTTGCCAACAATGGTCATCAACCTATCAAACATTTCTTGTGGCCCTTCACCTTCATTGATCACAAACCGGTTGAGCTTGGCCATCAACAAATCAATCTTGGACTGCCTCACTTTACTTACACCCTCATGTGCAAGGTGCAAAGTGTCCCAAATTTCCTTTGCAACCTCCAAGCCCATCACCTTGTTGTACTCATCACCATCCAATGCACTTAGCAACACACTAGTTGCTTGTGCATTGAGTTGAATGTAGCGAAGCTCGGTGGTGGTAGGACTTGTAGGGTCCATCGGAGGCTCACATCCTTTATGGACAATATCCCAAGCACCGGGGTGAAGACCTACAAGATAAGCTTTCATCAAGTGTTTCCACTTGGCAAAGTTAGTCCCATCGAAATGAGGCAACTTGCTGGCGGGAACATGAAAAAAGGTTTATGCTCATGCTTAGAAATAGATGAATACTCAAAGGATATGGCGGAGTATTTCTTGCTACCATCATCCTTCTTCTTCTTCTCATCCTTCTTCACAATCTTGGAGGGTTGGTATGATGCATCATCATCACCGTCGGAGCTATTTGATTCAACCTCCGCTTGTGAGGCTTGTTCTTTGCTCTTCTTTAGCTCCTCCTCCTTTGACTTGAGCTCCTTCTTGAGTGCTCTTACTTCTCTTCTATGAAGCTTCTCAGCAAGCTTCAAGCTCTTGGCTTCATTGATTGCATCTTATTCTTTTTGCTTTTTCTTTGCTTCTCTTCTCAATCTTCTTTCTTCCTTTCTTTTTGCTTTCTCTCCAGTGGACATAGCAGGAGTGGTCAAGTAGTTTTCCGAGTCCACACTCTCATCACTGCTGTCCATGGAGTGCAAGTCCACCTTCTAAGGGTCAACCATCTTAGCTTTTCCCTCTTCGGCCATTACCTCGCACGGTGAAGTGCTTACTGAGGTAACCTTGCTCTGATACCACTTGTAAGGACCTGATTAACCTAGAGGGGGGTGAATAGGACTGTTTAAAACACTTAGCAGCTTTCTGTTAGCACAGAGGCCGGCACTGCTGCTCTCAGGGGCAGCACTGCTGGTCACCTGGACAGACCTGAGCACAATTCAAAATATAAAGAGAGAATGGAAATTGTGATTGAATAGAAACCTTCCTAGAGGTGTAAGGAACCTCTAGCACAACTTGAAAGTGGTAGCAACACACCCACGGAGTAGATCGGGTCCAAACCCTAGAAATCACCTTGCAAACAATATATATCACAATAGAGAGACAATCACAAGGAGACACAAGATTTGACTCGTGGTTCAGCTCGCCACCAAGGCTTGCCTACGTCCACGTTGTTGAGGTGCGCCACACAGGGCTCAAGCTCACCACAAAGGCTAGCTCTTTCCTCGGTCTCAAGTCAAGAGAATGAACTCTTGAGATGAGGGGCAATGTATTAGAAAATTGGTGATGTTACAAACCTCCCTAGGCTGCCACACAAGTTGGCAAGCTCAAGGGCGACGCCTATCCGGCTAGGAGCGAAGCTCCAAGAGTAACAAACTCAAACCGCCAGCCACCACGCAAACCAAATGCTTTTAGGAGTTGAAGATCCGAGGGAGAAGCTTCTTCTCAAGCTTGGAGGCTCAATCTCTCAAGGAATGATTGGAAATCAATGGATGAGAGTGGTTGAGCACCAAGGGAAAAGAGAGAGCAAGAAGAGAGCTTCTCTGTTCAGTTTCACGAAGTGAGAAAGAAAGAATAGCATAACTAGCCATTGGGGGGAAAGTGAGGAGGTGTTAAATACCCCTTCACTGCCTACGGGCAGATCAAGCTGCGGCAGTGCCGGCCTTGGGCCCGGCACTGCCGGCCTGGCAGAAACAGCAAAGGATTAATCTTCGAATAGCTGGTTGTTTTTCCCACTATGTATGTGGAGGTGTGATATATTTGGATAGATATAGCATTTGGTTCACTTGTTGGCATGTGTGTTGAATCCCTCTTGATAGTACGACATACCTAACTCAATTTCAAAGTATAAAATGAATTTAAACTCCTTTGAGCTTGTTGCCATGCACTTTTGTAATTGGAGGGGTCCGCCAACCTGTTCATCAACCTCCTTAAGTTTAACCTGCTTGTCGTACTTGTAAAGTCTCATTAGTTCTCTAATTGCATTGTCATGTCACCAAAACCTACTTAAGGCTTGATTGCACTTTCAGTAGGCGACGACGATGGCGATGGAAAATTTGAGCAACCTGCCGGCGTATTAAGCGTGTGCCTCTAGACTTAGAATTTTTCAGGGTGCTCGATTTGAATTTATATAGGGTACCATTTGTACAGGCGGTTCGCATTAAAAATCGCCTATACAAATGGTTTTTATAGGTGGTTCTCTTAGGCGGTTCTTTAGGGGAACCGCCTGTACAAACCATTTGTATAGGCGGTTTTTAAAACAAACCGCCTATACAAATTATTTACAATTTATGTAAGTTTATGGATTAGGCTTTAGGTTTTAGTGTTTAGGGCTTAGGACTTAGGGGTGCTTAGTGTTTAGGGCTTAGTGTTTAGTGTTTAGTGTTTAGTGTTTAGGTTTTAGTGTATAGGGTTTAGGTTTAGTATTTAGTGTTTAGGGCTTACTGTTTAGTGTTTAGTGTTTAATGTTTAATGTTTAATGTTTAGTGTTTAGTGTTTAGTGTTTAGTGTTTAGTGTTTAGGCCTTAGTGTTTAGGGTTGAGGGTTTAGTGTTTAGTGTTAAGGTTTTAGTGCTTAGCTAAACCCTAAACCCTAAAAGTGGGTTTAGGGTTTAGTTTTTAGGGCTTAGGACTTAGGGTGCTTAGTGATTATGGTTTAGTGTTTAGTGTTTAGGATTTAGGGCTTAGCCTTTAAGGTTTATGGTTTAGGGCTTAGGTCTTAGTGTCTATGATTTAGGGTGTAGTGTTTAGGATGTAGGTTTTAGGTTTTAGGTTTAGGGTTTCGGTTTAGTGTTTAGTGTTTAAGGCTTAGTGTTTAGTGTTTAGTGTTTAGTGTTTAGTGTTTAGGGCTTAGTGTTTAGGGTTTGGGGTTTAGTGCTTTGGGTTTAGGGTTTAGTATTTAGGGCTTAGGACCGAGGGTGCTTAGTGATTAGGGCTTAGGGTATACTGTTTAGTGTTTAGTGTTTAGGGTTTAGGTTTTAGGGCTTAGGGCTTAGTGTTTATAGTTTAGGGTGTAGTGTTTAGGGTGTAGGGTTTACGGTTTAGGTTTAGTGTTTAGTGTTTAAGGCGTAGTGTTTAGTGTTTAGGGCTTAGTGTTTAGGTTTTAGTGCTTAGGGTTTAGGGTTTAGTGTTTGGGGCTTTGGACTTAGGGTGCTTAGTGATTAGGGTTTAAGGTTTAAGGTTCAGTGTTTAGGGTTTAGGGTTTAGGGCTTAGTGTTTAGGGTTTAGGGTTTAGTGTTTAGGGCTTAGGGACTAGGTTATGGTTTAGAGTGTAGTGTTAAGGGTGTAGGGTGTAGGGTGTAGGGTTTAGTGTTTATTGTTTATTGTTTATTGTTTAGTGTTTAGTGTTTAGTGTTTAGGGTTTAGGGTTTATTGTTTAGGTTTTATTGATTAGGGTTTAGGTTTTAGTGTTTATGGTTCATTTGTACATAAAATACCATTTCCTAAGCTTGAAATATATAAAATTAGGGTTCACACACAAATTTGAATACACGGCAAATGACAGAAATGTAATTTACATGGCAAATGAAAAATACAATCTAGCTACCTACTGTTCTTGTTACATCATGGCGCACCCATGGCAAATGACAAATACAATCTAGCTAGCTATTGTTCTTCCTTTTACATCATGGCGCACCCATGGCAAGGAGTTTTGTGGGATGCTTCGCTCAACATTCCTTATCTTCACTGAATGGTCTATAAAGAGAGAGATATCGCTGAACTGATTAAAATTCTCTAGATCAGATACACCATCAACTCCTATTGCTTGTTGCTTTCTAGGGATAACGACATGCTTTGGTTTATCGAAACTTTTCTTCTCATTCTTAGAAAGGTTTTCTTCAACATAGATGACCTGTGCAGCACAGTTAGCTAGGATCCACGGATCATCTTTGTAACCTACCTTACTTAGATCAAGAACTCTGACCCCATAATTGTCCACTGTGACATGTTTGTCTTCAACCCATTGACATCGAAACACGGGGATAACAAATGCCCCATAGTCTAGTTCCCATATTCCTCAATGAAGCCAAAGTATGTAGTAATCCCACTGGTAGATATTAGTTCATCACTATTGTCAAAGTACTTAACCATCTTTCATAGGTGGTACCTATGATCTTTCGGTAAGAAGCGTCTGTGCCTCATGTACACTACCTTCTTAGATGAATCTAAAGAAATGTGAGAAGTTTCATCTATGCATACCACACAACCAACCTTTCCCTTGAACTGCCTGGATAATGTGAAGAGAGTAGGGTAATCATTGATCGTAATAATTGCTCTCAGTGTGAATGAATCTTTCATGTATTCATCCGCCATGGGTGGATCAGATTGTTATCGATGGATGTACTTATTTTAAAGTATTGATTCTAACTAGTTCCTGACACCAAAGGTGGCAAACGGATAAGAGACTGCTAGTGTATGGTTGTCAAGTGTAGCTTTCACCGGGAGTATTCCATGTATCGTATTTTCCACAGGGAACAACAAGTGAGTCAACTAGGATTATGGATATGTCCTATGATGAATCAAGGGAGACTATGATAACTGGATTGAGAGGTTCGATATAGCAAAGATATCTAACAAGGTATAGCTGGTTATACTGGCTTTATCAGCCCTTCTCTTGAAGGAGGCAATGGGATAGATAAGTAAGAGGACAAAACTCTAACCGGACCGCGCCATCATGTTGTATTAAGGCCCTACCTTTTAAGAACTTATCTTACACACGTGGTGGAATACAAAGACTAGATAGGGTTGTCACCACCTACTAGCTACCATAAACAATCCGTGCGATAAGCGGTTTACAAAGGCAAGATTAAGTTTAAACACCATGTCTACACTAATCTTACTACTTTAACCTTGGCCTAAGATTAAAGTACTTCACTCAGAGCAAAGCGATGAACAAACGCGAAAAGTTGTATAACAGCTAAACCAGATTTAGAATATTAAATGCTATAAAGAACTCGGAAGAATCACTTACAAGTGTTGAACTTACAAGAGACTCGCATCCGCTGAGGTGCAGCTCCGGAGAAGATTCCCGATAGGCCCGGGCTTTCTCCAGAAGACTTCCCTCACTCTCCTCAAACTAGCATAGCACTACCGTAGAGCTCCGCTAAGCTAAGTAGTTTCTCCAATGAGGCATGAATGATAAGAGAGCTCTAGGGGGCTATTTATAGCTAGAGCTGGAGTAGGGGCTACTCTAGTGCCATGTCAGCAATCCGGGAAGCTTCAAATCTCCACCCTTGGATCCACCGCCTCTAAACCGCCTTAAGATGGATGGTGTTGATCTTCAAGATGTGTTTAGTGAATATGGCAGTTACCAGGTGCTGAACCGACCTAGGGGGGAGGTCGACTGACCCCCGTATGGCCTATGGGCCCTCTCTGGTCCTTCTAGAAGGTGCCCCAATGGTCAGGGACTAAGTGGGGGGTGGTGGCCACCTAGGTGGATCGGTGACCCCCTATAGGGGTCTGGGGCCCACCACGTCTCTCCAGAGGCTGGTCCCACTTGTCATAGACTTCATCTGATGCTTCTGGAATGTTTTGTCACGTTTGTTTCCTTGATGTGGGCCCATGGATCTATGTGATGTGATTCTAAACCGTTGGGAGAAAGCACAAGTTGATCCAAGGGTTCAATATCACTTGGGAGTGCTTCTCATGGATCCTGGCCAAGGTGGAGAGCGGTGGGCCCTATAGAAGGTCAGCCCCCTATGTGGGTCTCACTGGCTCAGTTTGCTCCATTTGCTATAGTTCTGCATCAAATACTTCATTGACATGTGGAACTTGTTATTTTAAATAATATGCTCATGATATGCTTGTCTTCCTTCTATTTTGAGGATGTTGACGGTATTTTGTTGGTGACGAAATGGTTGATTCTTACCGTCAACACTGATATAAGTTCATTGTTTGGATCATTTATTATATATATCCTACTAAATTGATGCTTTTTTATATGTTGTAGGTACTTATGTAAGCTGAAGTAATATGTTTGCAATAAAGCTCATCCAGAGGTTTCAATGGCGAATGCATTTTTGGTAGATGAGTGTATGGTGTTTTGTTCTAGATACCTAGAAGGTTTCTCCACAAAGCATAACAAACCATCAAGGATTGATGATAACCAGGATCATCTTGAATCTAACTTGTATGGACATGATTCCTTTGTTTCCTCCTATAGGAAAACCATTGGGAAGACTATCTAGTTTCATTTTAACCGATCTAGAGAAATTGCAAGCACATAGATATGTACTATACAATTGTGAAGCTGTCATTCCATACTTGAAGTAAGTTATACTCACACCTATCTATATACTACATATGTTTCTTTAAAAATGAATCCATGTTAATTTCCATTTTAGAGAGCATGCCGCTGATCTCAAAAGAAGAAATCATCAACGTCATCTATCCTTGAAAACAATTGAGAATATATAGAATAAAGAGTTTCCTAATTGGTTCAGATAACATATAGGTATCATGGTTTGTTTTTTCTTCAAAAAAGGAAAAATCGACCTAAGTGTATTTTGTGATGATATTGATCATGTAGTTGAAGCAAAAAAGGTAGCAATAGAATTGATGATGACATTAGATGGTTGGCTCGCGCCCCGTTGGATGTAGCAATAAGACACAAAGCCTTCAGCATCCGTGGTTTCGGATTTAGAGGAAAATGTTATGATAAGGCGAGGCAAAATAGTGGAGTTGTTGTGACTACAAAAACATCTAGTTATTCTTCTGGTGGGGATACTAACCCTATCCTTGGAGATATTACCTACTATGGAAGGATAGTTAATATAGTTACGTTAGACTATTATGGAAGATTCTCAGTGGTATTGTTTAAATGTGAATGGGTTGACGTCAATCGAGGAAAGGGAGTGAAAACTGATAAGTTTGGTTGTACATTTGTGAATTTCTTACAGCAAATTCACAAGGGTGACAGGATTGAGCATGAACCTTTTGTATTTGCCAATCAAGTTGACCAAGTGTTCTATGTTGAAGATGAGTATAACAACCCAGGATGGTCAGTTGCATTGAAGATGAAGCCTAGAGATGTATTTGAAATGGGAGAAGTATGGAATGATGTAGAATGTGAACCTTATCATGTTAGTAATCTTGAGGACCTATTTGCTAATGCACATAATAGTCATTCATGGACTAGAAGAGATGTAGAGGGTACCACTGTAGAGGCTGAAGGAATACGAGGTTGCTACGCTAGCCGGAAAACAAAACTTTTCGACCTCATAAACCAGGATCTACTACTAGTTACAGGTTACGGGATTACCACTAGACGCGCAGGTGCAGCGGAAGACGACTTGATGTAGTCGTGCACGTCGCAGCAGGCAGTGCAGTTGCGTGGTCGTCCGTCTCAACGTCCCCTTCGCGCGGTTCGTCCTTGTGCTCCAGATGCAGCACCTCCGAGGAATCCCACACGTGCAGGGAGGAAGCGTTGCGCCTCCGGACTGCTAGGTCCGCGAGGAGCAAAAGGCGCGAGCGTGGGGAGGCGACGACGGCTGCCAAAAGCGTGGATCAATTCGCCCCGCGCCCACCCCTTGCTTATATAGGCGTCCTAACGAGCTCCCACGGTGGAGGCCCATTAGAAACCCTAAACCTAGTCTAATTCGGGTCCAACCCGAATTAGACTTCCAACCCCTTAAGTGTGCGACCCTATGGGCTCACGCATACATAGACATGGCCCAAGTACTCTTACTCGACCAATAGTTGATAGCGGCCTCTAGCAAGACGTGTCAACTCCTATGTATACGCTATGATCATATCAGACGAACCACTATGACCATGTACAAGTTATTCCCTTCGCCACTCGATATATGGTTCAACTCGTGGGTTAACACTTAACCCAAGCATGGCCATGCATTTGTTGATCCAATCACATGAGTGATCCAGTGATATCTCTCTCACGAAGAGAGGGGCAAATTCCATCTTGATTGTCTATGTCTCGTAGCATGTTTCCCAACCACCCAAGGACCACCTTTATAACTACCCAATAACGGAGTAGCGTTTGATAGTCTCTAAGTAGATCGTTTCACATCTTGAGTACATACCACAATCTCAGGTCTAAGGACATAACGTACATGACATGAATAGAGACTTTCTCTTGTTGGGTCAGTCCAGCCTACATGTCTCACATGTGCCCACATTATTAGTTTGACATCTCTATGTCTATGACTTGTGAAACATAGCCATCAACTAATACATGTGCTGGTCTAATATTCAAGTGTGCTCTTACAAGAATGCCAACCAGGGACTACTATTAGAATAACCATTCAGGTAATTGAGTTCCACAAACAATTCACATAATTGTCAATCAATACTAGTTGTCTATAATGGATATTCAAAGAACACTTTATTAATCATGGATACAATCGGAATATAATCATCTACATGATTAGCTCTAGGGCATATTCCCAACAGAGGCAACAAATGTATCCTAGTACAACTTCTGATCAAGAAGATTAGATTCGATATGTTTGATTTTTGTACTGTTCAATATTGTATACTCCCTCTATCCCAAATTATAAGACACTCCAAGAATCTTGGAGAGTCAAAGCATCCCAAGTTTGACCAATAATTATAGAGAAAACTATAAAGATTTATGATATTAAATAGATATACTATGAAAATATAATTGATAACAAATCTAATGATACTTAGTTGGCATCATAGAGGTTATTATATTGTTATAAAAGTTTGGTCAAACTTGAGATAGTTTGACTCTCCAAGATTCTTGGGATGACTTATAATTTGGGATGGAGGGAGTAGTTGTACTAAGATTGTGTGCCAGCTGACAAGTTTTTTTAAAAGTTTGTATTATTCAGGTCATGGTCCAGAGGTCAACGCCATTGCTGCAATGCATGAACCTCATAAGTTGTTTGCCAACATGTAATTTTTTTGTATTCCTCTGAGTTTTTACTCTAGAAAACTTCAATAAACGTGATGTTCTTTGATGATTTTTAGATTTGAGAATTTTGAATATAATTGTATGGGGTCACAAGTTGTATGATGTCGGCAAAACAGATATCATATTTGAAATTTGTGATTTCAGAATTAATTGTTCATATGTCCATCATAAATCCGGTGGCAATAGGCCCATCTTCTTCGTCGGCAGGAAATATATTAAAAAAATAAAAATATTAACACTGTGAAGGTACAAAGACTGAAATCAAAAGGCTACGTGTGTGCCATAGCTTAGGTGCGATTTATAAGAAACAAAAAATGGCTTTCAAGATTTGATTTTCTAGAAAAAACAACTTTCATCTAGATTTGAACCCATGACCCCCAACAAAACTGATCTCTCTACCATTAGACCACATATGCATTTGTTAGTACATGTAGCATATTGGTTTTTTTAGAATTAAGTCCATTTTTAGCCCCTCAACTATTGTATTGGTCTAATTTTAACCCGTAACTATAAAACCATCTAATACCGATATATACATCAACTGTCAAAACCGTTCACTTTTAGCTTGTGGTTGGAGGCAAGGCTGTTTTGACTGACGTTGAGCAGTTCGGACCATGCCATGCTGGCGTTGACTACCATGTAGGACGTTGGCTAGCATCTCAGCAATATGTGGGGCACGCGCCACCCACTCATTCCCTCTTTCTCCTTCCTCCGGCTCAAGCTAAATTTGGAGTTTCGGGTAGACAAGCTTGACCCCATTACGAGCACGAGAGTTCCATCCCAGCAGTGGACAAGGCGACGGGAGCTGGGGATGGCGACTGGGGTGACAGGGCCACCAGGGCTATAGGCACCGATGGGGATGAGATAGCGAGGCGCAACTCTAGTCAAGCCATTGTCGGGCTCACACGTGCGTGTTGCTGCTCTACCGCCGGGCGAGCAGGCCGTTTGAAAGCTCATGTTTGGTTTTGGTTAATTGATGAAACCTATGGACTAACCCTAGTGCTAAGTGCATGATCTAGCTAGGGTAATCCACCTTGATTCATGGAGCTAGAAGGATGACAATGGTACATTGATCAAGTGCTTCATGGACTAAGGAAAAGAAGAAAGAGAAAAACAAAAATGGGCTCAAGGCAAAGGTATATCATAGGGCCATATTTGGTTTAGTGATCAAGACACTATAGAGAGTGTGATCATCTTTAGGATAGATAGTCGTACTATCAAGAAGAGAAAACTCGTGTCGATTGCGGTTATCATGTGCCACTAGGTCATTTGCATTGCATATTTAAAATGAACATAAGTGACTAAAATTGTGAAGTAAAATTGAAGATAATTCTTTGCAAAGGCTAACACAGGAGAACAAGTGTTGGATCACAAGGTGTTAGCACATGAAAGCTTGGAGAAGAAGAGGCAGCTCAGTTTGGCACTCAGAAGGGCTCCGGACGCTAGCGAAGTGCTGTCCGAACCATTGGATACGCGTTCGGAAGCATACCCTAAGGCGAGGTCTCACTGGACAGAAGATCCAGACGCAGATCAGAGTCTGGACGCTGACTCCGGACGAGCCTCCGGAGAGCTGGACCTCTCTGTTGTCTCTAGAAGATTTGTCCGGACGCTAAGTGTGGTCCGGACGCGACACACCCGACCATCGTCCGGAGTCCTGGAGCTCTCTGGATGCTCTCTGCATAGATCCGAACGTAAGCGATAATGGTCCGGACACTCACTGTTGCGAGCGTCCGGAGGTAACACGTCAGCACCAGAAAGGGCGCCAATGGTAGGATTCAAACTGGCGGAGGGTCCGGACGCACAGCCGATGGTCCGGACCCCCCTGTCTGCGAGCGTCCAGAGCTCCTCAGGAAGCTGGGAAAATGGAGGCAAACGGCTAGCTCGGTGGTGAATGCTATATAAGTGTTTTGGCTGGCCTCTAGGGCCATCTCTTGCACCTCCTATTCATTCTCACTCTTTGTGCTTGCTTGAGAAGGCCCACAACTCATCTCTCTTTGCTTTGCTTGCTAATTCATGAGAGTTTGAGTGAACCAAATGCTTTGATCATTGCATTGCATCTTAGTGGCACTTGGTCATCGTCATCGCCACGGGATTTTTTGTTATTCTTGGTGTTTGCCAACACCTAGATGGCTTGGCGATTGTGGAGAAGCTTCGGCACGTGTTGGTGATTGTTCGTGGCCGGCTTCATCGATTGTGAGAGGGCTTGTATCCACCTCGGCGGAGTGCCAAAGGGTAACTCTAGTGGATTGCTCGTGTCATTGAGTTACTCTTATTTGGGTGGATTCTTGTGGCGCCCGGGTAGTGGGCTAGGCTTGTGATTGCCTATTAGCCACCGAATCACCATTTGAGTAGTCGACACAACGGGGACTAGCTTGGTGGCAACCAAGTGAACCTCGGGAGAAAAATCATTGTGTCATCTTGTCTCCTGGCTACTCTTGGTGATCTTATTGTGATTGGTCTTCACATTGGTATATTCTCTTCATAAGGCATTGGTATAACAATCACCTCCTCTTTTGTATTTACTTTCTTCCTATCTTGTTTAGTTAGCTTGCTAGTTAGTTCTTGTGTTAGTTGTTCTTGCTAGCTTGTATTAAGTGCCTTAGGTTTTTGCTATTGCTTGTTAGGCACTTAACTAACTAGAATTGCTTGGATAGGTGGCTTTGCACCCCTAGTAGAGCTAGAGCAAAAAGCTTCGCTTTAGTGTTATCTAACCTTTTGCTCTAGTGGTTTGTAGAATTTTTATAGGATATTCACCCCCCCCTCTAGCCATCTAGGACCTTTCACCATTGTGCCAACCCCGGCAAGTGCAGCTGCTGCACTGCTACCTAGCGACCGAGGACGACCCTACGACTACTGCTCCTAGCCTCGCTGCCCCTCGACGACTCCCACACCTTGCTGCTCGGCGGTGAAGGCACCACAACCCCGTGAGGGTCATCAAATTCGCCACCCAACTTGCTTGTGGTCGAGCTCCACCAAGCTCGAGCACCACCAGTCGCGCCACTAGCCGCTGCTCCCCTTACACTCGTTCGTCGCCCGGTCACCATCAGGCTGCCACACGGCCACCAAGCGAGAGCAATGCGGGGGCATTGCTGAAATGGGGGGGGGGTCACTGCCGTCTGGGCCGACGTGGGGGCGGCACCGGCATTGCTAGGGCTAGAGATGACATGGGGGTGGCTCCGTCGTCGTTTGAAAATGTTAATCCAATGAAGATTACATTTGAATTCTCACATTTCAAATTCGAATTTTTGGATCAACCTCGCATGGAGACATAGCCAAAACAAAAGTTATAGATATGTTCTAATAATACCTTATTTATTTATCTATGTACATGTTATGGCACATGTCCTTATTAACATATCTCTATTCTGATTCTATTTTATTGGTGAAAGGAAATATTAATTTGTTCTTATTTACTGTAGATGGAGCAAGATCATTATGTAGAGCACGAGGATCTGCCGACACATTACAAATATAATTGTACTAAAGATAAGGTTTGCACACCAAACTAAACACATGGATGCAAAGCAATATACTATGTTCATTTTACTAGATACCGTTATTGCCGCTGCTTTTCAACTTTCCTGACACATGCTTATTTCTAGAACAAAGACAATATAGTATTGAAGGATAGTGTAGTGTCAAATTTTATCATATCTGTAGTAAGTGGATCATTTCCACTAGACCATACTTTTCCACAAATTTGACTAGTAATCTCTATTTAATGACAGGGAAAACATATCCACAGTGATGTTATGTTGGATAAAAGCAAGTGTACTAGTGAAATCAAGGTGATGTGTAAATAACTCTCTCTTCTATGAAGTTTATAAAACTGTTGATCAAATTTTTGTATTTAAACTAGCATATATTGCAAGTTGTGTCAAAGGAAACATAGGCTAATCTCTCAAATTTTGAAGCATCTTACTACCAAGTAAATATTATTTTAGCAATGATTTTTTTGATACATGCTTATTTTCCACTACTAAGTTATCTGTTTTGACTTGTTTCTAATAGAACAAGATCTCAAGAAGTCCTAGGGAAACAGTCTCTGCTAGTGTACAAGACACATCTCTTAAAACTTTGTAATTATAGTTGGAGTCTAATAATCCCCATACAATTAAATAGAGATTAATATAGCTGGAGTATAATAATCCCCATATATACTTTTGTAGAAAAATCATCGTGGCACAATAAATTGGTCAACTGGAAATTCAATGATGGTATGATAATTTGATTTCTTGCGAGTAGTCTGATTTATTATGTACTATTTTTTGCACGTTTATATATGTCAACTAGGTTGGCAACAAAGTATATTTATAGAGCTGAAAAAATCAAAATAAGTCCGTTGCATTGGGTACAATAGTCAGTTGTGATCCAACACAAAAACTTGACGGTGTTCAGCTAGGCAAAGAGTTTTGGATGGTATCTATTAGTTTTGCAATTGCAGATAATGAACCATTGATATGACCATATAGAGGCTACAAGGTTCTTCGAGATGTAGAAGGAGTATTGTTGCATGGCCTTCAACTTTTATAGTATTTTCTATAACCCCATATGATTTTAGTTGTCATAAGGGTCATATTAATTAATTAAATTTCCATTTGTAGATCAAGAAGATAAATACATGATCACGTCAGTGGAATGCTAGAATAAATTGAAGGAAGGAGAAAGAAGAAGGTTGTTGGCAAGGAGAGGGCTGCTGGCATACTAAGAGGGATCCATTTTTTATGTTTCATATTTGTTCACATAGGAACTTGTACTCTGTACAAAAATTATGTCATGAATTATATGGATGGTATTTTGTAATGCAACAAACTATTTATAGTATATATGGCTGAGTGTGCTTATTTTCTATGTTGAATGATCTTGCATTTTTATTAAGTTGTACTTGTACCTGAGTTGTCTATACTTTTCTCCAAAATTAAATAATTATATGGTAGTAATTATTGAATGGTTTATTCCTTAAAACACTATATATGTTGCAAAAGACCAATTCTATATGTTACAACAAACCATAGAGGTGGTTCACCCATGGTTTGTACAAACATATATAAGCGTTGGCATAACCTATCACTATGCATTGTAACTTTGCAACGGTTATTAGTACAGGTTACCAACATATAAATAAGTGTTGCAATAGATCCTTGCAATGTCACTTTAGTCAATGCATATTAGATGAGTTGGTATAGACCTTGCCAACGTATATACGGGCTTTTAGCAACGCATATTTGCGTTCCAAAAGTTGGTGTCATTTTGTAGTGCGTCGTGCCTGTGCCTAGGTTGCCACATCAGCCCGTAGTGCCAGCCCGAGCACAACACGAAACTGGCTGGCACGACGCGGTCCGATAGTTTCTGGCCATTAGATGATTCAGGGGATGGTGCGATAATTCCTGGCCATTAGATGATTCAGGGGTGTCGTAGACGTCAGATGAGACTATCTAATGACCAAAACCCTAATTAAGGGCTTGTTTGGCATGGCTCCAACTCCATTCAGAGCAGCTCCACTCCAGAAATCCAGCTAAAGCTAGCTCTGAGTGGAGTTGGAGCTGTTTGTTCGGGATATTTCGCTAGAATGCTACTCTGAGCTCCAGAGTTATCTATTATCAGTGTTGTTTGTCCAATTTACCCTTGATTGTGTAACACCCGAAAATTTGAATTTTGAAAATAGATTGAATTTGATTTAATTTCAAATTTTGTGCTCATGAAAATAGGGAACTAAAAACTTTTTATCAAATTAAAAAGTAACCTAGGGTTTAGCAACTTGCTTGTGCATTCATGCCTCTGCATCAATTTATCGAGTTGAGTGGCTTTGTTCAAAACTTAAAAGAATTAAAAAATGCTTTTGAAAATGTTTTGGAGAAAGAAAAACAAAATAACAGAAAAAGGAAACCCTCATCCCTCCCCCTCTCTCCTATTTCGGCCTGTTGGCCCAATCAGCCCTGCTCGGCCTGCTCCATTGCCGCTCTCTCCCGCAGGCCTCTTCTCTCCCACCTGGGCCATCTGCACCGAACCGGCCCGCATGCGCGCGCCCTCCTTCTCCTTGGCCTAGCCATCTCCTTGGCCCAGCTAGCCCGCGCAGGGACCTCCTTCCCCTTCCCGCTCGCTGACTGCGCGGACCCGCATTGACGGTCTTCCCCTTCACCCACTCGGCGTCGACACAGACTCCGCCGAAGCAGAGTCTGGTTCCGCCCCGTGTTCCCCTGGCGTACGCACCACGCCCGAGCTCCCCCTCCTGTTCCTTTAAATAGCGGGCCGTGCCCCCTGTTTTTTTCCCCGAACCCAAGCGCATCAGCACTGCGGCCGCCGCATCTCGCCGGGAAGCACCTCTGCCGCCAAACACGCCCTTCACCTCGACGTCGCGGTAAATGCTTTGCTGAGACTCGTATCGAGTTCGTGAGCTCGCAACAACCCTTCTCCATCTCTTTCACGCTCTGTTTGTTCACCCCATGCTCACCGTCGCGTTGCAGGAGCGCTGCCATCCACCTCCTTCCGTGGCGACCGCCAACGAGTCTCCCTGGCCTCCGCTTTGGTCCCAGGTGAGATCTTCGTCTCCTCTTCTTCCTCCCTGCATTTTTCTAGCTCGAATCCGAGGCCCTAAGGCTCTAACCGTCTACGCCGGTGAGCTCCAGGCCGTCAGACATGGCGTCCCGCCGCGCCGGAGTCTCTGTACCCGGCCAGACACTCCCTTTCCCATCCCCGATCTAATCTAAGCCGTTGGCTTTAGATCCAACCGCTCAGATCACCGCATACCCCTTCGCAGGTGAGATATGCTAAAGAGCCCCCCAGCTTCCATCTATTCAACCCGGCAATCCACTCCAGCAAATAATTCCGAATTTCCTTATTTATTTCTATTCGAAAATAGTTCTATCTATTCACATAATTGTTATCCAACTTGTTTTGTCACTCAAATCTCCGTTTTAACTCCAATTCAGTCCAATCAAATTGTGTTAGATTCGTTTCATCGAGATCTAAATTTTGAAACCCTAACCTATCCTGTTTTGAAACCTTGAAAAATAATTATTTATTTGATAGTTTTTAAAATCAAGTTTAATCTCTTAATCTTAGAAAATTCATAACTAATTCGTTCTAGATCCATTTTGGCCCGTTTTAGTTTGCGTTGGTTTAGTAACGATAATATCTACATGTTAGTAACAGTACAGAACATGTTTTATTCTTTTAAATAAAATGATAATTGATTAATCTATATTCAACAATTTTCCAATTAAATCTAATCTAGGTTTTCACCTCGGTTTTTCATAAAGTTTAATATTGTTTTTATAATCAAATATAATGTGAATTAACTTAATTTTGGTATTTCTCTGAAGTATCCAATATATGCTTTTTAAATAGATAAAATAGATCAAGTCTAGTTCTCTTTTAAAGCTAATCTCGGTAGTCGTTTCTTTTCCGTCATAGATTCGATTAGCGTGATTCTCGCGTCTGTGTGATCGTAGCAAGACGTAGATTTCTTTTAAATCCTTTTTCATTGATTGGTGTATTGTTCTAAATAGATCTATTGTGTGCTTTTGTGTGTTTGTTCAGCTGCTTGTGTGGTGCTTATGATCTTGTCCAATCAGTGAGATTTATGTGGAGATCAAGAAGAAGTCATCTGAAGTTGAGAATCAGTTGAAGAAAGGATCTAAGCGTTTAAGGCAAGTATAGCATGAGATCTTCCTTGTTGTCCTATTCACCTTAAATACTTAATTCATATGCATGTGTCTACCTTGTTACCCGTAAAGATTTCCTAGATATTTGTTACCTTGTGCCTTGACACCATGGGAATATTGCATTGGGTAGATCAAAGCTAGTGCTCATAAAGAATAACCATGATCTTGTAACTTGACTAATGATATATGCAATAACGATAAAAGATGACTTTTTAGCAACGTGGACTATAGGTGGAACATCAGGATCTCACACCTGTGCTCTCACTCATAGGGATATTTCTGTAAGTGGATTACCCCGAGAAAACAGTACTACCATAAGCTAATGGGCTCTGGCTTGACTCAGTATTAGGCTTTTGCTAGTTTGTGGCAACTTACCCGAGAGGGCGCAAGAGGGGCTCAGAGATTGCCTGGGAGGTGGCATTGCAGTGACTTCTGGGTTCTCGTTGAGGAAACTTGTAGCGGGTTGTTACCTATTAGTAGAACCTGTGAACGGTCTCGTAGTGAACCCTGCCGACCTTCCTTAGAAGTGGGTTAAGAGGGTCGCGTCCTCGGGCGAAAAAGGGAAATTCACGACTTATGGGTAAGGATGTACACCTCTGCGTAGAGTTAAAAACTATTATAATAGCCGTGCTCACGGTCAAGAGCAGCTTGGGCTCCTTACTGTGTGATGTCCTTATGTCATAGCTCATCAGTTGTTATTTGTTATTGATTATTGTGACTTGTTCATATAAGCATTATATCTTGTTCACCTGATCATGTGGTTATTTGGGCTTATGTTGGACTTGATGCTACTCAATTGCTAAAACTTTGACTTACTTAAAAGCTAATGCAGTTAAACCCGTGTCTATCCTTTTTGATCCTCATAAACCTCATGTTATCTTGTTGAGTATGACATGTACCTACGCTTGCTTAATTTTCAATGCTTGGATAAAAATCCCGGATGGGTACCAGATTGCAAGAGTTGGAAGAGATAGGTTTGTGGTCAACCAGTCAGTTAGTCCCTGTGGATGTGGAGTCTTCACCGAAGTTTAGAGTCGTCTTTCCGCTGTTTGCTGTGTTGAGGTTGTCCTTTGACCTTATATGTTATATATTTTAAGTATTGTCTTTTGATATCACCTTAATTTGTGGTTATATGTAAGATTTGACTTTCAAGGCTCACATATGGTGTATATTTGGTTTTGTTCTTAAAATCGGGTATGACAGATTAACATGTATATACTTCATTAATGTGTCATACAAACAAAGAATAAAAGTTCTATCGACTTACAAGATAATCTTAAACAATAATTCAAAGATAATTCAAATAATCCATTAAAGCAAATAATGCGATATACAAGTCTAATCAATTAATCGGAGATACAAAGTCCATAGTTTTACAAGCGATTGTGACGGACGTAGCCACACTGAACCATCATCGACATCTGAACCATTTGGCCCCTGGATCTTCAGATGCACGAGCAAAGCCACTGGCCACTGCCATTGGCGTGAGATCACCATCACCATCCGCATCAGCACAGTGCTACCGCCCCTTCGGCGGCAGCCGACATCTCCATGTACAGGCTCGACGAGTCAACCAGCTCCAGCGATGGCAGAGGCCTGAATTCGTCGCTCTCGAACAACAGCTGCTCCTTGAGCTTGTCCAGAGCTTCCCACATCCAGTCGTACTGTACGCCTCCTCTACTGGTACCTGAACACGTATGTGCAAGAACTGCATGAGCTGCTGCTATGAAAATGAAATCAAAATCTACGACATGGCGAGCTGCTACTGCTTGCTGCTGCTGTTGCAGAATGACATGGCATGCATGCTCACCCATCTCCTGCCATGGGTGACTTGCTCTAGACAGATTTCCAGAAGCTCTGTGACTTGCAGTCCGAACATGAAGACGAGGTGAGGGAGCCGCCCGACGAGGTGGGGGAGCCGCCCTGTTTGCCTCGGCGAGGGAGCCTCGGCGTGGGAGGGGCCAGCAGCCACCGGCGGGGTGAAGGGCGGCGGCGGACGAGCCGCGAGGCCGGATGGGGAGAGGGAGCCAGGGGCAGTGCCGCCCAGCGGGGTGGCCTCGGCGAGGGAGCCGCCGCCTGACGAGGTGGCCTCGGCGTGGGAGGGGCCAGTAGCCACCGACGGGGTGAGGGGCGGGGAGAGAAAGCCGCGGGGCCGGATGGGGAGAGGGAGCCAGGGGGCGGCGCCGCCCGGCGAGGCGGCCTCGGCGAGGGAGCCGCCCGCCCAACGAGGTGGCCTCGGCGAGGGAGGGGCAGCAGCCACCGGCGGGGTGAGGGGCAGCGGCAGACGGCGTCGGGGGGAAAGAAGGCCGCGGAGGCAACGGCTGCATACGGAGGTGGCGTGGCAACGGCTGGGTCCGATGTCGAGCCAATGCCGGCGCGGGCACTGTGGGCCGCCATGCCGAGTGGCACGACACGGCATGGCTGCAAGGACGTAGTGCCGCTGCTGGGCCAGGATGGCACGACGGACTACAGAGCACAACAACGCCGCGTGCCCCGTCGTGTGGTGCCCCGCCGTGCCGTGCCTCGGACTAGCCGTTTGGAAAATAATAATTTGGTACGGCTTCGGTTCAAACTCTAGCCACGATTTGATAAGATTGCACAAGCGTGCAGTGATACGGGTACAACAAAGGAAATAAAGTGCACACAATTAAATCAAAGCTGCCGCTTACATTATTATATTGTGGTGAGGAACGCATCACAGAAATCTCCAACGGTTTGCCCGTGCGCTCAAGCCTTGATACCGGCAGCAGCAACCATGCTGGCGCCGATCTTCTTCATGGACAGCCTCGCCACGAGCGTCTCCCACCACGCCTTGACGTGCGGGTACGAGTCGAAGAGGGACGCGTGCGGCGTCGCCATGAAGTAGAAGGTGTAAGGGAAGTGATTCAGGTCCGCGAAGCTGATGAAGTCCCCAGCCAGATAGGTGTGCTTGGACAGGCGCGCCTCGTAGACATCCAGCACCTTCCTGAGCTTCTCCAGACTCTCGTCCACAACCTTCTGGTTGGTGGGGATGCCGCCTGTGGCCGGGTAGATGAGGCACTTCTGCACGACGGGCGAGAGCGCCGGGTTTACTTGTGCGCCTCCACTTCCATCCTGATGTCCACCATGGCGGCCTCCTTGAGGTCGCCTTCGCGCAGGAGGTCGGCTTCCGCTGACTTGTACTTGCGGAGGATGTACTTGGAGATCGCAAGGCTTGAGATTGCAGATACAAAGACACAGACATGGACCGGTAGTAATTAAAAGGGCTGTACCGAAGAGGACGACATCACCGTCCTGGAACGCCGGGATTTGGCCAAACGGCTGCAAAGAGAACATCAGCACGCACTTAGTCAGCTGCTTCTCTGCCATTCATGGACACACGCCCGAGAGAGAGAAAGAGAGACAGATGCGGTGAAATGGCAGGATGTTACTTACGTTTCTGCCGATGTGCTCGGGACTCTTGTGTTCCTTGGCCTTAAAGTCTATGTTGACGATCTCGTACTCGGCGCCAGGACCCGCGCCACGTTCGTCGACCTCGCCGGCCCGAACACCTTCACCGGCGCCATCGCTCTCGCTCTGTATGGTCTGCTGCGATGCCAATTGCCAAGGGGCAAGGGCGTTCAGATGTGCTCGTCTGTTCTGGTGAGGCGTACACGTACTACGTGGTAGCTGGGGTGTGTGGCCGGCTGGCCGCTGGGTAGTTGGTGCCGGTGCCCAGAAAAAGGCGAGGGATCAAACACTTTAATCACACTACTACTGGGCCCGTGGCACTGGCACGGGGTGGCGTCGAGGTCTCAGGACGGAGCTAGAAGGCCAGTCGACCCGTCGGGTTCCAAATTTCGTATCCAACAATCGATGACGTGCAAAAATGCGGTAACCACCACCGGTGATATACCTTGCTCGATTAAGATAAAGGTGGCGTACCCGCACCCACAAAGATTTAACAAGAAATCAAATCTGCTCTTATTTTCTTTTGCACCTACCTAATCTTATATTGCGACTAAAAAAATATTTTGTTTTTCAAGTCACAATTTCATGCTTAACTAATAAATATAAAACTGGAGATAAATAAATTCATTATTGTTTATCGTAGGTTTAATTACACGAACGCCTCATTTGATACAACCTTCATTATTGAAGTGACCTTTTTTTTTTTATTTCAGCTTCATGAAAATCTTCACCGGTAAAGCTAAAGTTGTAAATCCTTTGGCAAAATAGCTTCAATAGATTCGTAGTCAATTATGCAAGATACACTTTTTATCTGACTTGTTGCAATATTGGAGTTAGTTGTACACTACTAATATTTGTAGCAACATCTCCTTTTCATAAGGGTGGTTCTATATTTTTTATCAAAAAAAAAGGGTGGTTCTATATTGAGCGGCTCTACAATGATTCTCAAGCGAGCTGTTCCTACAAATCATTAGCTGCTGATATTATTAGCCGCACCTATAAATGGCCTAAATGGCCTAATTTGTAGCCGTGGCTCTATATCCAACCACTCAAATAAATCAGATTTGTCGGGGCGGGTGCATATAGAGTCGACCCTATGAATTCACACCATACGAGTTAATTGCACTGTAGGTCTATTAACTTTTGGTGGTGTCTTCTAGGTCCATCAACTTTTAAACTATATTTTACGGTCCATTAACTTTTGATTGCATGTCATCCATGTCTATCAACATTCAAACTATATGTTTAGGTCCATGAACTTTTGATGGTGTGTCATCCAACTTATCAACCTTCAAATTGCATTAATGGGTCCTAAAACTTTTTAACCGTTTCACCATTGGTTCATACCTCCTTCATTTAGAAAATAGATTTGACATGGCATGACAAATAAGAAACCACCATAGAATAGGAATGTGTAAAATGTAATAACTCCCTTACTTTCCTTACCTATTGTGATGGAACAACCCAATTCATACCTGACCAAGTAAAGTTGTCTTGCCAAACACATTGACACGCACATACTTTCACCTATATAAACTTGGTAGTCCGTCGAGTGTCACGAAAGATCTCGGTAAATTAACATCTCAACGAAGATCACAAATAAATCAAATACACATCTCAAGTTATATCAAGATTACTTACTTAAGGACACGAGAATACTAGCCATATACATGGATGAGAAAGGGGGTAGGAATCTCTAGTTACGGTCCTACAAACACCCACTCAAATGTGGTGGACTACGTAAGCCGTTAGGACTTTTATCACCTAGAGCTACCACAAGTATCCACGGGGCTAGGTGCAATTCTAGGTAATCCCACCACTAAACACCACACCTACTCTATTGATTACTACTTTAGTTTAATAACAACTAGAGCACTTGATGCAAGAGGGACTCGAATCAATAAACTTGAGATAAATAATGAACTTAATTAAGTAAATAAGCCAGAAATACCAAAGAAATATTCCAGGTCACTACAAGGAGTACGTTGGTATATGATGTTATGAGTTGGTAACAGACAACCTAAAATCTTCATACCTAACTATCTACGATGGTCCTAGATGGTCATAAACTCCCCTTCATAATTCTTCGGAGTGAAAAAAAGTAACAGGCTTGCTAGAACGGTGTTGACGCTACAAAAGACCTGTTTTTACAACATCAAAACACTGTCAACGAGATCGGTTTGGAAGGAAGAATAACAAATCATGAACATAATCTTATGAAATAACTAGTTCCACATGTCCCTTGAGTATATTTATGTAGGAGATGACAAATGGGGCCATTGGGAACCTGTGGGACCCACTTAGGGGGTCGGCCAACCCAACCTTGGGCCCACCAGGGGCTCCCTTGCACCCAGGATCCAAGTGACACCTCTCAAAGTGAAGATCCACCCTTGGATCCACTTTGTGCTTTCTCTGAACGGTTCAAGATCAAAGCACATGGATCCATGGGCCCACAAGGAACCAACTTACCGTGACACTTCTAGAGGATGTCAATGACATGTGGGTCATGCTCCACACGAAAGGAGGAGGCCAGAAGCCTCAACTCCAGGTCGGCCAACCTAGAGTGTGGGCCTAGAGGCCACCCACAGGACCCCTGACCTATGGGGTTAGCTTCTAGAAGAAAGAGGAGGCCCCCATCTGCCATAGGTAGGTCGGCCATCTTGGCCTAGGTGGCCAAAGGCTTCCCCAAACTTTCCACCGCCTTCCTGCATGCCTCTATGCAGAGAATTGATCTCCACCCTTGCTCTATGACAGTTGCAAGGATGGTTTGATCCAAGGGAGGACAATGAAGATGGCGTGGATCGGTGACGTAGCGATGGAGTAGCCCCCACTCCACCTCCACTATAAATAGAGGGTCACACCCCCTCTCATATTGTTGACGGTCCTTAAGTACCAATTTTAACCATCAACTAAACAAGAAAAAGGATCTAAATGAAACCAATAGCTAGAACTAGGGTTTATACTAACAAAATTCCACAAGTTTTGGTGAATGTCTGTTTCTGCAGGGGGTTATTAGGAAATACCAAGGAAAGGCCCACATGTCATGTTTACATAGAGATAATTATCAACCGCACAATTTTCTATACTCTAGAGGGTTCCAGAAGACAGCAGAACGAACGGGAGGCGAAACGGGCCCGGAGTTAGGGCGCCCGCCCTAACCCCTAGGGCGCCCGCCCTACTATTATGGCCAATCAGGGCCAACTTCGCGGATCATCCACCACCGCCTTTGAGGATCAATCTAAACCCTTCGCTTAAGGTCGGTTTGATCCGACGGCTGACGTTCATTTGAGGAGGCTATATAAGGAAGGCCCATGACCCCCCTGAGGATCATCCCATCTCATTATTCTTCTCCAGAGCAAAAGCTAGGGTTTCAATTAGATGTAGAGAAGGAGAGAGGTCCCTCTAGTTGTCTAGTTCTAGTTCATCTAGTTGTAATTAGAGGTGAGAGAGAGAGGAGGAGAGAGCTAGGAGGAGCCGGATCTGTCGGATCTTCCTCAACATTGTACCTTTGCAGGATCTGGTTCTGAGCAATCTCCAGGTTCTTCATTTATTATTTCTAAGTATCTTATTTCAGTTCTTACTTTATTCTATTTACGGGATCTCCACTCGTATTGAGTGATCTAGTTTTCATGGGATTAGAGTAGTAAGCGATAATGTAGACGTGATGTCTAGACTAGAGTTTACCTGAGTTTGCGCCCAATCCTACGGATAGTTGTGGTAGCCCCAGGGGTGACAGCTCTGTAAGGCCTTTGTAGTCCACCACGTTCGGGTTGGTGATTTCATAGAGCTTTTGGCAGCCTCTCTCGACTACCTTTTTCCCAGTCTTTATCGAGAGTCGGGAAGGTACTGTTGCTCCAAAGTAAGTAGAGTATCGTGGACCTTTGATTAGATATACCCCTTAGAAAACTCTAAAATCTCTCTACCCAGTTATCTTATCTATCCTTGGATATTCTTAGTTCTTATCTAGTACACTTCACGTTCCCCGTGGAAATTGATACCCTTGGAATACTCACGGGTGAAAGCTACAGCGGTATCCGTGCGCTTTGCGGATTTATCTGTTTGCGTTAAGAAATACCAACACATATCATGATGAAGAAGAAGATTCAAGGCTCAAGATTAGTGTAGTCCACTCTATAGTAGTGTAGTCTAGTCTGGGAATTAGAGTCGAGTCGAGCTTGCCTCGGGGTCTCTGGAGTCGTCTTCTGGAGAGTCTGGTATAGCTCTTGTACCTTTCCCTTTGTAGTAAGACTTGTGCATTTATCAATATATCCTTTCTTTACTCTACCAATCTTGTGCAATAGTGTACTTGTTATAGTATTGCTGTGTCTTGTCTTAGTCTATAGAGTTGTTATAGTGTAGATTGTTATCCTGTGATTCCACACTTGGGTACGATCTACTCCTATTATAGGGTGCTCTAGTTGGCCTTTGAGCTCTCAATTAGAGTAGTAGTATAGGATGTAAGCATGGTGCTTATACACTAGATTACCTTTGGTTGCTGCGTGTCGCACTGTATGAGCGGATGCCAGTAGGAAGTGATAGCCCTGTCTGTGCCTTTAATCCCCGCCAACTTGTTATAGGAACGTTCTTAAAAGGTAAGGCTCTCATAAAATAGTGGCCACTTCGGATAGGGGTTTTGTCCTCCTAGGATGTGTGGATGCAATCTACAACATCTTTGTGTCTAAGTTAAGTCATAGGAGTAAAGTCTGGATCATAGGAGTCCTATACTCACTCGTTGTCCTCCCAGCTAGCTATACTAGTTATCTTTTTATTTATCTTGCTTGATCTCTCTTCATCACCTTCCTATACATATATATCGTTTACCCTTATCGCTAGTTGATAGCTAAGTTGGGGTAACTATAAAGATCTCTTCTCTATTAAACTGTCCTAGCTATCGCTTTCCCTTAGGCTAAATATAATAACGATACGTTGGAATACTCTCGAGTGAAGTGCTATAGCGGTATATTCTGTGCGCTTGTATTATCCATAAGAAATACCCCTATAGGTATTTCTGGCGCCATTGCTCAGGACTGGGGTCTAGCTCCGTTCTTGCGTGGTGACATTTAGAAATACCAACAAGCATTTCTAGCACCATTGCCAGGGAAAGCATCAGCCTAGGCGTTTTTAATAAAGTTGAATCCAGAAGTTACCATGAAATTGGTTATTAATTAGTGTAGGGGCTTACCCCTATTGTTGTTATTTCTTATGAATATTGGATAAATCCGCAAGCGCACAGATTATACCGTTGTAGCACTTCACCAAGGAGTATTCCAATGTATCGTAATTTATATTTTCCCAAGGGAAAGTTGGGCTAGAAATGATAATTAGAGAGAGATCCTAGAGAGCACCTTAACTTAGTATCAACTAGTATAGAGGGGTAAACGATAAATGTGATAGGAAGGGGTTGATGAATGAAGAAGATACGGTAAAAGATACTTAGAACGAACTAGGTAAGATAGCTTAGTGGGAGGACAACGAGAGAGTATAAAGGACTCCTAAGCAATTCACTCTACTTCTATACTGTTGTAGCACTTCACCTAGGAGTATTCCAAGGTATCATAATTTATATTTTCCCAAGGGAAAGCTGGGCTAGAAATGATAATTAGAGAGAGATCCTAGAGAGCACCTTAACTTAGTACCAACTAGTATAGGGGGGTAAACGATATATGTGATAGGAAGGGGTTGATGAATGAATATGCCAAGGTAAAAGATACTTAGAATGGACTAGATAGAATAGCTAGGTGGGAGGACAATGAGAGAGTATAGGGACTCCTATGTACTTTACTCTATATCAATATACTTAGCTAATTAACTAGTCTAAACACTATAGTTTATCTCCTCAATACAAGTATGCTAGGCGAGGGGATAGATCAGTAGGAGGACAAAACTCCTACCGGACCGTGCCCTCGTTTTATGGGGGCCTTACCTTTTAAGAACTTGCCTATAAACACGTGGTGGAATACAACGAATAAACAAGGCTGTCACCTCTTGCTAGCTACCATAAACAATCCGTGCGGCAAGCGGTAACCAAGGGTAAGATGATGTATAAGCACCACGCTTACACACAACTTACTACTTTGACTACGATCTATAATCAAAGCACCCTATGACAGGCAATGATCACATACAGGAAAGGTCACAAGGATCACAGACTATTGATGTAAAGGATATTAAAGAGCAAAAGCATATAACAATACTATATCTAGTATAGTAATGCTCAAAGTAAACACTAAGTAAAGTAGAGAGAAAGATATATACTGAATAAGATAAAGTCTTACAAAGAAGGAAAGATACAAGAGCTATACCAGACTTTCCAGAAGACAACTCCAGAAATCCTGAGCGTAGCTCGACTCAACTCTAACTCCCACTCTATACTAAACTACTAGAACAATCTAAGGAATAGAGCTTATAGGCTTCTTCACCATGTGTAGAGAGGGGGGTATGGCCCTCTATTTATAGTGGGGGCTGGAGTAGGGGCTACTCCATTGCCACGTCAGCAATCCAGGGCCTTTAATCCTCCACCCTTGGATCCAACCGATACTTGAACCGTCATTGGGTGGATGGTGGTGATCTTCCACATGTGTAGAGTGGTATAGCGGTTGGAGGGGTCCAACCGACCAAGGGGGTGTTGACGGTCCTTAAGTACCAATTTTAACCGTCAACTAAACAAGGAAAAGAATCTAAATGAAACCACTAGCTAGAATTAGGGTTTATATTGACAGAATTCCACGAGTTTTGGTGAATGTCTGTTTCTGTAGGGGGTTATCAGGAAATACTAAGGAAAGGCCCACATGTCTTGTTTACATAGAGATAATTATCAACCACAGTATTTTCTAAACTTTAGAGGGTTCCAGAAGACGCGGGAAGAAACGAGAAGGCGAGCAGGCCCAGGGGCAGGGCGCCCGCCCTGTTGTTTCCACCAATCAGCATCAACTCCGTGGATCATGCTCCACCGCCTTTGAGGATGAATCTAAACCACTCGCTTAAGGTCGGTTTGATCCGACGGTCCACGTTCATTTGAGGAGGCTATATAAGCAAGGGCCCTGACCCCCATCAAGATGATCTCATCTCATTATTCTTCTCCAGAGCAAAAGCTAGGGTTTCAATTAGAGAGAGAAGGAGAGAGGTCCCTCTAGTTGTCTAGATCTAGTTCTTCTAGTTCTAGTTCATCTAGTTGTAATTAGAGGTGAGAGAGACGAGGAGAGAGCTAGGAGGAGCCGGATCTGTCGGATCTTCCTCGACATTGTACCTTTGCAGCATCTGGTTCGGAGCAATCTCCAGGTTCTTCATTTATTATTTCTAAGTATCTTATTTTAGTTCTTACTTTATTCTATTTACGGGATCTCCGCTCGTATTGAGTGCTCTAGTCTTTGCAGAGCTAGAGTAGTAATTAATAGTTTAGGCATGATGCCTAGTCTTGCAATTACCTGAGTTTGTGCCCAATCCTACGGATAGTTGTGGTAGCCCCAGGGGTGACAGCTTTGTAAGGCCTTTGTAGTCCACCACGTTCGGATTGGTGTTTTCGTAGAGCTTTTGGCAGCCTCTCCCGACTACCTTTTTCCCAGTCTTTGTCGAGAGTCGGGAAGGTACTGTTGCTCCAAAGTAAGTAGAGTATAGTGGGCCTTTGATTAGATAAACCCTTAGAAAACTCTAAAATCTCTCTACCCAGTTATCTTATCTACCCTTGGATGTTCTTAGTTCTTCTCTAGTACACTCCACGTTCCCCGTGGAAATCGATACCCTTGGGATACTCACGGGTGAAAGCTACAGTGGTATCCGTGCGCTTGCGGATTTATCTGTGTGTGTTAAGAAATACCAACAGGGGGGTGGTTGGCCGACCCCCCCCCTATGTCCAGTGGGCCACCCCTTGACCTTCTGGGTGTGGCCCCACTAGTTAGGGACTGAGTGGGGGCCAGGTGGGCCCAATGGACGGTCGGCCGACCCCCCTCTGGGGGTCGCGGGCCCACCTCTTCCTCCCTGGCACTGGTCCCACTTGTCATTGAGGTTTTTCGTTGGTTCTAAGGTGGTTGTCACATTTATCTCCTTGGTGTGGGCCCATGGATCCATGTGCTATGCATGTGAGCCGTTGAGAGAAAGCACAAAGTGATCCAAAGGCTGGAAATCACTCTAGAGTGCTTCTCTTGGATCAAGGCCGAGAGGGGAGAGCTGGTGGGCCCATAGGGTGGTCAGCTGACCCCCTATGTGGGTCCCACTGGATCTCCTTTGCTCCATTTCTTCATTCCTGCACTCAAACACTCATGGACATGTGGAACTGGTTATTTGATAAAATATACCTATGATGTGTTTGTTTATCCTTGATCCTGAGGTTGGTGGCATCATTTTAGCTATGTAAAAGTTGATCATAATTTATGCCAACATTGCTTACACCTATACAGTTTAAGTCTTTCACAAGGGAGTGGAATTATTTTTATGGGATCATTATTCATATATATAACAGAATCATATGGTGTATGAGCGAGAGTGTGACCTTGCACAAAGTATCCTATATCTAACACAGCTCTTGGTGCATCTAAGAAAAATTGATAATTATGAAGCTAAGCCATGTTGTGCATGATTTTAGTAATCATGGATGTAAACTCAAAAGGTCCTTTTTTGCTACTGGCTGAACACCCGTGATCTACCATGGCTCTAGCAGGGGAAACAAGAATTTTATTTACCATGGCAAAAAGTATTCTCAGCTCAACATTTGTTATAGGCCTTACATCATCTCTAGGGAACATGGTTATTCCTATCCAACGATACATGAAACGTAAAGTAGGATTATGAATTTCACTTGTTCGGGGGTATCTAGCATTATCTTTCCCAGAGATTAGCTTCCAAAATTCACGTCTATCATACCCCGGAGTAGCATGCTCAAGATTAAAAGCACACTTCTCTTTACGCCCAAGAACATGGCTAAACTCTTTCCAGGTTAAAGTAAGTGGATGATTAAGCAACCGGAAAGAAATTCTTTGAGCATTTGTATTAACCGTACTTAGGAACTCTGAAGTTAAAAGTTTACTTCCAGGGTCTCTAGATATATCCCAAAATTCACTGGTCCACCCTATAGTTTTAAAAACTTCATCAAAATCTACTTCTAAACCCGTTTTAGCTAAGAGGGTAGGATCAATTACCTTGGTGTGCTCGTAGTCACGTTCCTTCAGAGTGTTGAATATGGCCATCTCATGAGGTGTGAGTCAGATGCCGATTTCAGGATCAGTGATCCATGAGGCTTGATCTCCCGAATTATCGACCGGCTCGTAATGACCGGCACTATGATGTTCTTGCTCATATTCACCATGGCTAGCACTGCTGGTCATGATTTCGGTGGCATCCGTAGAGTGCACCGACTCTTTCCTTGAATCAATTGACATAACATCCATACCTTGCGATGAGCTTCCTCCCTAGGAATTTTTGGAAGAACTCCCACTAACCGAGCTACGTGCCTTCTTGAATGCTTTCTTGAGGGACTTCATCTTACCACTCTAACTAGCTATTCTCGTACCCTTCTCTTGATTAGCGGTGAGGCTTATTGAAGAGAAGTAGCAAGGAATTTTGGTTTGTGAGCTTGCTGGTCGAGAGTGTGTGTTTGAGAGGGTTGCTCTGCCTGTGTTCGTATAGCAGAAGAGGATGGGGAGTGCTGGGGTAGTGGGGCCCGGTCGGCCGACCGCCCCAAAGCTCTCTAAATGCTCTTCTGCACAAGGTGGTGGCGTGTATGGAGATGCTCGACATGGATGGGATTGGAGGGGTCTCCAATGCATCGGCCGACCACCTCTTTGGTTGCTTTGATGATGGCTTTGCACCATGCCAATTTGAATGATGATGGGAGGCAAGGAAATGACAGGAGCCATATGGCCATGTCTGCTAATTAGCAAAAGGTGCTTGCTCCTTTGGCCTTAAGTGATTACAGGGTGAATGACATGATCTTATGCGGTGTTTCATGATCAAGAAGTTACGAAGATGATAGGAGAGTATGGCTCCTAGTGAAATGTGATATGCTTCTTGAGATGGTTTGATGAATGACGAGAAGGTATAGAATTGTTTATTGAAGAGGCATGGTGATTGTGGTCTTTGTTGTTTGGAAGAGATGGAATTGGTTTGGATTGTAGTGATTAGTGAATTCCTCTTGCCATGATGCCTTCGTGGAGTAACTTTGTATAGGCCAAAGTCTTGCATGGCATGAGGAGACAGAGATAAAAGGGAACCAGGAGGCGATGGGAGGAATCAAGATGATGTCTCCTCCTTGGCTCCTAGCTTCATTTGTTCAGAATGTAGACATAGAGCATCTCGAGGTAAGAAAGACAAGGGAGAGGAAAAGAGGAGAGGGACCGGTCGGTCGATCACTAATTGTGATCCTTGGCACCTGGTACACTGCTCCATGCATGGTACCTCGAGGTAGGGCCAAGAGAGATGGCAGTGGGGCCCAATGCCCATTCGGCAGACCCCACTAGGTCCTCTAAAGGGCCTAGTTTAGTGACACTAATCTACCTATGCTAATTAGAAATGCAATGCAACTTTCGTGGACAAGAAAAAAATTCAAGATTTTTTTTTCATGTTTTATTATGTCTAAGCATGATTATGTTTTGAGATTAATTAAAGGAGGTGATTATGCAATGAAAAGATTTCAGGATTTTAAAATAGAGTGAAAAAGGAAACTTACCTTTCCGAGAAGCCGTGCTTTCAATTATTTGAAGTAGGGTCGTCCTCCTCATTTGCCCGTCGAATTTGCTTGCGGGGTTTTGGAGGTGGAGTGGTGCATGGCTTGATCACTATTGATATTTGTTAACGCACACAGAGAAATCACTTGGAAGTAATCTGCAAGCGCACGGATACCGGTGAGTACTTCACCCGGGAGATTATCCAGAGTATCGTAATTTATTTTTCCACAGGGAGAAATGGTGCATCTGACTAACCAAATCTATGCTATTAACCTTTAGGCTACAAACAAGGTGATCTTGATATGAGCGATTAGAGAAGATTGCGACTGTAGTCTCGTTCTAGTCTAAGCAAGATATGAGCTATTATTCTATTGGGGAGAACCGTCGAGATAAGAGACACCTCAGAGGATTCTTAGCACGCGGCCTATAAACCCTACCAATCCTTCTAACGGGATTGTGGGTTCCAAAGGTATCTACGAAATTGTCACTTTCTGAGCTCCTACCACAGATCCGGCTAGATAAGGGATATCTATGAGGATCCTAGCCCAAACACCACATTTATGCTAGAGACGATTACCCTACTCTCTACGCGAAGAGAATAAAGTAAACTCACAGACCAAAGAATAATAAAACAGAGAACTTACTAGAATTAGAAGTCGAAATACCGAAGAAATCCTTGGAGCAAGCCTCGGGTTAGGAGTCTTGATCCCGAAGATACAAACTGGAGAGGAGACACCGATAGGCCGGGCTTCCTCCAATCCACACCTCCACTCTAACTCTCTCAATCTAGAAGAGTAAACTCTAATCTCACATAGAAACTAAGGATAGTTTCTCTTGTATGCTAAGCCCTAAAGAATAGAACCGTGAGGGATCCTGTCTAACGAATCCTCTCTGGAAAATATGTAAATGAATAATGGATTGCCTTTAGCCATGGGGCAGGGGTCCTCCTTATATAGCCCCCTCAAATGATCGTCAGCCATTGGATCAAACCGACCTTAATGGAGGGTTTAGATTAAACCTCAAAGGCGGTGGAACCCTAATCCACGAGGCGGGGGCTCTGGGCCTTGGGCGGCCACCCTAGGGGGGAGGGCCCACCCTACTCTACTGACAGGTGGGCCCCTCCTTCCTCAGGAGTGAATCTAGATTCTTCTAGATTAGCCTTTTTCGTACGGAGGTGTTATGTGTCTATGTAATCCTTACTTGTGGGCCTCTTTTGCTCTTTTGCAGTTGTCTCCCTGTAGAAACAGATAAACACCAAAACTTGTGGAATTCTGTTAGTTAAAACCCTATGTTTAGGTGGTGTGTTGCAAATATATCCTTTCTTCTGCTTAGTTGACACTTAGAATTGATACTTAAGAGGTGTCAACAAGCTCCCCCATACTTAGGCTTTTACTCGTCCTCGAGAAAAGGATGGTGCAAACATAAGCTTAAGGTTTAGACATCAATAGTAGAATGTTCCTTTTTATACCTTCATTGTGGGAGTTTAAATAGAGTTACCATATCACTACGAGTAGTTGAGGAATAAAGTAGCTAGAAGTAGAGACCCTTCATCTTTCAATCTTGTCACTTGGAGTTTTTGCATGTTTACCTTACTTCTTTCCTCGTGCTCTCAGATCACTCATAAATGTATCAAAAAGTATAGGTAGATATGGCATACTTACCTTGCATGTATTGCCTGGTCAAACCGGGATCCGAGGAGAATAATGCCATACTCTTAGATCAAGACTTGTTGGTCAAATTTTATTATAATGTCATCTCTTGCTGGTGTATTGCTATTAGAGGAACCATGGGCTATCTTTGTATATATATTTTTTATTTTTATTGTTTTTGAGTGGGTGCTGAAGTACCCCTAATTCTACTGCGAGGTTGTCAGACTTTTTGCCCATTTTTATTTCCTCAAATTAAATATTTTTGCATAGCCCATTCCTCTAATGCAATACTACTTCTGAAGAGTGAATCTTTTGTGTTTGTAATGTATGAATGAAGCCTTGACCTTCAGAGTATGATAAAATTCTAACAATGATCCACACGATTCAAACAAACTCAACACAAAGCAAGTAGCGTTTGGCTTTTGGTAAGTGTAAAGCATGTATGGGATGGTAGTTATTTATTTTAAAGAAATTCTCCAAGTGACAGAGATTATCAAGAATTATGTTCTCTTATTCTACCATCTTATGTTCCACAACGACTTAAGTAACACAGAGTCTCTAATGAAATTCCAAACAATAGCAGGACTCCAGGAAACTTCATACAGAGAGTCTACTTTATGAAGACGTTTTAGGAAAACATTTTATCATTTTAGTTTATCATATTTAATGCATTTATTTATAGGACCTCACTGCACGAATTGAAATTTAGGAATATGTATGAAAAAAATGTAACGTGCAGGGAGCAAACCTGACCGTGGACGAAGGACAGAGCAGGGGGTGCTCAGCCCAGGGTGGGCGCCCTAGGTAGTGGGGCGGCCGCCCAGCTGGGGTGGCCCCTCGGCCTCTGCTTCGGTGTGTGTGGTTGTTGCTCTGTTTGTTTCCAAAATTTGTGCTCGTTGTGGTTGAATCTGTTCCTCTCGTCATCGGGGGTCTCCCCCATACTTGTTTCCTGTTTTCTTTTGAATAACAACACGGTGGAGACAAGCAAGGTACGACACTAATAGAAATGCTCTTTATTTATTATTTATTTTGAGGCATTCATAACAAAGTGAATGAAACAAACTAAATTCTAGCTAATGGATCTAATCATGCCTCAAGAACTGCATAACTCACTAAAGCGTCTAGCGACATTCTAAATACTTCATCTTCTTTTTAAGCTCATCTGCGTCGTGCCTAATGCTCTCTACGGTGGTGCTCAGGTTCGTGACCTGTCTAGAGAGAAAACCTAGAGAGGTTTGAAGATTGATGATCGTGTCATCCCTAGCATGGAAGTCTTTTTCTAGATCTGCTACGGTTTTGCGGCGCTTTGGGGATGACTCAAAGGAATTGAGGGAGTGCTTCGGGACGTCCTTTGGTGGCACGAATCTGACTTTGGGTGCACGGATTCTCTCAAAGTAGGGACGTTCCTCTTCAGTTGTGTACTTGATGTTGTTGAGCTCTCCATTTCGATGGGTCTTCACTCCTACGACCCTCTCCTTGGGTCTTGGTGGAAGAACCTTGGTGCCGGCCGGTACCTGGATGATGGGCTCTTCCTTCGGCCCCTTGAGCAAGAGCGGTTGCGGTGGTGCAACGAGGACAGGCTGGGCGTAGTAGGACTTGCTATAGGGCTTGTGGCAGAACCATCCAAATTATAAGAGATCAAGTACTAAAGTCGCCGATTTAACTGCCACTTAAAGCACTTGAGCCCATATAATCCCGGTAGTCCGGAAATCTCGAAGGATTTCTAACAATCGTATATCCAACCCAGATCACGCAAACTCAGGTATGCACATTCGAACGAACCAACATTTAAACGAAAATACTTGAAGTACGAAATAAAGTTATTACAACACTTTATTCCAATTAAAAGTAGTACTTACACCACAACACACGTGGCCAAATAAAACATTGTTTTGAAACTCAAACTCAAAGTCTTACTCCACACTAATACCATTAATAGATAGGGGTGCCAATGAGATCATGTCCGACAACAGTAAAAGGTGAGCTCGTAGAAGACCTTGCCCAAAGCCTACTCCTCTTCTCCTTCGACAGGATAGAGACAGTGCTTACAATAGCCAAAGTATACTTGGCCATCTGCAACAAACGGGATAAACCCTGAGTACGGGAATGTACTCAGCTAGACTTACCCGTCTAACTGAAAATAAAGACTCCAAGGATATGCATGGCTATTTATGTGGATCTGGAAAAACTTTGCTTTTGCAGAAACGCGAACAACATGAAACTTAAAGATTAGAGAGCAGCCATTTTAAATCCTATTATTTACCTCTAGGTTTTGCACCTGTACTAGAGCACTCACTTGATCTAATCAAACAATATAATAAAACCATATCCAATTCCTTCATCAATATTTTAGTAGAACCATTACGATGTCACATGGAGTTGTATAGTGTTGAAGATCAGCATAATCCCCCACTATCCGGTGGGAGGCGGCGACTCGAATCGATATACAACCAGCTGGCAAGATTACCTTTAACACACGCCCACACTTCCCCCGTCGAGTCAATGCATTGGGTTACCGCTCAACAAAGTCCAGGTAGTACCGCCGCGATCTCAGTGTAATCCATCCAATTGGAGAAATCAGTTGGCCACCATGGGGCAGGTTGTATCTCCAAACTAGACGATGCCAAAAGTAGGCTGAGAGTCAGCCCGGACAGTGTTTACTCGGCTTCGGGGTCGATTCTCGCAATGGCCCCTATGTGAAAGGGCGCATTCAAATATGTAAGAGGGCCACCATCGTATACAAACCTATATGATCCAACGGACGGACTGCCCCTAAGTCTAAACCACTTGGTGTATTACTACCATTGGTTCTTTCCACGATAGCAAGGTATAACCAATCGTGATCGGTATTATCCCTATGGGATAATACTATAAAAAAAATAAATGTAACCATTTATTCTAAGCAGGCTAAGTGGTTTCTTTTACTTTTATTATCAGGGTAATAAGGTAGGTAATTTCAATATCAAGGAAGGTAATGCATCAACTGGGATTGAATCAACTCCTGTCACCTAATGCATCATAGTATAAAATACTCAAGTAGATTAATTGTAAATACTAGGAGGCTTAAAGATGCTCCGGGGCTTGCCTTGAGTGAAGGTGGAGGGCTGGTGATCAGGGCACTCGGGGAGGTTATGTTCTGGCTCTAGGAACTCCTGGTTCAGCTCCTACACCTCCTGGACTTCTGCTTCGGGAAGTGGCACTTGAAGTTCCTCCACTGATCCTAAATGGTTGCAATGCATATAAGTAAACTTGATGGTGCAGGGATGATGCTTGAACAAGAATTAAACACTCAAAGATTGCTTTTAGGATTTAACCTAATATTCATTCTAGTTCCACTTTACACAACAAGCCTATTGTAAACTTCTCAGAAAAATCTACAAAAAATACAGGGGACAGAGCATGCTTAAAGGATACTGCTGCATAAATTTCATCCATAGCAAAGCTACCAGCTAGCAGATACAAAAAGATGAATTTAAATGCAGAAAAGGCACTTTGAACTAGACCTACTAGCTAACAGGGTGAAACATGATATATCTTATTTTTAACAGGTTCCTTGCTCAGAAATATATTTATCAATAAAGTTCCATGATCAGCACAAACATATTACAATCTATATGATTTTCCAAAGAAAACCCTAGAAAAAGACACTAGAACTACAGGTATATCTTCTGCCATATAATATACCACATTTTATATTTTTCCTAGACAGATCATGGTACATAGACTACACAAAACGTTTCATGATTTATACATGCACACATTTACCACATGAATTAATCTAAGAAAACAGCAGAAACACATTTTAATAGATAACCATTAAAACTTACACAGGAACATGGCATGTTATATTTTTCCTAGCTTCTACACAGGATAACAAAGCTAGCATAAAAACCTCACATTTTTATCTTATCATTTCATGCAGGAACACAATTAACTTTGATAAATGCAGAAAAGGATTATTTAAACATTAGTACTGAAGACATTCTCCAAACATTACTTTTATTTTTTTAATAGAAAGATAATCATTTATAGAGTCTAGCACAATTTAATTCATCATTTTAGGATTTAGAAAACTCTAGGTATAAAATAAACAAACATTAAAGCATTTACTGAAAATAGGAAATAGGAAAAACATTTCTGAATTCGGCCAAAGCGAACAGTGTTGGGCTCGGCCCAGTGCACGCAGGCGCGCGTGGGGTGATTGACAGACGGGGCCCGTGGTCAACTCTGGCCCATTGGCAGCGAGCTAGGGCAGAGCACCGGCGCTGACCGGTGATTTCTCGGCGACGGCGAGCTCGTCGACGGTGAGGCTAGGCTTGGCGTGCTCGGGGTGACAACGTGCATCGACTGGGGGTGTTGGTTGAACAAGCGCGGTCGTGGAAGTGGCCGGCGACATGCGGTGGCGGAGTAGCGTGGCGGCGTAACGTGGTCAAGCTATTACCGACGGCGTGCTGCCCAGCGAGCGTGCGCGTGAGCACCGGGGTGGTGTAGTGAGTGTAGGGCAAGTGCTGGTTGAACCGGAAGAGCTCCGAGGAGGTCTGGCCACATGTGAGCTCCGCGGCGGCGGCAATGGCGCACGGCCAACGGAGGTGCGGTGACTGAGGGTGAGCTAGGGCTAGCGGAAAGGTGTTCTCACCTCTACTAGCCTCGGTGAAGCTTCCACGAAGATGGAGGTGACGGAGGCGGGCCAGAGAGGGGTGAACGCAGATTGGTCGTTGCGGTGGTGACTCCGAGCCGAGGAACGGCGACGGCTGTCCGGCAACGGTGGAGCTCGGCTGGCTAACCCGAGGCGAGCAGCGCGTGTGTGAGGCGAAGGTGAGGTGGTGTATGAGATGGATCGAGCAGAGACGCTAGGGTGCTGGCAGATTTGAAATGGGGGTGTTGCGGTGCTCGGTGCGCTCGGCGTTGCGAGAGCAGAGGCAGCGGGAGCGAGAGAGCGAGTGTGGATGAGTGCTGGCAAGCGTGAGAGGGGCAGGAGGTGTAGGCGCATCCCTGGGCACGGTCATGGCCGACCGGCGTGGCCGGTGGGGGTCTGGACGCGACGGTGCGGCGGGTGACAGTGGCGTGGCGTGTCCGCGCGCGCGGGAGTAGAGGCGGCAGCGCGTGGGCTGATCCGTACTCGATTGCGAGTGAGACGGGGCGAGCAGCTGGTTGGACGCAGCAATGTGGCGGCGTAACGATGATGCGACGACTCGGCGGCAGCGCGACAGCGGCTGTGCGCGTCTACGGTGTGCGAAGCAGGGGCAGCAGCGGCCGCGCGCGGTGCAAGCTCGGTTCTAGCGCCGTTAGCGTGGATTCGCGTTTAATGGCGAGTGGGACGGGGCGTGGCTCGGTCGGCGCTGTCGGTGCAGTGGCGACGCGACGGCGACGTGATTACACGGCGCGGCGCAGTGCTCTGCGCGGATAGCAGTGGCGGGCGGCAGGGCGCAGCGATCTCGGCGCAGTGCCGCAGGGTGCGGCGCGTGGCGCGAGAGCGAGTGGCGCGGCGTGTCATGTTCGGCGCAGGCCGGCAGGAATCGGCGGCCACGCGGCAGGTGACGCCGGCGTACGGCGCAGGCGCGGTCGGGTGAGCGTGCGGGCGGGCGCAGCGCATGCGCAGCACGGGCGGAGCGCGTGGCGCGGGAGCGCACGGGCACGAGCTGGGCCGCGGCAAGGCCGAGTGGGCCGAAAGCGAGGACGCGGCCCATTCAGCTCTGTTTTTCCTTTTTCCATTTTCTTTTATTTGATTCAATTGAATTTGCTTCAAAACAGTTTCGAAAACTCCAAACTAAGATTTGAAACTTAAACCAAAGTTGTTCAGAATAATATGCTCTACATTTTTCATGTAGGTCACATTTTCTGAAAACCATTATTTTATAGGTTTTTGGATTAAACTAATTAAGCCATTTTAAGAAAAGAAATACTTTTATTCTTAACAATTAAACTAAGCTTAATTATGCATGGTAATTAATCATGAAAACAAACCATACTTTACTCTAAGCATAGCAAACTTAGCTAAACATGTTGATAAAGAATTAGGGCACAAACACCTATCTATTTCTAGTTTCCAAAAACATTATAAACACACACATGAAATGATAACATATGCAAACATGAATGCAATGAAATGCTTATGCTTAGTGGCTAATGATGATCCTAATGCAAAGCTTGACACAGGGTGTCACAGCCCTTCCCCCCTTAAAGAAATCTCGTCCCGAGATTTGGGTTTCGTACCATTCATTATAAAAGATGGGATAGTTTGCGCTTAGGTAGGCCTCGGTCTCCCAGGTTGCATCGTTTGGACCGTGATTACTCCAAAGAACCTTGAAAGTCTTCACCTCTCGGTTTCTGGTGACTCTGGTCTTGGTGTCCAAGATCTTTTCTTGTTTCTCATAGTACTCCAAGTCTGATCTGATCACGATGTCGAAACTTGGTACTGCTTCTTTTTCCGAGACTCGAAGGCATTTATTGAACTGAGATACGTGAAACACTGGAAAGATAGCACTCATCTCGGGAGGTAACTGTACTTGGTATGCTACCTTCCCTTTCTTAGCAACAATCCGATAGGGTCCGACATATCGGGGTGCTAACTTCTTTTTAATTCCAATGCGGCGGATGCCTTTCATAGGTGATACCTTAAGGTATACATAGTCACCAACTTGAAACTCCAAAGGTCTCCTCCTTTGATCCGCATACCCTTTCTGTCGGGACTGAGCTGCACGGATATGTTGTTAAACATCTCGAACAATCTCTTCTGCCTCCTTCACATAATCCGTACCATAGAATCCCTTGTCTCCTGCTTAACCCCAATTGACAGGGGTTCTACACTTTCGTCCGTACAAAGCATCGAACGGTACCATCTTAATGCTTTCTTGGTAACTGTTGTTATATGAGAACTCTGCCAAAGGTAACCATCTCTCCCACGATCCTTTTGCGGACACAACACATGCCCTCAACATGTCTTCCAACACTTGATTCACTCGTTCCATTTGTCCATCTGTCTGAGGATGATAAGTGGAACCTCGAATCAACTTTGTTCCCAGCTCTTTATGCAACTGTTCCCAAAAACGAGCGATGAACTCAGATCCTCTGTCGGATACGATAGTTTTGGGAACACCATGCAGTTTCAGAATATTCTGAACATATAGCTCTACATACTGATGTGGTCAATAGGTAACCTTGACTGGTACAAAGTGAGCTACCTTGGTTAAACGATCAACGATAACCCATATAGAATCATTTCCCTTCTGAGTGGTAGGTAACCCTGTGATAAAGTCCATACTGATATCTTCCCACTTCCACTCAGGTATAGATAGAGGTTGTAGTAAACCAGCAGTTTTCATGTGTATTGCCTTAATGCGGCAACATGTATCACACTTCGCGACATATTCGGCAATATCCAACTTCATCTTAGACCACCAATACCTTGTCCTGAGGTCATGATACATCTTGCTACTGCCAGGGTGAATCGATAGCTTTGAGTTATGTGCTTCGTTGAGAATTCTATCTCGCAAGACTTGATCCTTAGGTACCACCAAATGCTGATTGAACCAAAGGACTCCTTTTTCATCTACTTTGAAATTCAGAGATTCACTGGTTTCCAACCTTTGTTTAATTTGCATAAGCTCCTTGTCTGATTTTTGTCCCTCAATAATATCACTATCCAAGGTGCATTGGATAACAATATTATTTAGCACCAAAGGATGCATTAGATCAAAGTCATCTTCTAACAGAGGTTGCAACAAGTTGCAATGAGATTTGCGGCTCAAAGCATCTGCTACAACATTTGCTTTTCCAGGATGGTAGTGCACTTCCAAGTTATAATCCTTGATTAACTCCAACCATCTTCTTTGCCTCATATTCAATTCAAACTGGGTGAACAAGTACTTCAAACTTTTATGATCGGTGAAGATGTGACACAAATTACCCATTAGGTAATGTCTCAACATTTTCAGAGCATGCACAACTGCTGCTAGTTCCAAGTCCTGGGTCGGGTAATTCTCTTCATGAGGTCGAAGTTGTCATGAGGCATAAGCAATGACTCTTCCATTCTGCATCAACACACATCCCAATCCAATGGTTGAGGTGTCACAAAACACATCAAAAGGTTCCTCCAGATTTGGTTGTGCCAAAACCGGTGCAGTTGTTAACAGTGTCCGCAAAGTACGAAATGTTGTTCCATATTCTCGGCTCCATTCAAACCTCTTGTTCTTCTGAGTTAACCTTGTCATAGGTTTAGCTATCTTAGAAAAGTCTGGGATAAAACGACGGTAGTATCCGGCCAATCCTAAAAAGCTACGAACCTCATGTACGTTAACTGGTGCTTTCCAATCCATGACTTCTTGCACTTTTGAGGGGTCCACTGAGATACCCTCTGCTGACAAGATATGACCCAGAAAAGGCACTTTGGTCAACCAAAATTCACACTTGCTGAACTTAGCATAAAGCTTATGCTCCCTTAACCGTTTCAACACTACCCACAGGTGTTCGGCGTGGTCCTTCTCATTTTCTGAATATACCAAGATGTCATCGATGAAAACCACTACAAACTTGTCCAACTCTTGCATGAATACCGACTTCATCAAGTACATGAAATGCGCAGGCGCATTTGTCAGTCCAAAAGACATCACTAGGTATTCAAAGAGACCGTATCTCGTGGAGAAAGCGGTCTTGGATACATCCTCCATTCTGATCTTAATCTGATGGTAACCAGACCGTAAGTCTATCTTGGAGAACACTTTAGCTTTTGCCATCTGATCAAACAACAAATCAATTCAAGGCAACGGATATTTGTTTTTGATGGTAACCGCATTTAGAGGGCGATAGTCCACGCACATTCTTAAGGTTTTATCCTTCTTTTTCACAAAGATGGCGGGACATCCCCATGGTGAACAACTCGGGCGGATCAAACCTTTTTCCAACAACTCCTGGAGTTGTTTCTTAAGTTCTGCTAACTCGTTGGGTGGCATCCTATATGGTCTCCTGGATATAGGTGCTGTTCTGGGAGCCAACTCTATAGCAAATTCGACATCTCTATCCGGGGGTAATCCCGGAAGATCGTCAGGAAGCACATCCGGAAACTCACAAACTACAGGGATCTTATCCAACAACTCTGCCGTGATGGCAAACATGACTCCCAACTAATTCGGATTGTTAGGTAAGAGAATTCCAAAAGTGGCTCCATCTCGGGGTTAGTGATAGATATTGCACGCTGGGCTATGTCTAGATGCACTCTCCAAGCTTTCATCCATTTCATTCCAAGAATGACATCCAGACCTAACTCAGGTATTACAATGAGGCTGACATTAACCGAGGTCGTCCCCATTGTAATTTCTACACCCTTTACCATTTTACGAGTATATAGTACAACTCTAGCTACACTAATCTGATACTCCTTTTCCAATTCTACCACCTTCTGCTAACTCCGCAGCACAAAGTTCCCACTAATGAATGAATGTGATGCTCCAAAATCAAACAAGATAACTGCAGGACATTGATTAACAAGGAACGTACCAGCTGTGATGGGTTCTCCTACTGGTACTTCCTCCAGGGTAGTGTGGTGGACGTTCCCTGTGCGAGGCTTCTACGGTTGGTTGAACTTCTTCCTTGGCTTCGTGCAGAAACGAGACAGGTGACCAGTTTGACCACAATTGTAGCATGGTCCCACAACATAGGGCGTCTTCTGCCCTCCAGCTCCGGATCCTCTGGCTTTATCCTTGTTTTGATGCAGGGGTGCAGTGAAGGGCCTCTGATAAGCGGGACGAGCATGAGCATTGGTCATCTTCCCTTGAGGTGGTCGGAACCGTGCACCAGCCTGTGGTGGACAAAACGCTGGCCTTGAAGCATTAGGACCCCTGTTCTAGTGGGATCCTCCCTTTGGGACACGACGACGAGTCTCTGCGAGCAACCTGTTGTCGTTGGTCTCCTGGTTCAGATAGTCACTGATGAAGTCATTGAAGGTGAGGCGGTAGCTGTTTCCCATCTTGGACAGAAGAGCGGCATTCATGCCTCTCCTAAAGCTGGCGATCTTCTTGGCATTGGTGTTGACAAAGTCGGTGGCATAGCGGGCCAACCTGTTGAAGCTGGTGAGGTACTCTGTCACTGACCTGGTACCCTGAGACAGTCTCATGAACTCGGTGAGCTTCATTTCCATCATGCCTTCTGGGATGTAGTGAAGGTGCATAGCAGTGGAGAACAGATTCCATGTGACTGCAGTGCCAACATGCAAGTTATCGCGGTATTGGGACCACCAGATGCTTGCCGGTCCTTCCAGCCTGTGCGCGGCATACTCCGCCTTTAGCTCCTCTGTCAGGCGCAGAAGTCAAAACTTCTGTGTCATGGAGTGCAGCCACTCATCTGCCTCCAGCGGTTCGGTAGCTTCCTTGAAGATCAAAGGGCGGGTGTCCATGAAATCCTTATAGGAACTATACTGGTTAGGAGTTGGCCCTTGTTGTTGCCTCTGCTGCTGAGCTGTGTTGGTAGCGATGTTGCGCAAGGTCTCATTCATTTGACACTGCATATCGTCCACACTTCTTTGGCTGCCCAAAAACTAGCCAAAGAATGCCTCCGGTGTCATCGGAGGTGGTGGTGGTGGTGGTAGGTCCTCCCTGGCTGCCTCTCCATCACCCCGAGTGTTGCGACGAGTGTTAGCCGGCATCTGTATATCCCATTAACAAGAAACAATTAGGTGATGTTATATCGAATAATGAATAAATACCGTGCTGTACAAAATGTAATATTAAGCACACAACTAGATATAATTACTCATCTTTCCACATAACATAACAAAATTAATTACTCGTCATAGGCATACAAATAACATTCCATAGTGTTTGCTAGAACAACGTCTGGACTTAATTCCAAATTCGGCTTACACATAACGAAGATCCAAATTAAACATAGTCTTGAACAACATGATACAAAAGCTCCCAGCGTGGAAGATCAAACTCCTAATCTAGCGCTTAGTAGCCGTCGGAGTAGTAGTGCTCCCCATTGTTGTTGTCGAAGTAGGGCTCGTCGGCGAAGGCCTCGTTCAGAGCCCCCCCCTCCGGTGGGTCGGGACCAAGGATCACTCCGTCCTGTGGCTCGGGCTCCTCAGGTGCAGGTGCTTTGTCTGCTTCGGTTGCTGCTACCTGCTGGTGGTGAAGAGCGTGAAAGGCCTCATGTAGGTTGTTGATGTACTCCTACTGCTCGTTGAGGTGACCCTCTAACTCTGCAACTCTCTCCTGCAAGCCTTCTGACTCGGTCCAAGCTTCATTCCTGGAGTTGGTGGCATCGAGGAGTAACTGATCACCAACCACGCGAGCAATGATCTCCTCCTCCACTCTAGTTCGGGCCTGGTCGTGCTCCTGAGTCATCTGAGCCAACTCTGCCTGCAGATTTGCGACGGCCGTCTCAAACTCCTGCTGCAACTGGCGCTTGCTCTCAAGAGTGGCGTTGTGGATCTCTGCCACGTCTGCAAGACTGCACTCTAGACTCTCACAAGTGCCAAGCAAAGCTCCAGTGGCACCCACGGCTGGAGTCTCGCAGTAGAAGAGCTCCTCCTCATCTCCTACCAGTGTTGTCCCCTCAGCCTGTGTCCAATCCACAGGAAAAGCCTGTCCACGGGGAAACACTCCAGGCCAAGCTGCTGCAAGGTCCGTGGGAAAGCGAGCGATAATCTCCTTTAGCACCAGGTATGCTACCCTGTTGGCACCATCCTTAGTGCAAGCTCTCTTAGTGATGGTAGTCCAGCTTGACCAATCTGGCCTTCCTTCCCAAGCTTTCACCTTGACCTGAACATGGACCAGAGAATCCTGACCATACCGTTGCTTCTGCCAAGAGTACTTGGGATCCCTGCCCTCGGGATACCCAATGGCGTGCAAAACCCTCCAAAGGATAGTCGGCAGCCCAAAGTACGTCAAGAACTTCCCTTTGGTCATCTTCCTCGCCAACGGGTAACGAGGAACTCCTGCTCCTCCGGTTGCCTTCCTGGCGGTCAAACGGGTGCGAGGCATCTGTAGAAAAGGGGTTTTGAACTCTCGTGAGACAGATATTAAGTTGGTAAATTTTATCGAAAAGGAACAATTTACAATTTAAGGGGAGGTATGACATGATGCAAGAATAAAAACATGATGCATGATCGTAATTACGTTCTCACTCAACTAGAATGAATCGCAAGTCCTATCGTTCTAGTCGGTGGCAAGACGATCTCTCATTACGCAGTTATTCGTTCTACACGGATACATAGTTAGTGTACCTGCAGAAGATTCATTTCAACCCAAAAGAACAAAACCCAATGCAGAAAAATCACCAGGCACTTCCTGATACGCACGAAGTACATATCAGTTGGATACCAAAACCTTATGCACCAAGCTTGGAAAACCCACCCAGCATTTCATACTTCTCAGATGTGTTTGCGTAAAAGCTCGCATATCCTTTAGTAACCATATCACTTCCCTAGACCAACGGTTGGAAGGTCTACTCTCACATCTCACAAATAGTTTTCAATGCAATTTTCGAAACTTGTATTATTCTCCCAAAGAATAATACCCCGACACCTTTTCAAGATCCAGCATGAGCAAAACCCTGAACCAAGTTAGTATTCCTAAGCCACCTGATTCCTAGTATAGGGCTAAGGACTAGACATTGGCACCCTAAGTTTTCAAACATAGTTTATAAAAATAGTTTTGAAATAACCGTTTTGTTTAAAAGTTACTCAAACGAATGAGGATGCCTGTTGATGCTTCTTAACGTCATTACCAAAAGTAGAATAATTTCTATTTCTGATAACGACGCCAAAAAGGGTTAACCACCTCTCATGCCATTTAAGCCAAGTTGTCATCCCCAACATGGCAGAGAGATGCGGTATTGAAATATGCAATTGCTCTAAGTGAATATGAATAGAAATGTGTTTCTGCAAGCGCATAGATAATACCGAAGTAACATTTTAACCAGGAGTATTCCAGGTATCGTTATTTATATTTTTACCACTGGGAAGGGATACTAAGGAATAAATGAGGAATGAGTATTAATGATCAATGAGTATCACTGCATGTGTAATGGAGAGTTTTCATCTATCTCACTCAGTACAAGATAAGTGTCACATAAGATATAGATAATGAATGAATAGTGACAAAAGATAAATACTGATCAGCATAAATGTAGCCACATAAGATAATGATAAGCACCTCAATAGATATTCTAGCAAGTCATTATCATGGAATTAGGATGAACTACAAAGATATTTCCTAAGTCATTCTTAACTATACAGTCTAGTATACTATGATTAGTGCAATTACACTTGGCAATCATGGCGATAAAAGAGATATTCATGTATAGTGAGTATTACTAAGGAACTGAAGAACATAGCAATCATTTCCCCATAATAGAACTGCTCTGCCTGCCCTACAAACAGGAGGAGGACTACAAAGGACTCAACAGGACTGTCACTCCCACGAACTATCTCACGATCCGGGATGTAGGGTACAATCGTAGGTAAATACGGTCTAGGCACCACGCCTACACAATATCTATCATTTACCAATAGTACTGGTGGATAAACGCTATACGATCCTAAACATGCATATGATTCAGATCTAACTATGCCAAGTATATAATCATAATAAACTAAGAACAATATAACTAAGAACATAAACGAATAGAGTAAAGTCATAGACAGTATAATGAAGTAGAGCAAAGTCATATTCATATTATTGAAGAACAAATGAAGAACAATGAAGAACTAGATAGAGAATTACCAATAATCCTCCTGATAGATCTGGAAACCAATTGAAGATTGACTCCTTCTAGTTCTAATCCTATATAGCTATGCTAAACTAGAGATCTAGTTGATGTGGTGGCTCTAGGGCTTGATCAGGGGCTTCTCTTCTTGAGATGGATGATGAATAATGAATTAGGTCAGAGAGGCTCTCTTCCTCAGGTTCAGGGGGCCTTCCTTATATAGCCTCCTCAAATGAACGTCGGCCGTTGGATCAAACCGACCTTGATGGAGGGCTTAGATGCAACCTCAATGGCGGTGGAGAGGTGGTCCCACAGGGCAGAGCATGTTGGGCTCAACCCTAGGGCGGCCGCCCCAAGGGGTAGGGCAGGCACCCTGCCCCTGGGCCTGCTCGGCCTCTCGCTTCTTCCCGCGCCTTCTTGACCCTTCTAGATTATTCTTTTTCGTTCGAATGATAATTATCTCTAAGTAAACATGACATGTGGGTCTTTCCTCCATATTTCCTAATATCCCCCTACAGAAACAGACATTCACCAAAACTCGTGAAATTCTATTAGTTTAAACCTTATTTCTAGTTGTTGGTTTCATTTAGATCCTTATCCTTGTTTAGTTGACGGTTAATTTTGGTACTTAAGGACCGTCAACAGCACAGATGGACTCAGTGATGGATCAGGAGTTGCTGCAATGCTTTCATGCCTTACACACATGCTTTCAAATAAGATCTCATCTCCGGATTAGATCAACTATTAAGATAAAAAACTTACTCTTTTTACCTTCCACCATGGGGCTTGTAACCGTCACCTGTGTCTTGGGTAGTTGAAAGACAGAACGGTCCAGTCAAGCACCATGTACCTTGCTCTTCGATCAACTATAGCTCCGGAGTTTTTAGAGATTTTCAAAATAAAACTCAGAGATTCCTTGTATGACTCTATCAGTCGCTCCTTTGTGGTATTTCTGGATCCTTACCAAGGCATTGATGGTGTATGCCTTTCTCTCAAATATGTGGTATTTGTGGTATAAGGCATTGTGGTATTGCCCTCTCTCTCTCACCCTACTTCTAATAGGCTAATATCTAGAGCTCATAGGTGGGAGATAGCGTATACATACTTACAAGACATATGTTGTATAGTCAAACCGCGGATTCAAAGGAACAAGTCAATAAGTCAAATCAAGATGTGCATGTGTGGTGAATGAATGGTGATAGTGGCAGTGGTGAAAGTCTAATTCTACTTATGCTCCCTTCTGATAGATATAACTTTCTTGTATTTGAAACCTTTTTGGAAGGAATGAGATGCTCGATATAATACTTTTTTTTGAAGTGGGTATCTTGTACCCCTAATTCTACTATCGGACACTTGTCCATTTTTACCTCTCTTCTCACTTTTTATTTTTTTCGAGGTTGGCGGACATTTTGCCCTTTTTATTTCCTCGTATCTCTCTTTTTCTTTTCTTTTCTTTTTTTTTCTTTTTTTTCTTTTTTTTTCAAGAGCACTCATCCTTGTAGAGCTATAAAGCGAACACTGACTGGAGCCTTTATTTCACAGGGATAAAACAGGAATAGGAGAATATTTATGTGTTTCTATTCTCTCCCGGATTAGGAGTAGAATGTTTTTGGTGGGTGGATCTGGAGATGGGAATGAGTGGATATATGCAGATGCATAGTTCTGGGATAGAAGTAGCGTATGTGGGTGTAGTGTAATTGAATGCTACTTCTGAGGTAGAAGCAGCATGTATGGATGTGTGTGAATCTTGATTCAAACCGCATGACTAGTTCCCGAGGGTCGCACAGCTTGACCACACTCAATGCTCATAAGCAGTATGTAAAAATGTGTGGTTTCCTAATCTAGTAAGCATGTATATATGGCTATGGTAGGAATTTAAACTCTCGTCATACAGGAACTCATCATGTGGTATTTTCAAAGTTTTCAAAAGATAAAATTCTCCAGAATTCTAGTATCTCTAGGAGCAGATAAATAGCAACTCAAACCTTCCCATATCATATCCGTCAATGACTTAGACTTAGATCAGGTACTTCCTCCCACAAGTTTTAGGTTTAGAGCAAATTTCAAACCATAACAATTATGCCTAAACTTGAGAGAGAGATCAAATTTGAAAACTAGGTACTTGAAAGGTATTACGACAAAGCAACTATTCATCATCTCCATATTAAGAGTTTATCATTGAGATTCATTTTAGCATAGCTATTTTATTTTATTCTCTCCTATTATTTATTAGCAAACTTGTAAACTAAGAAAATACATATATATATATATAAGCGGGAAAATATTTATTGAGTTTTCTATGATTATGCATCTTTTTGTTTTTTAGTAGAATATAAAGACCGATGGGTAGAAATACTTAGCTGAGTATGGGGGTGCTCTCCCCAAGCTGTATTTTGACGTAATTTCTTCTGATGTAGTTGGTACGTGGGGGTGCTCTCCCCCAAGCTTGATTTTGACATAATTTCTTCTGGTGTAGCTAACAGGTAGCAGAGGAGTTTGGGTGTCCTTTGGTTGCTGTTCTTCTTTGATCCTTGAATTCTGTGAAAGCTCAAATAGACAACAAAGCTTGTGGAACTGATTAAGTGTTAGGCATAAATCTCTAGCCTGAATCATGTTGAGCTTCCTCTACTGGGTGTTATTATTTAGCAGGATCATAAACTTATAATTTTTATATTTTATATTTTATAAAACAAAAACATATTTATTTTTAGGCCACCACAGCGAGTATACTCATGGGTTTTATGCCACGACTGTATTCACATAGGGCTTAATAGTTTTAAACATTTTTATTTTCTTTCTAAGATGGTATAAACATGATTAACTAAATTGAAGAAGTAAATAATTAAGGGAAAAGATAACTACCAAGTGTTACCTCTTGGCACGGTGTTTGGTGGTTTAAGTCCTCCGAACAGGACTTCATACGTCCTGAGTTGTCCTGGGGCTCGTTGGACGGCGTAGCTGGCGCCTCCGGCTACGCTTCTTCTTCTGGTATGATTTCTTTTTCTCTCCACACTCGTGTTGGTGTGGTAGCCTTCCTGGGACAAACTCTCTTTTCTGGATACTTATTACAATTGAAAGGACATACCTCTCCTTCTTCACAAGAGTCTCCTCTCTCGTGCCTTGAAACTTATCCTTTATAGCTTGCCCATCTGTCCTTGGTGTTCTGCCTCTTCTGGTTGCGGTAGCGACGTCTTCTTCTCGTTCTATTCTGCTTAGATTCTTCAACAATGTAGTTAGCATTAAAGTAACGACATACCTTTTCAGAGGGGAAGTGTAGGTGCACTTCTCCTGTCCCGATGTAGATGATGGCTTTGGTGGTGCTTAGGAATGGCCTTCCAAGGATGATAGGTGGATCATAATCATCTTCTCCCATATCAACGACTAGGAAGTCAGTAGGGATGAAGTGGTCATCAATCTGGATTGGGACATCTTTGGCTATGCCCTCGATGACGCGACATGTCTGATCTGCCATCTGGAGTTGGGTGTATGTTGGGTGTAAAGGCATTGTACCATACAAAAACTCATAGGTCAACTTGACCATAATGTTGACACCCGATCCGGTGTCACAGATTGCCTTCTGGAAGGAGCATCTGTTGATTGAACATTCAATGGTTGGGACACCTGGGTCGTCCTTCTTGATCAAATGAGGGGATCTGATTTGGTGATCTTGATTATTGTCGAGTGCCATGACCATCCTTGCTGGTTCTGTCCGTACTTGCCTCTTGTTCTTGTTCTGCTTGTTCCTTTTGTTGGTCCTCTTCATTGGTTCATCTTGAGGTTGTTCGGGAGCTTGTATGGTTTTGTTCTTGAAGGTAAATGTCTCCTTCTTCCCTTTGATGAAGAAACTGATCTTGGCAGTGCTAGCATAGATGACAGCTTCGGCAGTGTTCAAGAATGGCCTCCCAAGGATGATGGGTGACTTCTCATCAACGCCGGTCTCAATTACCATGAAGTCTGCTGGGACGTACGAGGTACCAATCCGGACACGAATATCTTTTAATATTCCTCTCGGGTAGCATAGTGTTCGATCTGCAAGCTGCAAACATAGGGTTGTATCTGATAAAGGATAATTAAAGAATTTCTCATAGATTACCCTGGGCATTACATTGACTCTTGCGTCGAAGTCGTAAAGTGCTTTAGGGAATTCTGTGACGCCAATGGAGATTGGGATGACTGGTCGTCCTGGATCTCCTTTCTTAGTTGGCATAGAGTTGCCACACCACCCTTTGGTGGGATTGTTCCAATAAGCACCTGCATCAAATATGTCTACAAGGTTTGCAGATTCTAGTCCTTCCGGTTGTGATGGAATACCGGGGTTAGTGGTAGGAACAGTAGCAGCTATCTGGGTTAGCTAAGATTCAATCATTTTATTGAAGCTAATTTGATTCTTAATGGCAACATAAAAATTATCCATTCTATTATTTATGTTTTCTAATATTTTATCATTGGAGGCTATTTTCTTAGACATGTTATCCATTAATTTTCCTTGGTTAGCTACTAACTCTCTCAAAGGTGGAAAACTAGGATTATTATAAGAATTGTTACCTTGATAATTACCTGAGTAGTTACCTGAGTAGTTAGGCCTTTGTGGTTGTTGGTTCCAACCTTGATTTTGCTGAGGACGGTTGTAGTTGTTGTTGTTGATGTAATTCACATCCTCTTGCAATTCTGGACAATGATTGCCTGAGTGTCCAGTGTCTCCACACTCCTCACAGGTCATGTGAGGGTCGTAGATGTTCATGACTTCTTTCTTTTCTCCATCTCTCTCATCGAGCCTCTTCATGAGCAGGTCTAGCTTTGCTGACAGCATGTCTACCTCTTTGAGCTGGTGCATACCTCCACTCTTCTTGCGTGTTTGAGTTCTTTCCTCACTCCAACCTTGGTTGGATGCCATCTTCTCCACAAGAGTTGTGGCTTGTGGTATTGTAAGTGACAGGAATGCTCCTCCGGCAGCAGCATCCATGGTTTCACGTGTGTGTTGCTGAGCCCATGATAGAACGTCTGCATAAGTAACTGTTGACACCGTTTTTTGGCACGTGTCAAATGAGCTAAGACTTATGTGGATCGGTGGCAATTTTCTATCGGCATCCAGAAGTCATCGGTAAAATTTACCGATGGGAGTGCACTGTAAGAAGGCTAAGTGTGTTGCCGATGAAAGCTAGATGATTCTTGCTGATAAAGGTTAATTGGTGAAGTTAAGTCATCAGGATTGCGAAATTACCGATTGCCGATAAGGAGATGTTGCCGATGCCGATTGCCGATGGGCATAGGGTGATGTGGCAGTTAACGTCAGCAGAAAGTTGCCGGTGGCAAAAGAAGGAAATCGTAGATTAAAGGAGTCTGCCGATGGAAAGTTTTCATCGGAGCAAAGACATAAGGAAACTGGTGATTTTATACCAGTATTGTTATAGTAGTTTAAATCCGACTCTTGCATGAGTCGTTTGTTTTCCTTCAAAATAGGCGTGTTTGTTTAGGAAAATAATATTGTTACTTAGATCTGACTCTCGCGCGAGTCAGTTTCCTTAAAGTTAGGAGTTTGTTTTAGGGAAGGTACGAGTCGTGTCTCTGTACAACTCTCCATGCGGGAGTGTAAATATGTGCCCAAGGGCTGCGTACAGATGAATCCAATCAAATAAAAATCAAATCAATTTACTCTTATTCTACTTTTATCGCAATTTACCCTTTATTGCATTAGTCTTAGTTTATCTACGAGTTCTTCAAGCTTCGATGGGCTGCATCACCTTGATCTCCGTCAAACCCTTGTAAGTTCCGCGTGGGAGTACCTCTGAGCTTTGACATCCGGCGCATCGCTGTTGTCTCGTTCAGCTCTGCTCTAGTTATCCTGATCAAGTCTGAGTCTTGGCATCCGGGCGTATCGCCGTTGTCCTGTTCAGATCTTGTTCTAGTTATCGTCCTTGTCGATTAACTGGTCAAATCGACTGGCACGCCTTCGGATATCGAATTCGGGTAATAGCCCGAGGTGTTCGCAGATCCTGACGCTTTTTGTGTCAACACCTCTTTTGGCATGCTCGGTGGGACCCGATTATACAAATTACACATCTATCATGGGTGATAACTCCGACGTCAACCAAAGGAACGTCATCGAAGTCTTCGAGGCCGATCTGAAAGATGATCAGAGGCTGGCTATGGAGCGGGCTATGGAGGAGTACAAACAGTTGTATCTCAAATCCTTCAGCCTAAGCAGGCGCGGCGAAGCAATCCAGAAGCAAGATCCGCCGTTGCCACGACAGGTCACATATGATGCCAATCCTGGTAAGTTACAAGAGATGGTTAATTCTGCTTTGAGTCAAGCATTAATTAGCCACTCCAGCGTGCTGTCCAATACTGTCTACAATTGTTATGCAATCATTCAAAGAAGGACATGTGTGACGGAACCGTCCAAATTATAAGAGATCAAGTGCCAAAGTAGCTGACCTAACTGCCACTTAAAACACTTGAGCCCATATAATCCCGGTAGTCCGGAAATCTCGAAGGATTTCTAACAATCGAGGATCGCGCAAACTCAAGTATGCACATTCAAACGAGCGACAAATAAACCAAAAATACTTGAAGTACGAAATAAGTTATTACATCACTTTGTTCCAATTAAAAGTAGTACTTACGCCACAACACCTGTGGCCGAATAAAACATTGTTTGAAACTTTGAACCCGAAGTTTTTCAAAGATAGGGGTGCCCACGATGTCACGTCCGACAACAGCAAAAGATGAGCTCGTAGAAGACCTTGCCCAAGGCCTACTCCTCTTCTCCTTCGAAAGGATAGAGACAGTGCTTACAATAGCCGAAGTATACTTGGCCATCTGCAACAAGCGGGATAAACCCTGAGTATGGGAATGTACTCAGCTAGACTTACCCGTCTAACTGAAAAGCTATTTATGTGGATCTGGGTAAACTTACTTTTATGGAAAAGCGAGCAAGAAGAAACTAAAGATTAGAGAACAACAATTTTCCATCCTATTAGTTATCTCTAGGTTTGCACCTGTACTAGAGCACACACTTGATCTACTCAAACAATATAATAACATATATCCAATTCCTTCATCAAAATTTTAGTAGAACCATTACGATGTCACATGGAGTTGTACCGTGGTGAAGCTCAACATAATCCCCCATATCCAATGGGGGGCGGCAATTCGAATCGATATACACCAGCTGGTAAGATTACCTTTAACACACGCCCACACTTTCCCCGTCGGGTCCATGCATTGGGTTACCGCTCAACAAAGTCCAGGTGGTAACCGACGCGATCTCAGAGTCGTCCACCCAATTGTAGAAATCAGTTGGCCACCACGGGGCAGGTCGTATCTACAAACTAGAGGGTGCTCACAGTAGGCTAAGAATCGGCCCGGAGAGTGTTTACTCGGCTTCGGGGTCGATACTCGCAACGGCCCCTATGTGAAAGGGCGCATTCAAAGATGTAAGAGGGCCACCATCGTGTACAAACCTATACGATCCAACGGATGGACTGCCCCCAAGTCTTTACCACTTGGTGCACTTGCCTTCCAGTTGACCGTATTTCATTACTACCATTGGTTCTTTCCACGATAGCAAATATAGCCAACCGTGATAGGTATTATCCCCATGGGATAATACTAACATAAATATAAAAGCAACCATTTATTCTAAGCAGGCTAATCGGTTTCTTTTACTTTTATTAACAGGGTAACAAGGTAGGTGAAACAATAATCAAGGAAGGTAATGCATCAATTGGGATTCAATCAACTCCTGTCACTTAATGCATCACAGTATAAAATACTCAAGTAGATTAATTGTAAATATTGGGAGGCTTAAGAATGCTCCGGGGCTTGCCTTGAGTGAAGGTGGAGGGCTGGTGGTCAGGGCACTCGGGGAGGTTAGTGTCGAGCTCGTGGTACTCCTCGTATAGCTCCTGTACCTCCTGGACTTCTATCTCTGTTGGCTCCTAAGGTTCCTCCACGGATCCTAAATGAGTGCAATGCATAAATAAGTAACTTGATGGTGCAAGGATGATGCTTGAACAAGATTTAGCACACTAGAAGAGATTCTAAGCATTTAACCAATTAATCACCAAAAAGCTACTTAAAACTAGAGCTACTAGCTAACAAGGTAAAACATGCTATAACTTATTTTTAGCAGAACAATACACTTAAAACATATTTATCAGGAAAGTTCCATGATTTATACATGCACATATTTATCATAGGAATTTATCTAAGAAACAGCAGAAACACATTTTAACTTTGATATATGCAGGAAACAACTAATTAAACATTAGTACTGAAGACATTCTCCAAAAATCATTTTTATACTTTTAACAGAAAGAGCATAACATAAAGAGTCTAACAAAATTGATTTCACCATTTAGGATTTACCAAACTCTAGATATAAATTAAACAAGCATGACACATTACTAAAAATAGGAAAATAATTTCATTTCGGAAGCTAGCTCGAGACACGCAGAGGCGTGCGGGGCGAATGACAGGCAGGACCCTCGATTACTCGAGGTCCATCTACCGTCGAGCAGGAAACAAAGGACGGTGCTGATCGGCGTGTTCTCGCCGACGGTGAGGTCTCTGATGGTGGGGTTGGTTGTGCTAGGCTCGGGATGGTGACGTGTATCCACTGGTGGTGTTGGTTGAACTGTTGCGACCGTGAAAAGGGGTCGGCGGCGTGCGGTGGTGGTGCAGCACGGTGGTGCAATGCGGCGAGGTGATCACCGGCGATGTGAGGCTCGGCGTAGGATTGCGTGAGTATTGAGGTGATGTGGTGAGTTCGGCTCGAGGGTTAGTTGAGCCGGAGAGGCTCTATGGAACCCTGGCCACGTGCAAGCTCCGCGGCGGCGGCAATGGCGCACGGCCAATGGTGTTGTGCTAAAACAGGTCGAACTGGAGCTAGGGAAAGGTGTTCTCACCTCGGCTAACTCCGGTGAAGCTTCCATGAAGATGGAGGCGTCGGAGGCGAGACGGTGAGGGATGAACACTGCTTGGTCGGTGCGGTGGCGACTAGAGTCCAAGGCTGGTTAAACAGAGGCGACCAGTGTGTGTGCGGGGCGAAGGCGAGTGCGAGATGGATCGAGCAGAGGAACTCGGATGGTGGTGTATTTGAGAAGGGGGCGCTTGCGGTGCTCGGAGCTCTCGGCTGGTGATGGTAGAGAAATGCGAGCGAGTGAGCGAGTGAGGATGAGTGCGGACGAGTGTGAGAAATGGAGGAGGTATAGGCACTCCACCTTGCGCGGTCATGGCCGACCGGCGTGGCCAGTGGGGCCGTGAGCCATGGTGCGGCGGTGGCAGCGGCGCTGGCGTGCTTGCGGCGAGCGGAGCAGAGCAAAACTTGGTCGTCGCGCCGTTAGCGCGGATTCGCGCTTGATTGCGAAAGAGACGAGGCGGGGTGCTGATCAGACGCGGCTCTGCGGCGGCGTTACCGTGAAACTACGGCGCGGCGTGTGGCAGTGCGGCTGGTAGGTCTGCGGCGGCGAAGCAGGGGTGTCAGCGGCGGGAAAAACGGTGCAGGCTCTGTCCTAGCGCTGTTAGCGCTGGCGCGAGTGCGGACGCGACTGCGACAGAGCGAGCGGCGACTGCGATGTCGGTGCAGTGCCGCAGCGGCGACGATGGCGTGTTCCACTTCCACGGGCAGGCATCGTCGGCCACGCGGCGGACGACGCCGACGTACGGTTCAGCCGCGGTAGGGTAAGTGCGCTCGGGCGTGCGCGGCACGTGCGTGCGGCGAGCGCGCAGGAAGGAGGTCGATATCGAGGGGAGGGGTCGATCGGCTGGCTGATCGAGCCTCTGGCTCGGTCGAGCCTCCTGCGTGGGGTCGTTCGATCGACCGTATGTCCGCCATATCGAGGGGTTGAAGTCGAGGGGGGTCGATTGACTGGTTGATCGAGCCTCTGGCCCGGGGTCGTTCGATCGACCCTCGGTCCATCCTTTATACAGCGGCAGTCGAGGCTGAGCGGGCCAAAAGCAGTACCCGACCGGTCTCAATTCTGATTTCCTTTTCCCATTTTCTTTTATTTGATCCAAACAGAAATTGCTTCAAAACAGTCTCAAAAACTCCAAACTAAGTTTTGACATTTAAACCAAAGTTGTTCAGAATATTATTCTATACCTTTTTCATGTAGATCATAAATTCTGAAAACCATTAGTTCAAGAGTTAAAGATTAAAAACTTACTTAAGCTTTTTAAGAAAATAATTACTTTATTTCTTTAACAGATAAACTAAGCAGGGTAAACAAACATAAAGCAAACCATACTTTACTCTAAGCAATTCAAGGTTTAACTAAATAGGTTGATCACAAAATTAAGCACACAACACCTATTTAATTCTAGTTTCAAAACATGTAAACATGCACATGAAATGATAGCACATGCAAACATGAATGCAATGAAATGCTTGTGCTTAGTGGTTAATGATAATCCTAATGCAAGCTTGACACAGGGTGTCACAACATGCACCTCAATATGTTGGTCCAGCGTATCATCAACCTGGATCGGCATCTATAAACCCATCGGCAGCCCCAATGGTGTCCTCCACTCCTGTGGAATCGTCTGCCGATGTGGCTACACCGCCAAGGCCGAATCCTGAAAGCGTCACCAAGCTCAATGCAGACCCAGTGGCGTCGGCAATGTCGGGACCTCCTATCCAGAGTCGTCCAGCACCTGCCAACTGGTGGGGTTACGGTATGCCTTCGAATCCATCTGTTGGTTCTAATCTGGTGCAGGGAGATAGTTTAGCTTGGAAGGGCTCCGTGGCATCGGCAATGCAAGCACAGCCGGTGATCCCTGCGATGCATTATTCTACGTCCTCTCCAACTGTACCAGCGCCATCAGAAGATTTCCAAATAATTCCTAAGATACCTCTGATGCCACCATCGGCGAGTTCTGTGCCGATGCAACATACTATAGCAGCTAGAAGCCAACCTATGCTGGTGAATCCTCAGGCCGGGGTAATAGCGCATCAAGGTAACCAGTTTGTTGATTACTCTAAAGTGCAGGAACAGCAGGTGCCAGTCAGCTATTAGCCATCGGTAAGTCACATGCCGATGATTTATAATCCTGGATGGACTAGTCAGCCGCCAGCTCAACAGCCTGGCACATTAATGTATCAATACGGAAGTCCAGCAAATACTCAGAGTGGACCATCGGTACAGCAACCGATGAATATGATGACTCAACCTAATTTACTAAGTGTGCAGAATTATTCATTGGTAAGTCACCCGATGCATAACGTCCAGATGACTGGTGCCGCGCCCATGCCAACTACTCCACATCTTCTACCAAGACCTGAAGGGGCGCATCAGCCGGCTCCACCAGTCAATAACCAGCCAATGAGTCGGCAAGAGCAGGAGGCATACTGGACCGATAAGATTGCCAAAGTAATGAAAGAACAATTCGGCATCAAACCTAAGGTTAATGCATATTCTTATCGGACACCGTATCCTCCAGCATATGATCTAATTCCTCTCCCAAATCGGTACAAAGTGCCTGATTTTACCAAGTTCTCCGGCCAAGACGACACATCGACAATGGAGCATATCAACCGCTTCATTATTCAGTGCGGAGAAGCTGCCAGCAGGGAGGAATTGAGGGTGAGATTGTTCTCTTCATCATTGTCTGGATCGGCATTCACATGGTTCATATCATTGCCTCCAAATTCTGTAATCACATGGGCCGATCTAGAGATGCAGTTTCATAAATACTTCTTCGCCGGCATACATGAGAAGAAGATTACCGATTTGGTCCAGCTGAGACAGCGCAATGATGAATCGGTGGAGAACTTTGTTTAGAGGCTGCGAGATGTAAAGAACAAATGCTATAGCCTGGTGCTTGACGATCGGCAACTGGCAGATTTGGCTTTCCAGGGACTACTGCCGCATATCAAAGATAAGTATGCGTTGCAAGAATTTGAAAGCCTAAGTCATCTGGTGCAAATAATTGCCGATCAAGATGTCAAAACCTTTGAACCTAGGAAGACTTGGAATAAAAAGGTGACCTTCGTTGGGCAAGAAGACTCTGGATCCGATGAAGAGCTGAGTATCAGCGCCGCCGAATGGGTGAAGGATAAGAAATCTGTGTCTTGTCCGTTCGGCCAGAAAGAAGCTGAAAGGTTCACCTTTGACATCACCAAGGCCGATAGGATGTTTGACTTATTACTTTAAGAAGGGCGAATCAAGTTAGCGCCTAACCAAGTAATTCCATCGGCCGAAGAGCTCAGAAAGATCAGGTACTGCAAATGGCACAATGCGACTTCTCACAATACCAATGACTGCAAAGTATTCAGGCAGCAGTTGTAGTCAGAAATTGATTCTGGATGAATCAAATTTGAAAATTCTAAAGTCCAGAAGCCGATGAAGATTGATCAGCACCCATTTCCAAATAGTATGGTGGAAACTATTAGAAAAACTAAAGTGTTGACATCGGAAGCTGCCAGGAAGAATGCATCGGTAGACCCTAACCATCAAGTAGCTGAGCATGACGAAAGAAGGTTTACCGATGACAGAAAGGGTAAGAAAGTTGCCGATATAGGTGGCAGTGCCAGAAGAGCTCCTGGTGTTATAATCACACACAAGCTGCCAAGGCAAGAGTATTAGCAATCTCAAAACGAGCGATATCGGCAGGAAGAAGAAGAGCACCAAGAATGGGTTCGGCATAAGGACCACTGGAAGTGTCCCTTCTTTGTTCACTGCTGGGAAGAAGGCATCAAGCTACCCATTGCCGATAATTGTCCTGAATGCAATGGGTACTGCACTGCCGATCGGTCAGGTAAGAAACCTTGTTTTGATGATCGAGCATCCAGATATGCCAGGCTGCTCAGAGAGAAGAAATCGGCACATGACCGACTAGGGGGCAAGCTCAGCGCGCATGATAGGCTTGGAAGGCGTGTCGATCAAGAGGAGCTTGAGGAGATGGCCAATGCAAGAGTGCTTGATGAAGAGATATTCTCCAGAGATCCAAACATCGGGAGAGGTGCCGATGCAAGCAGTGAAAGGCGACATCAGCCCGTTTGGAAAACCAAGCTTCCCCAATGTGCCCCAAAGGTCTAACAAAGACTCAGAAAAGGAGAATCCAGCGCGAGCGCCGAAATGACTTGTGTGACAATGAAGGTCCTGCAAGGGAAAAGCAGTGGAGGCCAAAGCGCAAGGATAGGGATCCATCGACAGAGATTAATATGGTCATCATATTGCCGATGGAGTTCATGGCACCCGCCAGTGATGATGAAGAGACTGCCGACATGGCACAATTGGTCCTGGATCCGATGGTGGCTGTCTTTGAGAAACCTGCCGATGATGAGAGGCAACACCTGAGGGCTCTATTTGTTAAAGGCAGAGTAGATGGACAGCCTATGACAAAGATGCTGGTAGATGGTGGCGCGTCTATAAACATAATGCTGTATGTCATATTCAGAAAGCTTGGAAAGGGCGACCAAGATTTAGTCAAAACGGATATGAAGCTCAAGGACTTTGAAGGCAATGTGTCGCCAACTATGGGAGCCATATGCGTCGAGTTGACCATCGGCAGCAAAACTTTGCCGACAACATTTTTTGTAATCAGTGGCAAAGGCACTTACAACCTGCTCCTCGGAAGGGATTGGATCCACGCCAATTGTTGTATTCCTTCCACCATGCATCAAAGCCTTGTGCAGTGGATTGGGGACAAAATTGAAGTCGTCCGAAGTGAAGCCCCATCTACTGTTGCATCGGCAGAATCGGAAACTTATGAGCAGACCAGATGCATATCTGGTGAAGCTTGGGACAAAGAGTTCCTCAAAGTTGCTGATTACCGCATTACACCGATCCAAGCAGTCGGTCCTGAAGAAGAGTTTTAATGGATCGGTTCGCTGATGATGGAAAACTGGGACAGGGCTTCACATCCGCCGATGATTTACTCGAGATAGACATCGGCGATGGTAGTAAACATAAGCCTACTTTTATTAGTGCTAAGTTAGATTCCCAATGTAAACAGCAATTAACCGATTTATTGAAGGAATATAAAGATTGTTTTGCTTGGGAGTATACAGAGATGCCTGGTTTAGACCGATCGATAGTTGAACATCGGTTACCATCAAGTCTGGTTTCCAACCACATCGGCAATCTGCGCGCCGATGCAATCCTACTATTCTACCCGACATCAAGGCTGAGATTACAAAGTTAATCGAAGCTGGATTCATTCGGCAATGCCGATATGCCGAATGGATTTCTAATGTGGTTCCTGTGTATAAAAAGAATGGAAAACTTCGTGTTTGTATTGTTTTCAGGAATCTCAACAAGGCTACGCCGATGGATGGTTATCCAATGCCCGTTGTCGATCTGCTGATCGATCCTGCTGCTGGACATCAAATCATTAGCTTCATGGATGGTAATGCTGGATATAATCACATATTCATGGCTGAAGAAGATATATCCAAGACTGCATTCAGATGTCCAGGTCACGTCGGTTTATTTGAATGGGTTGTCATGACTTTTGTCTTGAAGAATGCCGGTGCTACTTATCAGAGGGCAATGAATTTCATCTTTCATAAGTATATCGGCACGATAGTCAAAATCTACATTGATGATGTGGTGGTTAAGTCTGGAAATTTTGAGATGCATCTTGCCGATTTGCGAAAAATCCTAGAATGCACAAGAGAACATGGACTAAAGATGAATCCTAACAAGTGTGCATTTGGTGTATCGGCAGGTCAATTTCTGGGTTTTATGGTGCATCAGAGAGGCATCGAGATAGGCAGAAAATCTATTGATGCAATTAACAAGGTGGTTGCTCCTAGAAACAAGACTGAGTTGCAATCTTTGATCGGCAAGATTAGTTTCATTAGAAGATTTATAACCAAGTTGTCTGGTAAGATTAAATCTTTTAGTCCATTATTAAAACTGAAAGCCGATCAAGAGTTTACATGGAAAGAAGAACAATAGTTAGCCTTGGAGGAGATTAAGAAATATTTGGTAAACCCTCCAGTCTTGGTTCCGCCTCAACACGGGAAGCCTTTCAAGTTATATTTGTCTGCCGATGACAGTGTTATCGGATCGGCTTTGATTCAAGAATTTGAAGGGAAGGAACGTGTGATATATTATTTGAGCAGAAGGTTGGTGGATGCTGAAACCAGGTATTCGGCCATAGTGAGATTATGCTTATGTTTATATTTCTCTTGTATAAAATTGAGGCATTATTTGTTGTCGGCTGAATGCACTGTTATCTGCAAAGATGATGTGGTTAAGTATATGATGTCGATGCCGATATTAAGTGGAAGAATCGGCAAATGGATTCTGGCACTTTCAGAGTTTGATTTAAGGTATGAATCGGCTAAGGCAGTTAAAGGTCAAGTGATGGCCGATTTTGTTACTCAGCATTGCAATGTGGTAAGCTCTGTGGAGATTGCTCCTTGGACTTTATTCTTTGATGGGTCTACGTGCAAGGACGGAGCAGGTATCGGTATTCTCTTAATTTCACCCCAAGGACGAAAGTATGAAATTTCGTTGCCGATTGTTGCTACTTCAACAAACAATCAGGCTGAGTACCAGGCTTTACTTAAAGGATTTGAATTACTCAGGGAGGTACGTGCCGATGCTGTTGAAATCTTCGGTGATTCTATGTTGGTGATTAACCAATTGATTGGGACGTATGAATGCCGAAGTGAGGCTTTAATTGCAACCCATGGAAAGTGTTTGCAGTTATTGAAAGAGTTCAAAGAGTATCGCCTTGAGCATGTTCCCAGGTTACATAATGAAGAAGCTAATCGGTTAGCATAAAACGCTTCAGGATATCAGCCGGTTCAAGAAGTCATGACATCGGTAATGGTTGCTGATGACTGGAAAAAAGAAATTGCCGATTACTTAAGAGATCCGTCCAAGAAAGTTGAAAGACATCTAAGATTTCAAGCTACCAAGTATGTGCTCCTTGACGATGAATTGTATTATCGGACGATTGATGGAGTTTTACTCAAGTGCCTTGGTAAGGAGGAATCAAAAGAATTGATGGGCGAGATCCATGAAGGTGTGTGTGGAGCGCATCAATCGGCATTCAAGATGAAATGGATGATCATGCGGAATGGATATTATTGGCCGACAATCCTTGAAGATTGCTTTAATTATTTTAAAGGGTGCCGAGATTGTCAGAAGTTTGGTAATGTCCAAAGGGCACCTGCATCGGCGATGAATCCTATAATCAAACCTTGGTCATTCAGAGGATGGGCTATTGATCTCATCGGCCAGATTTATCCGCCATCAAGCAAAGGACACAAGTTCATACTCGTTGCTACCGATTACTTCACGAAATGGGTGGAGGTGATTCCTTTGAAGAAGGTGACATCGGCAAACATGGTGGATTTCGTAAAGGAACACATCGTTTACCGATTCGGTATTCCTCAGACTATTACTACCGATCAAGGAACAATGTTCACATCGGGAGAGTTTGATGAATTTGCTGCTAGTATGGGGTTCAAAGTGTTAAATTCTTCTCCTTATTATGCTCAAGCTAACGGTCAGGCTGAAGCAACTAATAAAGGAGTTATCAAGCTTATTAAGCGCAAGATTGAAGAGAATCCTAGAAGGTGGAATATGGTGTTAAATGAGGCCTTATGGTCATATCAGATGGCGTGTCATGGTGCAACTAAAGTTTCATCGTATCAGTTAGTCTACGGACACGACGCTGTCCTGCCTTAGGAAATTAAAACTGGTTCTAGGCGATTATCTTTTCAAGATCAATTGACGACCGATGACTATGCTACTCTTATGAAAGATGAGTTAGAGGACTTAGCAGGTCATCGGTTGAGGGCTTTGATCAGCATTGAAGACAACAAGAAAAGGGTTGCCAGATGGTATGACAAGAAGGTGAAACTAAAGCAATTTGCCAATGGTGATCTGGTGTGGAAGTTGATTTTACCGATTGGGACTAAAAGTCCTAAGTTTGGAAAATGGTCCCCTAATTGGGAAGGTCCTTATCGGATAAAATAGTCTGCTCCTGGCAATGCCTATATTTTGGAAACTCTCGAAGGAGTTGCATTCTCCAGAGCAATCAACGGTAAATACTTGAAGAAATATTACCCTAGTATTTGGGTAGATGCATAGAGTACTCGTTTGAATGCCGATGGAAAGGAAAGATATATAAGCATCGGTAAAAGCGTACTGAGGTTATATTACAGAGCCAAAATTAAGTGTTACTAATTGCATTTGCCGATGTGATGGAATTTGACAAATTACAACAGGGATTGGATACCCGACATCGCACGCAGGCGAATTTGTTCTATCTCTTCCATCTCCCTAGCGTCATCATCGGCAGATCCTTCAATTGGTTTCATCTTCTTCTTCAGCAAGATAGCTTGTCGGGCGTTGTTATCCCTTTCTTGACGCAGAACCTTGATAGTATCGGCCAGTTGGGCTTTCTTTTGGCTGACTGCATTCAAGGCTTCTTCAACTTTTCTTAGCTCGGCCTGCAGCTCTCCTTTCCTTGCCGATAATTGAATGAATTCTTGGTCAAGATTAGTGCCGGAAGCTTCTATTTGGCCGATGTCTTTATGCTTCTCATCGGCAACATGCTTGAACTTAAGCATTTCTTCTCCGAGCTTTGATCGGGCAGTCCTATCAGCTATGCGACGGGAGAGCCTCTGGTATTGGAGTTGCTTGCTATCGAGGAAAGTTGCCTGAAAGAGTGCTTCTTTTGTATCGGTAGAGAGGAGGCCTTGGATGTCCTTGAAAGTTGTCCTTGCTGCAGTTGAATCCTGAACGAGCTGGGATGTATCTTGTTGCAGCAGGGAGAGCAGTGCTTCGAGCTTGGATTTGACCTCTGCCGATAGAACTGGAGCAGAGCTTTCTTCGTCCTCATCTTCATCGGGAATATTAATGGCGAAGGAGAATAAGCTGTCTGCTGGAGTAGGGCCTTCTTGGTTTCGTTATCATCCTGGAGGTTGACGCCGAAAGAGAACAAGCTGTCGGGGGAGTCTTGGGCCTGAAAAAGAAGAAGTTAAGATGTGCCGATCATAAGGTTATACTGCAAAATTTTAAGTAACTGACTTACCATCTTGAAGCAAATTTCTTGCCTAGGATTTGGCATGTCGGTTGGTACAGCCTCATCCTGGAGATCGGCTGCGGTTGCCGATGAGTTTACCTCCGTGAGGGGAGTGGTTGGTGCTAATGACGCTGTTGCTGGTGCTGCTTCTGCTGTGACGGCTGGCTCTTGTGGCGGCGATGCTGTCCTCTGGTCAGGAATTTCATCAGGTATAAATATTGGTTCCGATGCCGATGCCGTTGTAGCCGGTTCCTGCAGGATTGTTGTTCCCTGGTCGGAAGCTTCGTCCATCGGCTGCTCGGGGATGGATGCCGACGATGGTTCTATCGTTGGTACATCGGCAGTTGGTGATGCGACTGGAGTCGATGGCGTAGATGGGATGGCTAATCTCAGGCGCCTTTTCTTCCTTGGTGCAGCGGTGGGGGAACCGGCCCGTTTTGATGAAGTCTGGGGGGCATCGGCAGCAGGACTTGGGGAAGTTTGAACGTTTGCCGATGACCTCATTGCCTGAAAATGTTTAGTGCGAGTTATATAAAATAAATGATGCCGATGAGCAACATGTGATCGGTATAAGCAAAGATGAGATTTACTGCAAAAGCCCGTGTCAAGGCAGCAGCAACAACTGATGTAGCCATGGTTTTTGCAGGCGTCGGCTTGGGCTTGAGAGTAACCTTGGGTACCTTCTGAGGGGTGAAGGCAGCCAGTGTGGGGGCATTATTGCCGATGAGTGATATAGGACTCATCATTCGGACGTTGAAAGGCTTGCCACTCCTGCTCATCTTGGGGATTGGATCATCGACCTATTAAGCATGAGGAAGTTAGATGCCGATGATGGAATAAGTAATAAGGAATGCATCGGTATGAAGAACTTACTGCGTTATCGGGAATGACGTGATTGGCGTCAATCATATGCCAATAGTAATGTGATGACTTGGCAAATAGTTGACATCTCCATTCTGGCCACCAGAATTTATATTCATTCGTGATAAAGGATGTTGGTGCCCAGGAAGATAAGTCAATATCTGACGTATCGACATTAGGAGGAAGATTGACGATTTTGTTCCAGTCTATGGCACTGGAGATGGTCTGCCTTGGTTTTGTCACCTTGGAGTAGCAGAGCTTGATCGGCAGTTGGCTAAATGCCAGTTGTCTTGCCGCTGCCGATGGGTAGTAGAACTCGAAAGATGGAGGGGCATTCTTCCCAGTTCCGAAAATATTGACTGGGATAGCTCGGGGAACAATACTGGCCTTCATGATTATTTGATTTTGAGGTACATTCCCATTGGTAAGGTTGAACAGCAGCGGAAATCGGTTGTCCTCATCGATGTATGGCCACCAGAGCCGTTCTGAAGCAGGGATTCTGTTGTAAAATTTCTGGAAGAACAGGCCAAACTGCTCTGCATCGGCATCGGTCCCTGGCAGCACTATGATGGCCTCTCCAAAGTTCAGTGGAGGACGAGTTGCCGATTCATCATTCCCATATTTGTAATCTTCTGATATGTCCCTTGGGAATTGCTGGTTAAATAGATCAAACTGAAGGACTTTGTACATGTGTGCGTTCAGCCACATGTTTATGAACCACCAGGGGCCTCCAAGGTTGCCGATGGGCTCACCTAACAACAGCTTCTTGGACACTTGATGCAGGAGGCGGTATACTGATCCAAGAAGATATCGGCCGAGAGGGAGTTTTGTTCCATCGGCTAGAAGCTCTGCTGCCGGGAGGTACATTGTGGTCGGTCCGACAGTTTTGCCACAGAAAATAAACTTCTCCAGCCACATGTTTAGAAAGATTGTGTTCTCTTTGGTTTACCGATCCAGTCTTTTGGTGCTCTTGAATATAATCGGTCCAGCCACCGATGTTCCGTGTGTTCACTTTATATTCAGCCTTCCGATGGAACAGGGCTGAGATATCGGCAGAAGAGACATCAAGGCCGGTCAGCATATGCACATCGGCAAGGGTAGGGGTGGCTAGTCCATGTCTAAATAAGAAAGCATTCATGGTGTCGGACCAGAAATAAGAGGCCGCTATCAGCATGTTCTCGTTTTTCTCCATATCGGCAATGGAGAGCCTGATGCACTGATCCAGGCTGCGTTCTGACCAGTAAACTTGCTGTGTTCTAATGACCCTAAGATACCAGTTCTTCCACCCCTTGGTGGGTTTGGGCCATGAACGAAAGGCGTATTTCCATGACCCTAAACTGAAACATTCAGATCTGAAGGGAATACGATTGGCTTCCACGTTGATCAGATAGCTAGGGTCAGGATTTCCCATTAGGCCTAGGCAGGTGAAGTTGGACTGCTCGAGAGGGATTACTACTTTGTTGTACAGTTCCTAGGTTTCGAAAAGAAAAAGAAGGATCAAAGAAAGAAAAGGGGAAAAATTGCAGAAATTCATACGGACAAGGGACTTGCAGAAAGAGTAAGGAAAAAATGGATTTACCTTGGGGATGTCGACTTGGATCGCCATTGGAGATGGGGGAGTTCTTGTGGTTCCTACTTGACTTGGGGAAAGTACTGTTGCTTGAGCTCGAGAAGGTGTTCTTCGGAGAAGATGCCGAGGTTGAAGACGTCGTGGTTGAAGATGGAGGTAGGTGAAAAGTGAAGGTAGGCCTAGGGTAAAAAGCAGATTGGACTGTGGTAATTTTTATAACCCTGGTCAGGGGTATTTTGGAATTTCTGCTCGTACTTTACAAGAATGTGGAAAGGCCTGCAGTGGATGTGCGCGATAATCAAGGAGATATGATCATATTTGCAACTGTTTGCGCTGTCATTGAGGAATTTTATTAATAAATTGCGGTTCTACGCGCGGGGATCGAGGAAGTTGTGCGGTTATCTCGGAAAGAACGACTATAGTAGAAAGAATTTTTGCGCGTAAAATGTTATACACTCCGAAATTGGGGGGCATGTGTTGACACCGTTTTTTGGCATGTGTCAAATGAGCTGAGACTTATGTGGATCGGTGGCAATTTTCTATCGGCATCCAGAAGTCATCGGTAAAATTTAGCAATGGGAGTGCACTGTAAGAAGGCTAAGTGTGTTGCCGATGAAAGCTAGATGATTCTTGCTGATAAAGGTTAATTGGTGAAGTTAAGTCATCAGGATTGCGAAATTTCCGATTGCCGATAAGGAGATGTTGCCGATGCCGATTGCCGATGGGCATGGAATGCCAATGGGCATAGGGTGATGTGGCAGTTAACGTCAGCAGAAAGTTGCCGGTGGCAAAAGAAGGAAATCGTAGATTAAAGGAGTCTGCCAATGGAAAGTTTTCATCGGAGCAAAGACATAAGGAAACTGGTGATTTTATACCAGTATTGTTATAGTAGTTTAAATCTGACTCTTGCATGAGTCGTTTGTTTTCCTTTAAAATAGGCGTGTTTGTTTAGGAAAATAATATTGTTACTTAGATCTGACTCCTGCGCGAGTCAGTTTCCTTAAAGTTAGGAGTTTGTTTTAGGGAAGGTACGAGTCGTGTCTCTGTACAACTCTCCATGCGGGAGTATAAATATGTGCCCAAGGGCTGCGTACAGATGAATCCAATCAAATAAAAATCAAATCAATTTACTCTTATTCTACTTTTATCGCAATTTACCCTTTATTGCATTAGTCTTAGTTTATCTACGAGTTCTTCAAGCTTCGACGGGCTGCATCACCTTGATCTCCGTCAAACCCTTGTAAGTTCTGCGTGGGAGTACCTTTGAGCTTTGACATCTAGGCGCATCGCTGTTGTCTCGTTCAACTCTGCTCTAGTTATCCTGATCAAGTCTGAGTCTTGGCATCCAGGCGTATCACCGTTGTCCTGTTCATATCTTGTTCTAGTTATTGTCCTTGTCGATTAACTGGTCAAATCGACTGGCACGCCTTCGGATATCGAATTCGGGTAATAGCCCGAGGTGTTCGCAGATCCTGACGCTTTTTGTGTCAACAGTAACCAATTCTCCATTCCATGATGGGGACATTCTAGGATGTAATCTTGGAAGCGCTCCCATGCTTCTAGAACGGACTCATCATGTTGTTCCTGAAAACTTGAAATCTTCCCACGGAGAGCATTGGTCTTCCCCATGGGAAAGAACTTTGCTAGGAAGTTGGTGGAACATAGTGCCCACGTGGTATTCTTCTCCTTGGTTGCATAGAACCACTGCTTCGCTCTTCCCAAGAGTGAGAATGGGAAAAGGCGAAGTAGTATGGCGTCTCTGGGGATGTCCTTGATGGTGAATGTGCTGCAAATCTCTAGGAAGTGTTGGAGATGAGCACTAGCGTCTTCGTGTGCCTTCCTACAGAACTGGTTTGCTTGCACCATGTTGATGAGCGCAGGCTTGAGCTCAAATGACCGATCAATGTCCACATCAGGTCCAGTGCGGATGTTGTCCGTGGTGGGGGCTGAGAACTCACGGATTGACTTGTTTGCCATGGCTTCAAACTCTGGTGTCAAGTCTCGAGCAATGTTTTGGTGATCTTCTCGGTTGGACGAAGCTTCAAGTTGAAATGTTGATGATGATGATGCTGTTACTTTCTTGAGCTTGGCTTTTGTCCTTCTGATTAATGCTTCGGGATTTTCAACAAAATTGTCTAGAAGATCAAACCTATTCATACATTACCCTGCATAAAATGATAGGAAAAATAGGCAAGAACAAGGGTAAGGCAGTATGAGTAGAGAGTTGATGTTTTCTCAATCTCATTAGTGATGCATGTGATAACTCATTTATTCCTTTGATAGCTAATCAACCTTCCCTGGCAACGGCGCCAAAAATGCTTGTTGACATCTCTTAACATCGTTACCAAAAATAGATTAATTTCTAGTCCTGATAACGGCGCTAAAAATAGTTACCACCTCTCATGCCACTTAAGCCAAGTTGTCATCCCCAGCATGGCGAGAGATGCGGTATTGAAATATGCATTTGCTCTTCTAATAAATATATAAATGTGTTTCTACAAGCGCACAGATTATACTGATGTAGCATTTTAACCAGGAGTATTCCAGGTATCGTTATTTATATTTTTACCACTGGGAAGGGATTCTAAGGAATAAATGAGAAATGAGTATCACTGCATGTGTAATGGTGAGTTTTCATCTATCTCTCTCAATACAGGATAAATGCCACATAAGATATAGATAATGAATGAATAGTTACAAAAGATAAATACTGATCAATATCGTATATAACCACATAAGACAATGATAAGCACCTCAATAGATACTCTAGCAAGTCATTAGCATGGAATTAGGAAGAACCACAAGAATGTTTCTCATCTTCCTTAGTAATCTCACTATGCATGATTATAATCTTATCTCGCCATGATTGCCAAGTATAATTGCACTAATCATAATATGCTAGACTGTCACTCCCGCGATCTACCTCACGATCCGGAATATAGGGTACAATCGCAGATAAATACGGTCTAGGCACCATGCCTACACAATATCTATCATTTACCCATAGTACTGATGGATAAACGCTATACGATCCTAAACATGAATATAGTTCAGATCTAACTACGCCAAGCATATAATCATAATTAACTAAGAACAATATAATTGAGAACATAATCGAATAGAGTAAAGTCATAATCAATATAATGAAGTAGAGCATAGTCATATTCATAATACTAAAGAACAAATGATGAACAATGAAAAACTAGGGAGAGAATTACCAAGAATCCTCTTGACAGATTCGGAAACCAATTGAAGATTGACTCCTTCTAGTTCTAGTCCTATGTAGCTATGCTAAACTAGAGATCTAGTTGATGTGGTGGCTCTAGGGCTTGATCAGGTACTTCTCCTCTTGAGATGGATATTGAATAATGAAATTAGGTCTTCTCCTCACGGTCAGGGGGCCTTCCTTATATAGCCTCCTCAAATGAACGTCAGCCGTCAGATCAAACCAACCTTAATGGAGGGTTTAGATGCAACCTCAAAGGCGGTGGAGGGAGGGTCCATGAGGCAGGCTATGATTGGGCCTTGACCTACGGCGGCCGCCCCAGGGGGTAGGGCAGGCGCCCTGCCCCTGGGCCCGCTGGCCCTCTCGTTTCTTCCCGCGCCTTCTTGACCCTTCTAGAGTATTCTTTTTCCTGCGGATGATAATTATCTCTATATAATCCTTACATGTGGGCCTTTCCTCTATATTTCCTGATATCCCCTGCAGAAATAGACATTCACCAAAACTCATGGAATTCTGTTAGTGTAAACCCTATTTCTAGTTATTGGTTTTATATAGATCCTTTTCTTTATTTAGTTGACGGTTGAATTTGGTATTTAAGGACCGTCAACGCATATCCAGTTTGGCATGTAAACCATATAACCATCTTTTTGGTTACTTGTTAGGGTTCAAGTTTCTACAGTGGGAGGAAGATCTTCCAAGTTTCTCAATGACGGAGAGAGACCACAATTCGAATCGAATTCCTATCCAGAAAGAGGTTTATTCCTCAATCACACCCAAGCCTCCCCCATTGGGGTGACTATTGACGGTCGTTAGCGTCAACTTTTTATACAATTATAAACACGATAAAGGGATCAATCACATATAAAAAAAATAGAAATATAGGGGGTTATCTAACAAATTCCATGAGTTTTGGTGTTCTATTATTTTCCCGGGACTATTTCAGAAAAAAGCATATAAAGGAAAGCAAATCAGGATAAATATCGAAATAAATCTGCGGGGAGATAGTTTCCATCGGACTCAGGAAGGACCCAGAAGGCACCCGAAGGAAGTGGGGCCCGAGAGGCCGACCACGAGTTGGAGAGTGTAGTTCTGGAGGAGTTCTTGCCTGTCGGTGCTTCTTTATTGCTATATTCTTTGGGATCAGATCCTCTTGCCTAGGGTTTGTATTTTGAGATACCCTGGTAGTTGACTTCTGGTTCAAGTAAGCAATATTATCCTTATCATTCTTTATGTTTGCAACTCTTCTTGAGTGCTTTGATCTTGATGGCCTCTTGATTAAAGTAGTAATTCATAGTGTAGTCATCGCCCTTAAAGATCATAAAAGATAATGCTTACCCAGTGATCAGAACTAAAAAGTCCTTGGTTCTTTCTCCTCTTATCAATAGTTATCTATACTTGTTTGTGAAAAGGGTTAAGTTAATATAGACCTAGTCTTCCTCATAACACTGTTCCTTTGGGGTCGATATTTAAAACTAGGTTATCTCGGCGAAGTGCTACATCGTTGTTTATCTGTGCGCTTACGGATAATTAATTTACTCGTTTTCTCTAAGAAATATCAACAAGCATTTCTGGCGCCGTTACCGGGGAATGGTTGTTTCTTCTTTGAGATTGATTTTAACTTTAGCTTAATCATGTATTATACTTTTATCTTTCTTTTTACTTTTCTGTATTACCTTATGGATTCTTAGTTTCGTTTATCGAGCACATAGATTCCAATCCACCCAATCTTTAACGTTACCACATGGATGAAAACTCTAGTCTAATACAATCAACTAAGCCTATCCTTTTTTATGACTATGAGCTACATCCCTATTTGATAGATATGATCCAGAAACAATCCTTTTTTCCAAAAACTAGACCTATCCTTTTATAGAGGAGGCTCCGAACGAGACCCATTCTATACCTTTTGGTCTATTTATCATTACCATATATGACATCTTCAACACCCTCACACTTTTTGTTTATAAAAACTTCAAAATGGTAGTTGTCTATGCATGTGTTTATAATAAATAATGCAGATCTCGTTGTATTAAAACTTGAGATAGGTGATGGAGGGGAAACCACTTCACCAAATCATATCTTAAAAGGTTTCCCAAGGACAACTTAATGTCCTAAAACCATCACCATTTAGATACTAACATAAATATTCACCTTTTCGTTGCCTAACATAAAAATTCAAGCTTGGGGGATAAACCACCATAAAAATACCTTTTGCCATGCTGCTACATTATCTAGGTTTTTTGTACTTTTAAAGGCATGCTATAATTGCTAAATTTTTAATCATGCTCTTTCATTCTCACTTGAGTAAATCTCTATAATACTTTCATGCTACCTTTGTTTGCTATAGTGTATGTTTAGGTTTTGAAGAATTTTCTTATATCTTTTAAATTATGCATGGTGCTTAGTTTAAATCAAAGGTATTTGGATATTACTTCTAAAGGCTTTTTTAATCTAAGCTTGGTTAGGTTAAAATGTCTTCCTAAATCAAATTAGACGTGGTGTCTAGGTTTATTATTGAATTGATAGTATGCTATAGTAGATATTGGATATTTTGTTGGACTAACCCCTGCAGGAAAACTTTCAAATCAAATTGGGAAAATCTAGAGATGAACTCATACGAAGACGAAGAGAGACACATGAACTTCAACAACCTTCACAAGAGAGACATAGCTAATTCATCAAGATAGATGAATTTCATGGAGCGAGGAGAAGACAAGGATAACCTTAGACCACTCAATCCATGGAAGAGAGGGTGAACAAACTTCAAGACAAGACCTACAAAAATATCAAGATCAGAGGAACAAAGGAGACAAGCCATTAAGGCACAACCAGTTGATCAAAGGAAGCTTCCATGAAGTGTTACAACACCATCATTCTTCAATAAGGTAAAGGTAAGTAATCATCACTCTAAAAGCATCCCTTTGATTCTGGTATTTATATTTACAAAAGATCTAAACATGTTTGAGCTACAACTTTATTTGATACAACCTCATTAACTCAACATGTTAAAGTTCTTTAAAGCTTGTTTCTAGTACCACCTTCTTGTCCTCACAAATTTAACCATATGGGCAAAATGTTACACATCCAACCTTGGAAGATGATGATCTCAAATTTATACATTATTCATAATCTTTCCATGTGCTTAAGCAATCTATTTTGCTAAGTGTTGTTAAAATGCTACTTACCTTTTGAACTCATCACCCATGTTATGGTTAAACTAAACTTTGCTCAATATGTTTAGGCTAGAGAAGAATGAATAAAGTTTTGGTTATGTTGGTGTTTTCCCACCAACGGAGCCCATGCACTTGATCTCTGCCTTGTTTATATGAGCATGACACTTCTTCACATTGCCATCAAGAGTTTGGGTGGATGACACCCTACCAATGAAGATAGGAGATTCAAGAGACCTATCGTCCCAATCTCCATTGAAGCTTACACTCTTGAAGAAGGTGTCTGTGACCTTGGAGCAAGTATCAACATCATGTCAAGTCTGTAGATCAGACACTACGCTATCCCAAGGCAATTCCTTAATATATCAGCATACGAGTTGGACACTCGTTCATACCGGTAAACCTTGTGATTAGAGAAACAGGCGAAGATGAGAGATCACTCATTATCTTGGGACGCCCAATCTTAAGAACAACTAATGCCATCATCTACACGGATAGCATCAAGATCTGTTTCATGATCAAGGATGAGAAGGAGAGATTCACTTTCACGAAGCATACACTCAAGGCTCTCACTCATCCTTAGAGGTCATACATCTACAAGGATACAACTGTTGCTACAAGAAAGAAGAACATCAACAATAGAGGGAGGAAGAGTAAAGCTCAAGAACCAAGAGAAGACCCAGATGATTCGATTGATTCAGGGTATGGCCAACTCCTTCTATCACAATACCTTGCTAAGCTGGTGATCAAAGAGTACCTACCATTGATTACAAGATCAAGGAAAGTACATTCTATAAGATATTTTGCAATATTGGATCAAGCGGTAACATAGTAGCCTATCAACATTTATATGGCAGTAGGCCACTGTACCAGACAAAGGTACAGCTCTAGCTAGCGAATCAATCATTTTGATTTCTGGAGGGAATAACAAAAGACATCATGATTAGAGATCACTATATTCCTGCCAACTTTATGGTTCTGGATATGAGAGAGGAAGATGGAGTCTACCTCATTGAAGGAAGACCTTTCCTCAACACCACTAGCACTATCATCTTCATATCAAGAGAGGACCACTTCCAATTTCTTAAAGAGAAGACAGATTGCTACTTCAATAAGCATCGCTCTCAATGCCAAATGAAACAAGCCACCAAGGATGGATGGGCAGACTATCCAGGAGAAAGTCAAGATATGAAGACCAATCCCATAATGAAGATAAAAGATCTCCTAAGGAAGAAAGTTGTACCACCAACAGAGGATGTATCACTTTCTATAGAGAGCAAAGAAGTAGAACCTCAAAATAGTGAATCATAGGAAGTGAAACCTCAAACTAAGAAAGGGTGAAAGAAGAAACAGACTTCATCAGAACATCAACACAAGGTGAGCAAACATCCAAGTCCCCATCAGGATTGGACAACGTTCCTGAAGATATTTGAACCAGAAGAGATGTCCGGTTCGACGGACCTAAATCTTCGAACCTTGACTGAAAGGTAAACCTTGTAAGTTATCTACATATTTACTTCTCCATTAGATTAGTTGTATTCTAGCATATCACTTATAGGTATTCCTAGCATTATTCTCATTCCTCATGTCCTCCAGTGCATAAGAATCTTAATAATAGCATATCTACATTTCTCCATTGCTTTGTAAAAAGAAAAGTCTTTAAGCCCCATTTGAATAAGTTTTCCAACTGTTTACTGTGGAGGCATTAAAATATTGCATTAGTCATCTGCATCATAAAAATATGGGGAAATTAGCTTCTAGACACTCAAAGTGACCACCCTTTGTTGTTGGGCACTAAAAATTGAGCAATGTGCTAGAGGACACTTGGGTTCTTGGCAAATTTGCTGGTGGACATCGCACCTAATAAAATATTCTAACAAAATAGATATAAAATCATATAAGTTCCCAAAAAGTATACTATAAAAAATTTTATGCTCTACATGATGGGAACTATAGAGTAAAAATGTTGTTTTGCACTAAAATGATCATTTTCCTCTCTTTATAAATAGACAAAGTTAACAATAGTTAATTATTTTCATATATTTGTAGGACACTAAAAATCTTGGAAAAATCATAGAATGTGTACATCACTAAATCATGACTATGCTAAAAATATTAGTTCAAAACAATAAATTTTAATATATCAATTAAGCTCGAGAAGAGATAAATCTATAATTCAGTGATGCTAAATATACCATTATAAACTTTATTATTTTGAGCTAATATTTTTTCCATAGTCAAGATTTGGTGATATACGCATTATGTGATTTTTTCCAAGATTTTTGGTGTCCTACAAATATATGAAAAAATTAACTGTGATTAACTTTGTATATTTATGAATATGAGCAAAATGATCATTTTAATGCAAAACTATATTATTACTTTATAGTTCTCATTATGTAGATTCTAGAAAAATTTATAGTATAATTTTTTGGTACTTATATGATTTTATATCTATTTTATTAAAATATATTTATTGGGTACGGTGACTACCGTCAAATTTGGCAAGAACCAAAGTGTCCTTCAGCAAATCGCTCTATTTTCAGTGTCCAACAGCAAAAGGTGGTCACTTTGAGTGTCCAAGAGCCAATTTTCCCTCAAAATATATAAACCCCCATGTGAGAGAACTTATGGTAACACCATAAGGGAATTTACTATGGTGGCATAAAAATAATTTTATTTCTCTTGCATTATAAAATAGAAAATCCTGAAAAGAGATGAGATATTTAATTCCTGCTAAAATCTATTAAAGTTTAAATTAGCTCATAAGAATATTCAATTACTCTTTTGGCTGACCGCTAACCCCATATCATAATGGAGCCTTGAGTTTTGTTTGTTCTTGTCAGAGTATAACCATGCAGGATTAAAAGCACCAAGGAGGAGTGAGTCTAATTAGGAGGCTACTACTGAGAAGCTGACTCCAAGGATCATTCAAAGCAACCATAGCAAACATCCATCTTGGGGGAGAGCATCCCACAGTTATCAGGTAAGTATACCTATGCGATTATCGAGTCTATCTTATAGTCATAAAATATCAAAAATATGTGAGCACATGAAGGTTCACCATAGTATCATAAGAAAATTTAAAATTGCCAAAAATATGTGGGCACATGAAGGTCCACGTTTGTCAAGTCTTAAGAATCCTAAATAAAGATATATTAGTTAGGGTGTGTGTTTAATTTGCTTAGAGTCAATAAAAGCCATGAACAATAATTTTGTCTTGGAGATGATGAATAGTTGCTCTGCTATAACCTTTACAAGTACCTAGTTTTCAAACTTAAATTCTCTTGGGTTTTAGATAGAACTGCTTTGATATAAGAATTTACTTTGAACCTGAAACTTGTGGAAGCATATACCTAAACTAAGTCTAAGTGGTTGGGAGATATGACATGAAAGCCTAGCTGCTATTTATCTTACTCCTAGCAATACTAAGTTCTGGTGATTTATCTTTTGAAAATTTAAAATCTTACATGATGAGCTCTTGTATGACATAGTTTTAATTCCTACCAAAGACATATACATTTATATATACATCTAGATTAGGAAGACTCATTCATCCTACTTGTCTTTGTATTGAGTGTTGTCAACCTTTAGACCCTATGAAGAGTCTCGTCATACTTTTAAATCAAGATCACGCGCACACCACCCAAATATGCACTACTCTACACTGGAGTAGGCGCAACAACATGCCATTCATCCACCAGAAAAAAGGTCTTACTCTAACATTGATAGTAACCACCACCAAAAATATTCATTCTATTTTCATTCAATAAATGCTCCAAAGTTCTTGATATATTCTCTCAATAGTTTTTCTTGGTGATAGAGGTATGAGCTATGCAAAAGCTATTAGAAAAAAAGAGAGACAAGGAAAAGGAAAAAGAGAAAGAGAGGAATTAAAAATGGACAAGTGTTCGACACACTTCTTAGGAAAAAAAAAAAATAAAGAATAAGGTAGCTCATACTCTCTAGCCATGTTGTTCAAAATTTCCAAATTCCAAAAGAGAGATTCATTTCAAGGAGAAAAGTAGAATTAGGTTTTCACCATCACCACCATATATCCACCATATATCTATCATATCCACACACATGCACATCTTGTTTAATTGTATGACTTGACTCTCTCTGTGGATCTATTGTTTGACTTTACAATATATACAAAGTAAGTATCCTAACCTTGTTAAGCCATTCCTATGAACTCCACTATATTTACTAGTGTAGGAGGGCATGACATCATTAATGCCCACAAATACGAAAACTAGACAAGGTTGTCACTCTCTTGCTAGCTACCACAAACAAACCGTGCAACAAGCGATAACCAAAGGCAAGATTAAGTATAAGCACCATTCTTACACCTACTCTTACTACTCTAATCGTGTATACGACAACTAAAGCACCCTATGATAGGTGATGATCGCATACAAATTGCAAAAAATTGCAATTGGTACTCAAAATACTTCAATTGGTACACGCAAGAAATAGGCCAATTCGGCAGCTTTTTGTTCAATTTCTCGTGGAGTAAAAAACTTCTCATCAGTACGAGTCAAGGGAATGACCCCCTGGCCCCGCAGAAGGCCACAAGGATCTCAATCTAGTTTATAACAACTAAATGACAAGATAAACCACAACAATACTATAGCAAGTATAATATTGCACAAAGTAAAGACTAAGTCAAGTAAAGAAGGATTATTGCATAAATAAGTAGTCTTACAAAAGAGGAAAGATACAAGAGCTTATACCAGATTCTCCATGAAGACAATATTAGGAAATCCTGAGCAAAGCTCAACTCAACTCAACTCTAACTCCCACACTAGAGAACACCACTAGACTAATCTCCACTTGAGAACAAGAGTGGCTTGTATGGATTACATCATGACTAGAGAGGGGGGTTTGAGCCTCTATTTATAGTGGGGGTGGAGTAGGGGCTACTCCATCGCCACGTCATTGATCCAAGAGGCTTCAAATCTCCACCCTTGGATCCAACCGCCTCTAAACCGACTTAGAGTGGATGGTCTTGATCATCAACATGTGCTAAACAGGTATGACAGTTACCAGGACCTGCACCGACCTAGGGGAGGTCAGCCAACCCCTCTATGGCCTGTGGGCCATGCCTTGGTCTTCTAGAAGCAGCCCCACTGGTCAAGGACCAAGTGAGGGGCTGGTGGGCCCTTTGGGAGGTTGGTCGACCCCCCTCGGGGTCTCTAGCCCACCTCGGCCTTCTAGATGTTGGTCCCACTTGTCATTTGGCTGAGTTGGTTCTTCTGAGTTGTTTTGTCATGTTAATCTCCTTGATGTGGGCCCATGGATCCATTTAAGTTGCATGAGAGCCGTTGGGAGAAAACACAGAGTGATCCAAGGGTTGAGTTCCACTCTGAGGTGCTTCTCCTGGATCATGGCCAGAGGAGAGAGCTGGTGGGCCCTATAGGAGGTCGGCCGACCCCCTATGTGGGTCCCACTGGCTCTCCTTTGCTCCATTTCTTTAATCCTACAATCAAATACTCATGGACATGCGGAACTTGTTGTTTTTTAAAAAATGCTCATGATATGATTGTTTTATCCTTGATCCTGAGTTTGTTGGCAGCATCTTAGTTATATAAAAGTGTGTAATTCTTGGTGCCAACAGGGAGCTCATTGACGGTCGTTAGCGTCAACTTTTTATACAATTATAAACATGATAAATGGATCAATCACATATAAAACAATAGAAATATAGGGGGTTATCTAACAAATTCCACGAGTTTTGGTGTTCTATTATTTTCCAGGGACTATTATAGAAAAAGCATATAAAGGAAAGCAAATCAGGATAAATATCAGAATAAATCCTCAGGAAGATAGTTTCCATCGGACTCAGGAAGGACCCAGAAGGCACCCGAAGGAAGTGGGGCCTGAGAGGCCGACCTAGAGGGCCGGCCGACATGGGCCCATGTCAGGCGGCACCCCCCTGGCCCGCTTGCCGCCGCCTTCTGGAAGCTTCCTCCACCGCCTTTGAGGAGTCATCAAGGCCCTACGTTAAGTCGGTTTGATCCAACGGTTGTTGTTCATCCCACCGGGCTATAAATAGAGCCCTGTACCCCCTCCTAGACCCAAGCTAGATCAGAAGCTCAAGAGCATGAAGCCCTAATTCATATCTAGTAGATCTAGGTCAGCAATCAAGAGAGACTAGTTCCATGTAGATCTAGCTCTATTTAGAGATTAGAGATTTAGAGTTGGAGAGTGTAGTTCTGGAGGAGTTCTGACATGTCGGTGCTTCTTCATTGTTGTATTCTTTGGGATTAGATCCTCTCGCCCAGGATTTGTATTCTAAGATACCCTGGTAGTCGACTTCTGGTTCAAGTAAGCAATATTATCCTGATCGTTCTTTATGTTTGCAACTCTTCTTGAGTGATTTGATCTTGATGGCCTCTTGATTAAAGTAGTAATTCGTAGTGTAGGCGTGGTTCCTAGGCTAGGTTAACTTGTGAATGTCCCTAGATTTTCTGGATAATGGTGTCTCGCGTAGGTGACTCTTATAGCTATGTTGATTCCTCTGTAGTCCGTTTCCCATAATAGGTTTGGCAGGCATATAGGTGCTTGGTAGGAGAGAACTCTGTTTTCTGCTCTTATTTAAGTCATCGCCCTTAAAGATCATAAAAGATAATGCTTACCCAGTGACCAGAACTAGATAGTCCTTGGTTCTTTCTCCTCTTATCAATAGTTATCTATACTTGTTTGTGAAATGGGTTAAGTTAATATAGACTTAGTCTTCCTCATAACATCGTTCCTTTGGGTTCGATAATTAAAACTGGGTTATCTCGGTGAAGTGCTACATCTTGTTTATCTGTGCACTGGCAGATAATTAATTTACTCATTTGCTCTAAGAAATATCAACAGTGACTTTGATGGGTCACCTTCAGTATAATTCGGGTTTACGCCATGGATCCCCAGCTACAGGCATAAGTAGCGAATCACAGTAGCCCGGTCGATCAAGCAGAGCCTGCCCTTGGTGCCAGGCCAGGATGATCAGGTCATACTTCCCCACAACTAGTCTGCCGCTCGCGGCCTTCATGACCCAAGTATGCAGGGATTCCGTCCTGAACTACAAATTTAGGCTTCGCGGTCAAAACAAGTTATTCGGCCAGCTATGAAGCACGCATGTGTTCCATCTCAATAGATGTCCAACCACAGTGCAGTGACTAACAACACAGACGGAGAGAACCCGCTCACAAGACCTCCATGTCAAGTGGCTCACATAAACCTTGTTCGCCCGGTCTCGATTTATTACTTCCACATGGTTATTTTCCACGATAGCAAATATAGCTAACTGTGATTAGTATCATCTTATATCTCGCAGGGGATAGGAAATCACCTGACTTCTACCGGTCTAAGCATGGCTAAGCATATGTTTCGATCCTAGGCCTATAGGTTTCTTTTTAGTTGGACAAGGAAGGTAATGTAGTAAGGGTTTCATTCAACTCCTATTAACTTAATGCACAAACAAGATGGTAATTATAAGTGAATACTTTAAAAAGAGAGTAGGAGGCTTGTAATGCTCCGAGGCTTGCCTTGGGAACCGACACAAAGTCAGCGCTAGTTAGATGACACTCACTTGGCGAGCTCTTCTGATCCACTCTTGCACTCCAGGGTTGTTCCGTCTTCTGGATTCATCCATCAACACCATCTTTGGGTTAGTTCCACCAAACCCCATCTTCAGGTTTGGCTTCAACCACCACATCTCCATGTAGTGTACCTATCGTACCTAAATGAGATGCAAGATGCACATGTATGAATACAAAGAAAGAAACCCTAGACAAATACATGTATTCAACACAAGCACAAGATTATGCCATACATGCATAAGCACTTGGAATTATAATTAGTTATCACTCAAACATATCACAAGAGGATAGCAAGCATATCAAGTGTAACATGCTAGTTAACTTCATCCAAGCTAAGACATTACAAACATGCAACAAATGAGAACTACTCAACAATGATAGCATACAAGAACTAGGGTTGTGTTGACGGTCGTTAATGTCAACTTTTAATACAATTATAAACATAATAAATGGATCAATCAGATATAAAATCTAGAAAATATAGGGGTTTATCTAACAAATTCCACAAGTTTTGGTGTTCTATTATTTTCTAGGGACTATTCCAGAAAAGAGCAATAAAGAGAATCAAATTAGAGAAGATATCGAACAAATCCTGCAGAGATATAGTTGCCAATCAACTCACAGAGGATCCCAAAGAGCAAGTGGGTTAGGTGGTATGTATTATGTACGCGTGGAGTCTAGATATTATATGTACCTACGGATGTCTCCTGATGTGCCGTGTTGTGTGGTAGTTTGTGTAGGTGACTCTTATAGCTACGTTGATTCCTCTGTATTCCACCCTTGGCACATAGGCCTGGCAGAGCGTGGTCGCGACGGAGGTGACGGTTCCATATTAATAGCCTCCCTAGTTGATGCTCCTTATGATGTTTTCTGAGTCAGTTATGCTATAGATGATAGTATGTGGGTAGGGGTGTGCTTAGTTCCTTTTTATTTGGTAATTACTTAGGATTCTTTTACTCTAGACGAATCTCGAGTTGCCTGACTTTATTATTAGTGAGTCTGTATTTCTATCTCCGGAATACCATTTATCTTCTACCTTTATTATCATATTTATTTATCTTGACATGACTTACCCATGCTAAAGCATTAGAAAGGTTGGTCTAATCTTAGGTCTACACATTTATAGTCTAAACTATATGCATTTAGGGTTCCTTTTCTATCCCTGTTTAATTCCTGCAATTAATTGAAAGTTTTCCTTTTGGCATAAACAAATCAATGATACTCGGAGAATCTCACTGGGTGAAATGCTACAATAGGAGAATTATCTCTGCGCTTACAGATATATTCTAGAGAATTATTTTATAAATTGTCAAGTGTAGATTATTTCAACATTTTCTGATACCATGCTAGGGATGACAACTTAGTGTTAAGTGATGTTAAAAGATGACTCCTGCATTTTTGGTACCTTGCTAAGGATGGAAATTTATTTCTATTTTTAGTATGTTGCTAAGAAATGTCAACAAGCATTTCTGGCGCTATTGCCGGGGAAGTGATGATCAATTTAATTTGCCAGGGTATAATTTAATAGGGAAGTTCTTACAAAGATATTTTAAAAGAAAAGAGAAATATGGCTTTAGACATAAATACCTATAGATAGACCACAACCTTTTGCTTTGGCAGGCTTACCCTTGTTTTGACTTTGTCTACATTCTATATAGGGTAAGTTCAGTCTTGGTTGTGAAGCATCAATTCATATCAATCAGATACAACCAAGGAGGAGAAGCTTCACATCAGTTGGAGAAGCTATGGCTGAGAACACCCTACGTGAATTCTCTGCACCAAGCATTGAGAATATTCAAGCTGGACTAGAGCTCAACATTGAAGATCATGACTATGAACTCAAGCCAAGCCTCATCAACATGGTGCAAGCTATCATTTAAACGAAGGAAGGATGAAGATGCCAGTGTTCATCTTCAGAATTTTCTGGAGATTTTCAGCACCATCAACATCAAGAACATATCTCAAGATGTCGTGCTACTTCGCTTGTTTCCTTTCTCATTGGAAGGAAGAGTGAAGTAGTGGTTCTATCAGAGTAAAGATCGGATCAAGACATGGGAAGAATGTTCAAAAGCTTTCCTAGAGAAGTTTTTCCCTATAAGTAAGACCAATGCCTTACGAGGAAAGGTTTCAGAATTTTGTCAGCAGAAAGGTGAACCTATTCCAGAACCTTAGGACCATTTTCAAGAATACATTTCAGATTGCCCACATCATGGAATGGAAGAATGGTTGCTCATGCAAACATTCTACCACGGATTAGTTCCAAAATCATGTGAACAACTAGATGCCACTGCTAATGGATCATTTATGTCACTCACCCCTGGAAGAGCTAGAAGTTTATTGGAAAAGATGGCAGAAAATCAAAATTGGACATGCACCTGTCATGATTGTCATATGAATGAAGCAGTTCCAAAGGATGTGTGTGCACTATCAACCAATATGGATGTATTATTGAATTGGCTAGAGCAAAGAGCCAATTACAAAAGAGATCGTCAAGCCATTCAAGATGCATCCAATGCTCAGAATCAATGTAGAGTTGAATTTTCTAATCCTCGAGAAGACATCAATACAATCATCAAATTAACTCCACAGAAGCAAGAAGGGAGTCAACCTCAGTCTACCAGTCAAGGTAAGTACCAAGGTAATTTTTCTAGTCAAAGACTTTCACCTTTAAGAGAATTAATATTGGAACAAACTAAAGTTAATGAAAGTATTAATAACAAGCTTGCTTATAATGACCAAATCTTAGAAGGAATAAATTCTAAGTTAGATAATTTCTCTTCTACTACAAAAGAACAAATGATATTTAATAAGAAGATAGAATTACAAATAGCACATTTGGCTTCTACTCCATCTACTATCACTAACCATGAGCAAGTAAAAGGAATAACTACAACAAAAGGTAAGTCTACTCGTGATCCACCTTATCCAGAAGGGGCACGTAGTTCACCACAGTTAGTGCATGAAGAGAGAGAAGTAGACAAACCAGAAGAAGTTCTACTACAAGATTACCATGACACCCCTCTCCTACCATTCCCACGTAGAAATAAGAAGGCCAAAGAAGATGAACAATTTGGTAAGTTTGTAGAGGTAATTCAAAAGTTATATGTCAACATTCCGTTGCTAGATGCCATGCAGGTACCTACATACGCGAAGATATAAGGGACAACCTCAATAAGAAAATACCACTACCTTCTATTGAAATCATCAAGTTAACAGAGGAGTGTAGTGCGGCAATTCTGAATTCTTCTCCTATCAAGAAGAAGGATCCAGGTGTCCCCACTATTGATTGCTCAATCGAAAATCAAAGATTTCAAAATGATTTATGTGATCTTGGAGCAAGCGTCAGCGTCATGCCCAAGAAAGTCTTTGACAAGCTCAACTACTCTACGCTCACACCCACATCAATGTGTGTGCAACTAGCCGACCAATCGGTTCACTACCCAGCAGGGATTGCAGAGAATATCCCGATGAAAATTGGAAACCTTTTCATTCATGTAGAGTTTGTAGTACTTGACATGCAGGAAGAAATGAAGACACCACTCATCCTTGGGAGACCATTCCTTAACACTGCAAATGCACACATTAATGTCGGGGCTGGAGAAATCAAATTCATCATTAATGGAGAAGAAGTACATTTCGCATTCAAGCCAAGACCGGAGCAATGTCAGAACTTATAGTGTCATGAGAAACAAGAATCAAGGTCATCATCTCTAGTGCAAGAGATCAAGCTTGAAGAATAATCAATTTAGAGAAGTCCGACCGGTGGACTTAAAACCCGCGAACCTTCGCCGGGAGGTAACTCAGTAAGTTATCAGGCAATTTAATTCCGCATTACTTTTCAAGCATTATTTTAAGCATTGCATTAATAAAACAAAATAAAAATATTTATTCCAAGGTAGAGTAATTAATATTTATAGTAAGTAGTTTCAGTATCAGAAAATTACAAAAAGACCGTCATTAGAATTCTTATTTTTCATAGATTCATAAAAGTAATTTAGTTTTTCATTCTTGCACTTTTATACCGTATAAATATGAGAGATATGTGGGCTCCACACATCACCTTACCATCACCCACACATCACCTCACACCTATCACCATGCACTACCATCCATTTTCCATTCATTCATGCATGCACCACCAGCCAAAACTCCTTTACCACCGAAAGGAGCACCTAACATGCATGCATCAGATCATGTTAATCAAGTAGAGGATACCAGCAAGAGCAGGAGGCAGGAAGCCATGAGGTGGTCCCGGCCGGCCCCACACCATGCCGGGCGGTGTAACACCCTAAAATTTGCTTCTTGTGAAATAGAGATAAAATGCTTTAATTATGAATTTTTGTGCTCATGGAACATAAGAAAAATAAAAGTTTTCACTTAATTAAAATTTATCCTAGGGTTAGCAACATGTTGATGCATTCATGTCTTTGCATTTTCTTTACTATGGTGAGTGGTTTTGATCAAATCAAAAGGGATTCAAAATCTTATGAAAATCAATTCGAAAATGATTTGGAAATAAAAGAAAAAAAAAGTCAAAACCTTTCCTCCCTCCTATCTGGTGCAAAGGCTCGCTTGGCCTTCCACTTCCCCTTACCTCCCTCCAATTCCCACAGGCCCAACCCCCTGTCTCTCCTTGGGCTCGCTCTCCCCTCTGGCCCTTCATTCCATGCTAGGCCCAGCAGGCCGGCCCAGTACCGCGCGCTGTGGCAACCGGCCCGAGCGCCTCCCTCCCTATCTCTCTGCAATAGGGCCCAGCTCATCAGTCCTTTCCCCAACCTCCCTTCCCCTCTCACGAGTAGATGCTCTGTTCTCAGCAATCGCCGGCTCGCTCCCCACTCCCAGTCCCATTCGGCCGCTCCCACGTCTCTCGCTCTCTCTTGCATGTCGCGCCCCTTGGCCGTCGCCCGTCGCCGGGGCCGGCGTGAGTACACACAACTGAACGCAGAGATGAATTTAGCGACGAGGAAGCCGGCTGGGCAAACCCCCAAGCCTTGGCTCTGTATTTGGTTGTCTGAATTGTGATAGTGTTCTCAGTCTTAGTACAAGGGTATAAGAACCCGACACACACACTCACCGACGTAGCGGCCCCACATGACAGAGTTAACTCACACAAAAGCGTAAAACAGCAAAGGCGTTATCCCTCTTCTTCTACCTCCTGTATCCTCTGTCTCCACCGGTGCGACACTTCCCCCCCTTGGATTGCCGCTTGTCCCCAAGCGGGTGCTTCTGGGAAACGCCGTTTGAGCACGTAGTAGTCCTCCTAGGTTGTTGCTGTGGAAGGTAGGCCCATCCACGAGACTTTGACTTGCGGGATGGCGACATTACCTTTACGGACGAGGCGCCGATCGACGATGTCTTTGGGTACAGCTTGGGTGGCTTGCAGGTCTGTAGTCATTAGCAGTGAATCATAAACTGGCGTTGCATTAGGGATAAATGGCTTCAACTATGAAATATGGAAGACATTGTGAATCTGTGAGCCTGCCGGTAGTTGTAGCTTGTAAGCAGCCGAGGCGATCTTTTCTAGAACTTGATACGGGCCGTAGTAGCGGAGCGCCAACTTAGGATATGGGCGGTTAGCTACTGATGACTGGGTATATGGCTGGAGCTTCAAGAGTACCTGATCACCGACTGTGAAGCTGAAATCCTTGCGTTTTCTGTCTGCCAATTGTTTCATACGGTTCTGAGCGCGGGCCAAGTTCTGTTTTAGAGACTCCATATGACCCTCCCGATTCATGACCAGTTCCTGCACCTCTGCTGGAGTGTCAGGTGTAATTGTTGGGACATTGCCGATGTTGCAGTCATAACCATAGAGAGCTTTGAAAGGAGAGCAACCGATGGAAGTGTGGTAGGAGGAGTTATACCAGAGCTCGGCCAATGGTAACCAATCCTTCCAAGTGGTCGGGTAATGCTGAATAGAGCATCGTAGGTACATCTCGACACATTGATTCAGTCATTCGGTTTGGCCATCTGATTGAGGATGATAGGCAGTTGTGAAATGAAGATCCACCTTGTAGATTTTGAATAGTGTTCTCCAGAAAGTGCTCATGAAGATTGTGTCTCTGTCAGTCACAATTGTCTTGGGGAGGCCATGCAGTTTGACAATGTTCTCCAGAAAGACTTGTGCTATGGTGATAGCATTATAGGGGTGTTTGAGAGCAATGAAGTGGGCATATTTGGTTAACCAATCCACTATGACTAAGAGAACACTGTAGCCCTGTGACTTGGGTAACCCTTCGATAAAGTCCATGGAGAGGTCTTGCCAAATGCCTTCTGGTATAGGCAGGGGTTGTAAAAGACCCAGAGGATGAGTGTTACTTGCTTTGGTTTGCTAGAAAATTGCACATTGGTGAACAAAAGATTCCACATCTTTCCTCATACCTTTCCAAGCAAAATGAGGTTTGAGCTTGTGGAAGGTAGCAACTGTGCCCGAATGGCCACCAAGGGCACTTGAATGACATGCAGCAATAATCTTGGTTTGTAGAGCCGAATTGTTCCCAATCCAAACCTTGTTGTTGTGTCTAATGAGGCCTTTTTCCAAGGAATAACCTTCTTGATTAGGACTGGACAAAGCAAGTTGTTGTAGCAGGTTTTGGGCATGGGAGTTAGTAGTATAGGAGTTCATACATCCTGAATCTAAGCAGGTTGTACAGCTGAAACTGCCTGGATGGCTAATAGGTGTGCAACTCTAGACAGTGCATCAACAGCTTTGTTTTCCTTGACTTTTCTATAGAGAATCTGAAAATCCAGTCCCATTAGTCTGGTCATTGCTTTTCTTTTCAGTTCAGAGTGTAAGTTTTGGTCATTGAGGTATGACAGAGACTTGTGATCAGTCAGAATGGTGAATTTGCTTCGTTGGAGGTAGTGTCTCCATCTCTCTACTGCCATGATGAGGGCTAGAAACTCTTTCTCATATATAGAGAGTGTTTGATTTTTACCTGTTAAGGCCTTGCTGAGGTATGCCATTGGTCTGCCATGTTGAGTGAGTACTGCTCCAATACCACTTTGACAGGCATCAGTTTCCACTATGAAAGGTTCTTGAAAGTCGGGGAGGGCTAACACAGGGTCTATGTCATTGTCTGTTTGACTGTGGTAAATGCTTCCTGAGCTTCAGTAGACCAGACAAATTGCTTAAGCTTGAGAATTGATGTGAGGGGTTTTGTGAGGAGACCATAGCCTTTCACAAAACGTCTATAGTATCCAGTTAGACCAAGAAAACCTCTTAGTTCAGTCATGGTTGTTGGTGTAGGCCATGCAAGCATATTAGCTATCTTGGTTGGGTCTGTAGAGACTCCCTGTTTGGATATGATGTGACCCAGATATTCCAAACTAGGCTGAGCAAAAGAGCACTTTCTCTCCTTTAAGAAAAGATGATGTTGTCTTAACAGTTCAAATACCTCTTGTAACTGATCCACATGGTCACTCAGTGAAGGACTGTAGATGAGGATATCATCTAAGAAGACTAACACAGACTTCCTGAGCAGTGGTTGCAAGATTTGATTCATCAGGCATTGGAAAGTTGCAGGGGCATTTGTTAGGCCGAAAGGCATCACCTTGTATTGGTAGTGGCCTTGGTGAGTCTTGAAAGTTGTCCTGTATTCATCCTCTGGTTGCATCCTGACCTGATGGTACCCTGCCTTCATGTCCAACTTGGTGAAATACTGTGCACCTTGGAGTTCATCAAGGATCTCCTCAATGACTGGCATAGGAAATCTATTTTTGATTGTGAGGTCATTTAGCTTCCTGTAATCCACACACATGCGCCAAGTGCCATCATTATTTTTGACTAGAAGTACTGGTGAGGCAAAAGGGCTTTGGCTGTGGGTAATGAAGCTAGAAGTAAGAAGTTCTTGAACTTGCTGTTCTATTTCATTTTTGTGGTGGGGGAGTAATGATATGGTCTACTATTGATAGGAACAACTCCAGGGATTAGTGGGATGGTATGGTCATAGGTTCTGTGAGGTGGTAAGGTTTTTGGATCTTGGAAAATATCTCTGTATTGGAGTAGGAGGTGTTGGAGAGGTTCTGGTGGAGAAGGTGTTTTGGCTGTGGGTGGTGGAGTTGGGGTGTGGTTTGGAGCAGCACATATGCCCAGACATCATTGGCTTTAGCAGACTTGAAGGTCTTTGGTGCTAAAATGGAGGTTAGGGTGGTAGTAGGGGAAGGATACCTTGTAATGTGATTGGATGGCCCTGGTGTTGAAAAGACATTGTCTTGTTACTCCAATCTATACTCATCTGGGGGTGAGCTTCCAACCAGTCATAGCCTAGGATTGCATCATTTGGCTGCATATCTAGAACAATCATATTGTTGGATAATGTGTGGCCTTGGCATAACCATTGTAAGTTCTCTGCCATGAAGTCTGTGGTGATTGAGTCCCCATTTGCTAGTTGTACTGTCCTGGGAGGCACTGGTACTAGTGGTATATGAGCCATATCCACAAAGTGTTGGCTGACAAAACTATGAGAGCTGCCACTGTCCAATAGGATGAGCATGGTTTTATCTCTGACCTTTGCTTTGAACTTCAGATAGTTATGAGTGTCCTTTGTGGTCAGGGCATTGAGGGAGAGCTGGCAAAATCGCTCATGTAGTTCATCTTCAGTGGCAAGATCATTCAGGACATCATCAGAGAGCTCTCTGTCTAAGTCCAGCTCATTGACTACTAAGGCATTGACTTGAGGTTTTTGTCTGTGCTTGCAGACAGCCATATGGCCTGGGACAAAAGCTTCACAATTGAAACACAAATTGTTTGCTTTTCTGTAGTCCCTCAGTTGTCTGTCCTTCCACAAGGAAGTAGGTGCTTGATTAGTGGTAGCTTCAACTCTTTGTTGGTTGTGACCTCTGAAAGGGTATTGTGGTCGCCCAAATCTAGGTTTGGTCCTCTCCTGGATCTGCTCTTGGACTCCAGCTAGTGTGGATGCTTTGAGTACAGTAGTTGGCATCTGGCCTTCTACCATCCCCTTAATCTCGTTCTTGAGGCCATTGATATACCGTTGTGTAAAAAATACATCATCATAACCAGAGTGGTGCATGTTGATGTTGTATTGGAGGTTCTGGAACTTGTTGGTGTAATCCTCCACTGTGGAGTTGTGTCTCAGGTGCAGCAGATCATGCATTGCTGCTCTAAAGTCATCAGAGCCAAATTCCTGCTCCACTTCACGATAGAAATGAGTCCAACTGCGAAAGGTATTCTTTTGTTTGAATGTCTGGTACAATTTGCCAGCTTTTTCCTTCATGTGTACTCTGGCTGCAGTGATCCATAGGCCTTCTGGAATCTTGTATAACTCAAAATAGTCATTGCATTTATCTAACCACATTTTGGGATCTTGTCCATAGAAATCTGGGAAATCCATCCTAGGCAGAATATGTTTTGGCAGTCTGGGGTCCCTGTCCATCTCCAGGTCCTTGCCACACAACTGAGCATTGTAAGATGTGGCCTCAGCTCCGTGAGGTCAAGCAGCAAAAGTATGCTGGTCTTTCCTGTGTTGCCTTGCAGAGTATTGGTGATCAGCTTTGAGGTGCTGGGTGGCTGGAGCTTGGTAGGCTTGTTTGTCCTTAGCAAAGATATTCTCAAAGGGTTGCTCATGGATCAAGGAGTCCAAGTCTGTGGCATCTATCCTTGGCTCTTCATCAAAGTGAGGTAAGTGGTCCTGGTGTTGTTCTTGTTCCATCTGTCTGAGTGTGACTTTGCCAATTGCATCCCCATTGGCTTGCACTTGTTGTGCAATTGTTTGCTGCTCCTTGTTATAATCATCCATGATGGAACCATAGAGCTCCATTTGGGCTTTCATTTGTTGTTGTGCAGTGCTCATGTTACTCATTTGACTGAACATAGTGTCAAAATTCTTCTGCATCTGTTCCCATCTTGTGTTCTCTTTGTCAGACCTTCGAGTCATAGCTGCCAAGAGTAATTGGGTATGGTTGGAAGGAAAAGCCGGTGCCTTTCTTGAAGACGCCAGGGATGCTTAGCAGGAGGTTTGGCGTGAAGCCTCCCCTGAACTCGCTACTAGCACGATCACCACCGCCTAGGAAAGAGGCAAAGCCAAAGGAGTAAAACCTCAAGCTTTGGACTTTCCCTCGCCGTTGCCACCACTCAACAATCAGCGGTGCGTGAGTCCGGAATTTTACATGGAGACTTGCTCCGTAACCCTTCTCAAGACCGATTGCTAGCTAAAGGAGTGAAATTTGAGGCTTGAACACTCTGTCTGTACACCGCCGCCTCAGACCGAGTGCGCAAAACCGCCAAATGTGCAAGTGTGGGAGGTGGGCATGGGATTATGGGTGGAAGGCTTGTTTGATCGACTGACTAGGTTTACACGGACGCCGAAGCAAATCTAGTCCAGCAAAGGTTAGCCTTTTGGGACCACCACTCGAGCACCTTAGAGGCGCAGTAGGAGATCACCGGCACCGAGGACTTGTGGACTGTGATCTACGACGGGGCTGTAAAACTAGTAGAGGAACAGGCTTACCCATGCGGAAAGAGCAGGCAATGTTGTTGTTGTTGTTGTGGTGGTGGTAGTGGTGGTGGTGGTGGTCGCCGCCGGTGGCTTGCTGTCACTGCCGAGGCGAATTGCGAGCTCGTCGCTGAGGTCCGGAGGACCGATAGCTTTGGTACCAATTGTCACGCCCCTTGGTCGTTGCCCGTCGCTGGCGCCGGCGTGAGTACACACAACTGAACGCAGAGATGAATTTAGCGACGAGGAAGCCGGCTCGGCAAACCCCCAACCCTTGGCTCTGTATTTGGTTGTCTGAATTGCGATAGTGTTCTCAGTCTTAGTACAAGGGTATAAGAACCCGGCACACACACTCGCTGGCGCAGCAGCCCCACATGACAGAGTTAACTCACACGAAAGCGTAAAACAGCAAAGGCGTTATCCCTCTTCTTCTACCTCATGTATCCTCTGTCTCCGCATGTGCGACATTGCATTAGCCAAAGCCATAAAGAGGACGCACCGCTCCCTTCCCCTCCTTTTGCCTCCCTCTCTACCTCTGTTTCTCCTCCGCAACCGCGCTGCCGAGCTCGTCGTGACGCCGCCAATCTGACATCTCGCCGCTGAAATTGGTTCGCGCAGAGCTCTTCCGAATCGTAGGCTGAGGTTCAAAGTCTTTTTTCCATCCGTTTTGTCTTGTGCTCACTCCGCGTCGTCGGCTTTCAGAGACCACACTGGCCGCGTTTGTTCCCGCAGTCTGCTATTCCGCATCGTCCGCTATTTTTTGGAGCCACCTCCGCTCCTGGAATCGCCTTGGTAAGCTCCATCAAGAACTCGCGATCATCGGGCGGTCATCCGGAGTCTTAACTCTTTTCCCCTTTTTCCTTGTCCATGGCCACAGTGACTACGTTGACGGAAACCACGCCATTGTCGTCCGTTGTGCCATCGTTTGCCTGCTCTGAGATGTCTCGGCATCCTACGTCGTCTCGATGAGCTCTGCGATCCCTCCCTCTCCCTTCTAATGCTTTCAATTTGGCGATTTCATGGCCTCTATAGGCCGTTCTACGTGTACAGCACGCCGTCATTCATGGCGCCCCGTGCACCAGCTTCTGTTCTTCTCCCCATGCTCAACGGAGCACACCATCGCACTCACCTCTCCTTCCTCTCTCTCTCAGTATAGCCGGTTGAACTGTCTGAGGCCTCCAAGGCCGATTCCGCTTGCACAGGCAAGTCACAGCGACGGCGTTCGTCGTGCCCGCCTCTCCTTTCCCCTCTGTGCTCTACCAGCACCTCACGCTTGTTCGCCTCGCTCCCCTTTATCTCCCTGTGGTATCAGATTTTGAAACCGAGTCCGGACGCTCGTTTTCGGTGAAGTCGGCGACCTCCTCGTCGCCAGCAATGGAAGCGCCGCCGAGTCCGTCTTCTTGTCCGGCAGGAAGACCTCTCCTCTCCCCTCCTTTTCTTTCTCAGCCGTCCATCGCGTGATCTGCGGCCAGCATCGACCGATACCCCTTCGCCGGCCTTTTTATTAAAGAGGCCCTGCTGTTTGCTGTTTCTATAGATCAACCCGCAGTCCTCAGCTCAGTTGAACTCAGAAAAATGAAATTCGTTTAAATTCAAAATCCATTTCATATTATTTTCATATTTGCCATCCGTTTTCTAATGCTTATAAATTTTGCATTTTAACTCTGATTTGAACGATTTGAATTGTGTTAGTTTCATAATGAAATTCTCTACATGTTAAGCCCACTGTTAGTCCTGTTTGGAACATTTAAATTTCGAGGTTAAGTTTAATTAATGAAAATGCTCTTAGAGTACTAGTTTAATTCATATCTTTCGCATTATAAATCTGTTTTTCGTGAACTTCGCGTCGATGTGATCGTAGGGATGCGTAGGTTATTTTTATAAACCTTCTAATTTGTTTTATCATTGCTAGTGTACTGTTCTCATCATTGTTCATGTTTGCTCGTGTATGAATGCGTGTATGCTTGTGTGGTGCTTGCTGATATGTCCAGTCAGTGAGATTTACGTGGTGAGCAAGAAGCCATCTTTTGGAGTTGTGAGTCAACAAAAGAGGTACGAGTCAACAGAAGAAGGATCTAAGTGAAAGGCAAGTATAGCATGGGATCTTCCTTGTTACCTATACACTTTAATGTCACTTAATAAATATGCATGTGTCTACCTTGATTCCCATGAGGATTACCTAGATTTGATATCCTGTGACTTGTCACCTTTGTGGGTTTGCATATGGGTAGCTTGTGCTAGTGCTTATGAAGAATAACCATGATCTGTTCATAGAAAAAGAAGAATAACCATGATATTGCAACTTGACTAATGATATATGCAATAACTATAAAAGATGACTTTTTAGCAACGTGGACTATAGGTGGAACATCAGGAACTCACACCTGTGATCTCTCTCATAGGGATATTTCTGTAAGTGGATTACCCTAGGAAAACAGTGCTACCATAAGCTAATGGGCTTTGGCTTGACTTAGTATTAGACTTCGGTTAGTTTGTAGCAGCTCACCCGAAAGGGCGCAAGAAGGGCTCTAATTACTGGTCCTCGGCCTACCATGGAGGTGCACTATGGTTCTTGAGTAGTGGCCCCTAGGGGAGAGTTCTTACTTCTCATAAGAGGAAACTTATAGTGAGTTGCTACCTATCGGTGGAACCTATGAACGGTCCCGTAGTGTACCCTGCCCCACTTCCTTGGTAGAGGTAATGGCATATGGGGATCACAACTTATGGGTAAAGATGTACGACCTCTGCAGAGTTAAAAACTATTATAATAGTCGTGCTCACGGTTACGAGCGGCTTAGGCTCCTTACTGTGTGATGTCCTTATGTCATAGCTCATTAGTTATTATTCGTTATTGATTGTTGTTACTTGTTCATATAAGCATTATATCTTGTTCACTTGATCATATTGTTATTGGGCTATGGATAATATTGATGCTACTCTTATGCTAAAATTGAGATAATATAAAAGCTTATGCAGTTAAACCAGTGTCATACCTTTTGAGCCTCATGAACCCCATGTTATATTGCTGAGTACCATTTGTGCTCACGCTTTCTTTACTTTTCAATACTTCGATAAAAATCCCGGATGGGTACCGGATTGTAAGAGTTTGGAGAAGATAGGCTTGTGATTAACCAGTCAATCATCCCTGTGGAGTTGGAGTCTTCACCTGAAGAACGGAGTTATCTTTTCGCTATTTGTTGTATAAGGTTGATTTCCTAATATAATACGTTATGTAATAAGTATTGTCTTTTGATATTGCCTTTATTTGTGGCTAAATGTGAGATTTGATTTCCTGGGCTCACATATAGTGTGTATCTAGTTTTGTCTTTAAAACCGGGTGCTACAAAATGGTATCAAAGCGATGTTGACTGTAGAACACAAGCCTAGATAGAACTGGTCATTGTAGCAAGCTCTTAACCTTGCCTACTCCTTGCTTTCTCTCTAACCTTAATATTTATTTAAAGTTATGCTCACCTCTATCTCTACTCCATTATAAAAAGTTTGCCTCAACTCTAACTCTCCTCTCTCTATCCGTTAGATGGATCCTATCAAGAAGTCAGCTAGCCTCAGAGATCTGAAAGATCAAACAATGTCACCCTTGATCGCATTTGATAAGGAGAAGCTTTATGCTATGCAAAACCAAGAACTGGAAAGAATGAGCCAACAACGAAACTCATCACAAGGACGAGTCAACCTACAAAGGAGCCATAAGAAGCAAGTGCAAGGAAAGTTGAATCATGTGGATATGACTATCATTCGTGAAGCTAAGAAGCTTGTGTATGGTTTAATTCTAGTAAGCTCAGCAAATGCCATGGTTCTGTTTGACCCTAATGCTTCCCATTCATTCATCTCTACCAAGTTTGTAGAGGATCAGAAGATAATGAAACTGTCAATGAGGGAACCCCTAATAATTCAATCCCCGACGGGAGAAATGGAGGCAAACCACTTATGCCCCAAAGTTAGCCTTAACATTATAGGTGTAAACTTTGGGGTGGGCCTTATTGTTTTGGGCTCTCAGAGATTGATGTTATCCTCATAATAGGATGGTTATCTATGTGCAGTGGAGTGATCAAGTATGCCCAACATACAATACTTCTCACAGCACTGTCAGGAGAAAAGGTTGAATATGAGGGTAACCTTTCCCCAAGCAATATGAAGCTGGCCATCTTAAAAGTGGTAACAGTAAGAAGCATGAAATTCAGGGTCAATGCCAGTGTTGTAAGCATTATGGAGTTCGCTGTCTCCAAGCCAAGTCCCATAAAGGGGAAGTCAATGTGAACCCAAATTGTGAAGTCAATATGGATAAGAAGAGGAAGACAAGCTCATTAGAGTCACCTTTGCGAAGCAGTCAACAGTTGAGCTCTACCACATTGCCACATCTAGCTCAGATTCTAGTAAAAAGATCCAAATGGTAGAGTTAGAGGTTCCTCAAGCTAAATCTATTTTTGGTGAGGTGTTCATAGATGGATGGACAATCACTTGCACATAGTTCCAACCCTAAAGAATCAAGCAAGATAAAAAGCAAGCCAAGCAGGTGAAGGTGAACCCCCATAGCCCGCAAGATAACAACACACCAAGCAACAATTCTGAAAAGCATATGACACTACAAAAGATCTAGCTCTGAGAGTGTGTTATCGTTGCCAACAACAGGGCCACTATGCATATTCTTGCCGGCAGAAGAAGCAACCAAAGAACAATGGAAGCAACCAAAGTCAAGTCACTACAGGACTGTTGTCAGCCAGTGTTAGCGACATGCAACATGAATGAAGCTTTTGTTATCAGTCACCTCTTTAGGAGTATATGTGTCCCTTGTGTAATAAAACGCTAGTAGCGAAAGTTCAGTCTGTGTGCCTTGTGAACCTTTAGTGTTGATGGGTTGTCTTTATGCTAATGCTTGAGTTGAATCTTTGTAATGAGTGCAATGATCTTATGGAATTCTTCCATAACTTCATTTAGTTTATAAGCCTAATGTAATAAATAGTTGGGTTTCTCTTATCTCTTGTTTTCTTTATCATATCTTTTGGAGCAACCTATCTTTATCAGCTTATATCTCTATCTTTGGATGATAAAAAAATCATGGAAAAATTCTGGACACAAGTACACATCTATATCCTTTTCTGACCGCAAGAATCACTTGGATGGCTATTTTGGTTTTGGATCTATGAAAATCACAAGACAACGGATCTGTGATGTCTAAAACCTAGAACAGTTTCTATTGTGCACTGCTTTCGGCTAGGTTAACTACAGAATCTGGAAAAGTGTGCTACATGAAAGTTGTAGAAAATTTCACTAGCTTTCCAACGATATAAGCTAGAACATCATTGGATTATGAAACAGGAGTTATGACTACTTTACTGCGCTGTTGTTTTCATGCTTGCGAGGAACATCGAGTTGTTTCGTTCATACCTTGCACATGAATTCTTGCTCGATGACATAGCATCTTTATAATTCACATCAAAAGATGTTCAATCTATCCTTGGTATCCCCTAGTTGATCTTTTCTTAAGGGCGGTAGGCATGCAAGATTAAGTTTCTTACATTGTGGTTTTCATTTGGGAGAATGAGATAACTTATGGTTTGGTTTTCTCTCATCTCTATGTTGCTACCAGTGCTCTCTTCTCATATCAAGAAGCTACATTTAAGGATGTTATGAATAACTGAATCCTAACGCATATGTGTTGACAATAGATGGTTGCCAATAGGAGAAGTACTTCATAGGCTACTAGAAGGAATGTTCTCTATCCTAATCCATCAGAGTCAAATATTTCAACTATAGAGCAAGTCTTGACAACACAAACTCAGTTGTTGCAGATTCTTGTTCAAAACTCTCTAAACCACCACCATGAAGCATCACCTATTGACAAGTGTGGTAAATTTATGGAAGGACACCCACTGACATTCTCTCATTCAAGTGATCCACTAGAAGCTGATGATTGGCTTAGAGTTGTGGAGCGACAACTTGACATAGCTCAGTGTGATGACCATGAAGAGGTGCTTTATGCCTCCGGTCAACTTCAAGGAGCTGGTTTAGATTGGTGGGAATCATTACAAATTGGTCAACCAGATGTAAATCAGATTGGTTAGGAAAAGTTCAAGAATGCTTTTAGATCTTACCGTGTTCCAAATAGTTTGGTGATGATCAAGAGTGAGGAGTTCCTCAACTTGAAGCAAGGATCAATGTCAGCATGTGAGTATCGTGATCGATTCACTCAGTTGTCACGCTGTGCTCCAAGAGAGGTGGATAGTGATGCTACGAAACAAAAATGCTTTCTAAAAGGACTAAATGATGGTTTGCAACTACAATTGATGACTGTTGCTTATGCTGACTATCATGCATTGATAGATAGAGCAATTGCAATTGAGAACAAACGACAAGAGATGGAAGAGAAGAAGAGAAAGTTTGACTCTCAGCACCACTTAAGAAACACACATCCTTGTTTTTCCACACAAACTGAAACTGAATCATACCCAATGAATCTGCTTGGAAGTATAGATCAAGATCAGTATCAGCAATCCAATGATGAAGTACAACACTTCAACTCTCAAGAGTCATATTTTCCACTGCCTACCCTCTTCATGATGAACATCAACACTCCTGCTGGTGAGGAATCTTATGATTGTGGTGAGACTGAATCTTATGAAAATGATTGTCTTGAGAAGTTTGTCTAGAGCAATCAATGTTAGGATCAACAACAATAGAACTAAGAATCTAGTGTCCAAAAGAAGCATAAGCAAAGAAGTAAAGTAAAGAGAAAGTACATACAAGGAAGGTTGAACAATATAATTACCACTTATGGAGCTAAGGAGGTCATGTATGGTTACATTTCAGTAAACTCATCTCCTGCCATAGTGTTGTTTGATCCCAAAGCTTCACACTCATTTATCTCTAGCACGTTTGTTGTAGACCAAAAGATATTAAAGCTTCCTATAAGGAAACCAGTGATAGTTAATACCCTTGGAGGTGAAGTAAAGGCAACCCGCATATGCCCAAAAGTTAGTCTTCAGAAAAATAGGGTAAACTTCAAGACAAACCTTATTGTTTTGGACTTGATGACCAAAAGATATTAAAGCTTCCTATAAGGAAACCAGTGATAGTTAATACCCTTGGAGGTGAAGTAAAGGCAACTCGCATATGCCCAAAAGTTAGTCTTCAGAAAAATGGGGTAAACTTCAAGACAAACCTTATTGTTTTGGACTTGATGACCAATGATGTTATCCTTGGAATGGGATGGTTCTATGCTTGTAAAAGAGTGATTAATTTTTCCCAGCATTCGGTGTCCTTAACAACACCATCAAGAGAAACAATTGAGTATCAGGGTTTTCAACCTACACATGAAGAATATGAGGAGGGACTACTAGGTGTGAACACAAAGGATAGTAAAGTGGAATGTGACTTCTCGGATGTCCGTGTTGAGGAAATGACACCTTTGGACGAGCTCAATACAATGTATGATCATGGTTATGCAGATTATCATTCGAAGCAGGATCATAACACTCAAGATGTTATATAAAGTTTTGTTGTGCTTTCCAGCCCAAGGCTTTTGTTTCCAAATCAGTTGTGATCAATGTATCTTTATCTTTTTCAGCAGTCTCTTTGAATCTCGAGGATGAGATTCATCTTAAGGGGGGTAGAATTGTAACACCCTAAAATTTGTTTCTTGTGAAATAGAGATAAAATGATTTAATTATGAATATTTGTGCTCATGTCGATGCATTCATGTCTTTGCTTTTTCTTTACTATGGTGAGTGGTTTTGATCAAATCAAAAGGGATTCAAAATCTTTTGAAAATCAATTCGAAAATGATTTGGAAATAAAAGAAAAAAAGTCAAAACCTTTCCTCCCTCATACCAAAGGCCCGCTTGGCCTTCCACTTCCCTTCCCTCCCTCCAATTCCGCAGGCCAAACCCCTTGCCTCTCCTTGGGATCTCTCTCCCCTCTGGCCCTTCATTCCGCGCTAGGCCCAGCAGGCTGCCCAGTACCACGCACTATGGCAACCGGCCCGAGTGCCTCCCTCCCTATCTCTCTGCAGTAGGGCCCCACTCGTCAGTCCTTTCCCCAACCTCCCTTCCCCTCTCATGAGCAGATGCTCTGCTCTCAGCAACCGCCGGCTTGCTCCCCACTCCCACTCCCTCTCGACCGCTCCCACGTCTCTCGCTCTCTCTTGCATTAGCCAAAGCCATAAAGAGGATGCACCGCTCCATTCCCCTCCTTTCGCCTCCCTCTCTACCTCTGTTTCTCCTCTGCAACCGCGCCGCCGAGCTCGTCATGACGCCGCCAATCCGACGTCTCGCCGCTGAAATTGGTTCGCGCAGAGCTAATCCAAATCATAGGCCGAGGTTCAAAGTCGTTTTTCCATCCGTTTTGTCTTGTGCTCAATCCGCGTCGTTGGCTTTCAGAGACCACACCGGCCGCGTTTGTACCCGCAAACCGCCATTCCGTGTCATCCGTTGTTTTTCGGAGCCACCTCCGCTCCTGGAATCGCCTTGGTAAGCTCCGTCATGAACTCACGATCATCGGGTGGTCATCCGGAGTCTTAACTCCTTTTCCCTTTTTCCTTGTCCATGGCCACAGTGACTACGTCGACGGAAACCGCGCCATTGACATCCATTGTGCCGTCGTTCACCTGCTCTGAGGCGTCTCGCCATTCTACGTCGTCTCGGTGAGCTCCGCGATCCCTCCCTGTACCTTCTAATGCTTTCAATTTGGCGATTTCATGGCCTCTAGTGGCCGTTCCGCGTGTACAGCACGCTGTCGTTCATGGCGCCCCGCGCACCAGCTCCTGTTCTTCTCCCCACGCTCAACGGAGTACACCATCGCACTCACCTCTCCTTCCTCTCTCTCCCAGTATAGCCGGTTGAACCGTCTGAGGCCTCCAAGGCCAATTCTGCTTGCACAGGCAAGTCACGGCGATGGCGTTCATCGTGCCCGCCTCTCCTTTCCCCTTTGTGCTCTACCAGCACCTCACGCTTGTTCACCTCGCTCCCCTCTATCGCCCTATGGTCTCGGATTTTGAAACCGAGTCCGGACGCTCATTTTCGGTGAAGTCCGGTGACCTCCTGGTCACCGGCAATGGAAGTGCCACCGAGTCTGTCTTCCTGTCCGACAAGAAGACCTCTCCTCTCCCTTCCTTTCCTTTCTCAGCCGTCCATCGCGTGATCTGCAGCTAGCATCGACAGATACCCCTTCACTGGCCTTTTTGTTAAGGAGACCCTGCTGTTTTTATAGATCAACCCGCAGTCCTCAGCTCAGTTGAACTCAGAAAAATGAAATTCGTTTAAATTCAAAATCCATTTCATACTATTTTCAGATTTGCCATCCGTTTTCTAATGCTTATAAATTTTGCATTTTAACTCTAATTTGAACGATTTGAATTGCGTTAGTTTTGTAATGAAATTCTCTACATGTTAACCCATTTTTAGTCCTGTTTGGAACATTAAAATTTCGAGGTTAAGTTTAATTAATGAAAATGCTCTTAGAGAAATAGTTTAATTCATATCTTTCGCATTATAAATCCGTTTTTCGTGAACTTCGCGTCGAAGTGATTGTAGGGATGCGTAGGTTATTTTTATAAACCTTATCATTTGTTTTATCATTGCTGGTGTACTGTTCTCATCATTGTTCATGTTTGCTCGTGTATGAATGTGTGGATGCTTGTGTGGTGCTTGTTGATATGTCTAGTCGGTTGATTTACATGGTGAGCAAGAAGCCATGTTTTCGAGTTGTGAGTCAACAAAAGATCTTTGAGTCAACAGAAGAAGGATCTAAGTGAAAGGCAAGTATAGCATGGGATCTTCCTTGCTACCTATACACTTTAATGTCACTTAATTCATATGCATGTGTCTACCTTGATTCCCGTGAGGATTACCTAGATTTGATATCCTATGCCTTGTCACCTTTGAGGGTTTGCATATGGGTAGCCTCTGCTAGTGCTCATGAAGAATAACCATGAACTGTTCGCAAAAAAAGAAGAATAACCATGATCTTGTAACTTGACTAATGATATATGCAATAATGATAAAAGATTACTTTTTAGCAACGAGGACTATAGGTGGAACATCAGGAACTCACACTTGTGTCACTCATAGGGATATTTCTGTAAGTGGATTACCCCTAGGAAAACAGTGCTACCATAAGCTAATGGGCTCTGGCTTGACTTAGTATTAGACTTCTGTTGGTTTGTGGCAGCTTACTCGAAAGGGCGCAAGAAGGGCTCTGATTAGTGGTTCTCGGCCTGCCATGGAGGTGCACTATGGTTCTTGAGTAGTGGCCCCTGGGGGAGAGTTCTTACTTCTCATAAGAGGAAACTTGTAGCGGGTTGCTACCTTTCAGTGGAACTAGTGAACGGTCTCGCAGTGTACCCTGCCCCACTTTCTTGGTAGAGGTGATGGCATATGGGGATCATGACTTATGGGTAAAGATGTACAACCTCTGCAGAGTTAAAAACTATTATAATAGTCGTGCTCACGGTTATGAGCAGCTTGGGCTCCTTACTGTGTGATGTCCTTATGTCATAGCTCATTAGTTGTTATTTGTTATTGATTATTGTTACTTGTTCATATAAGCATTATATCTTGTTCACTTGATCATATGGTTATTGGGCTATAGATAATATTGATGCGACTCTTATGCTAAAATTGAGATAATATAAAAGCTTATGCAGTTAAACAAGTGTCATACCTTTTGAGCCTCATGAACCCCATGTTATATTGCTAAATATGATTTGTGCTCACGCTTGCTTTACTTTTCAATACTTGGATAAAAATCCCAGATGGGTACCATATTGCAAGAGTTTGGAGAAGATAGGCTTGCGATTAACCAGTCCGTCGTCCCTATGGAGTTGGAGTCTTCACCTGAAGAACGGAGTTATCTTTCCGTTATTTGTTGTATAAGGTTGATTTCCTGATCTAATATGTTATGTAATAAGTATTGTCTTTTGATATTGCCTTTATCTGTGGCTATATGTGAGATTTGACTTCCTGGGCTCACATATTGTGTGTATCTGGTTTGGTCTTTAAAACCGAGTGCTACAACCGGCACCCTATCACCACCACTCTCTTTTCCTTCTCTGACTCACTCCACTCTCATTTGCACTCACGAAGAACACACCCTTTCTTTGTTCTTCAGTTCAGAAAAATTCGACACCACAAACTCCTTCATTTAATCAAGAAAAATCAAGTGTGAGAGAGATTTGGGTCAAGCTCAAGGTTCCCCCGGTGAAGCAACCTCTAACCCCCTCTAATCTCTCCACTAGTTTTCTTGTTCTTGATTATTTTTGCAGGAAAGATGAGCAAGAAATTAATGAATGTCGCAAAGAGCGTCAGAAGGGCTCTCTCCTTCCGCACCACTTGGAGCCAAACATCATCAAGAGCGCCATTAAGAGTCGGCTCCGAGATGGATGTAGACACTCCATCACCCATGAGAACTTCATCCTCTTTTCACCATGGTGAGCACGAGAGGTATGTGCTTACTAGAGATACTCATCTTAAGTTGCAGGCAGAGAAGGAAAGGAACATCCATGACGCCATCAAGGACAAAGAATTCACACATACCCCGACCTTTGACGATACACTATTTCTCGAGACAGGTAAGGATTCTGAATTCCAGCTCGTATTTAGAAATGTTGGTTGGGAAAATGCATGCAACTTAACTAAAGAAGGTAGCAAATTACTCACCATAGAATTTTTATGCACCTTAGAGCTCAATGATCATGAGGTTAGTTTTAGAATGTTTAATAAATCAATCACTCTCTCATAGAAAAATCTTAGTGTCATGCTAGGCTTTGCTAGTGGTTGCTCATGTGACATAGTTGAGGTTTTAAATGATTTTGATAGAACAAGTGTTTGGGAAAGTATTTCAGGATTAAAAACATGTCGCAAACCAACCATTGAGGAAATCCACCATCCAACTCTATGCTTTTTGCATAAATGGATAGGTGTTACTTTGTTTCCTAAATAAGAACTAGGAACTATAAGAGTTGAAGAAATGAAGTTACTCTATGACATGATTAAAAAGAGGAAAGTATCCCCTGTAAAATTAATGCTATATTATTAGGTACTTATTCATTCAATGAAGAAATGTGTCGTATCATTTACTTCTTGTATTACATGCTTAGCCACAAATCTGAATTTATTAAAAAATGCATCTCTTATTTATATTCCTACTGCTAGAAGAATAATTGGATATGATTTCTTTTTCCATGCTGATTTAGTCAAAAGAGAGAAAAATAAAATAATCATGATTTATAAGAATTACACAAATGAATATGCACTACCATATAGGGCACTTGGTCTCTATGTAGTACAGAGTTTTGTTTTTGAAATGCAGACAGGTGGACCTACAGTTAGGAGAAGTACGTCAGCGCGCCTCACCAGATCACAGAGACGAAACTATGAAGGGACAGACGCTACACCAGCTGGATCAGCTTTTACTCACCATATTGGTTTTGATCAGGCAGGTCCATCACACCAGTCCACATAGCCATGGTGCTATCACTCAGGATGGGAGGAGCAGTCCACTTATCAGGGAACATCAGCAGGATGGGATAGCTGAGGACAGGGAAATTTTACTAATTATTCGCAGGATTCAGGTACCTCAGCTGAATTCCAGAGAGGACACATGTCTTTCTCTACCCGGACGCACATGGACTTTACACTAGAGGACCATACCCATACCATCAGCCTCCAGCAAATGACTACTATACTCCACCAGAGCAGCACATGGAGCATCCATAGCCAGGTGATGGTACTCCCAGTATTTTCACTAATGATTTTAGCCACCGTCTTGGAAACATGGAACAGAGACAGGATAGATTCCAGTTCACCTTGGACCAGAGTATGGAGAGTCAGCACCAGATGAATGATCGTCTTCAAGAGATGCAACAACAGTAGTATGAGGAGCATCGGGACCTACGGTACCTGATCCGCAGCTTGGGTTTCGGCTACCTACCGCCACCACCAGAGTTGTAGACCACGTCATCAGACAACTTGGGGGAGAGCCCCCGCAAGGTAAGCACACTATCATAATTTTATTTCCACATTCCATTTAGTGAAGTTTGTTATCATTGCTATTTAAAGAAAAGAAAATAAAAATAAGAAAAATGAAAAAGAAATAAAAATAACTATGTATATATATGTGCTTCTCGAATATGTATATGTAGTCCGCAAATTAGTTATCCCCATAAATTTAAAATTACAATCTCATTGTAAAACCTGAATCTAGTGGGATAAATACTTTGTTCGAGTCTAAGTTACTGTTAAATAAGATAGGGAATAAAAAGAATTTTCTATGATCTTATTCTAAGAGAGATTTAATTTCTGGAGAATTTATTTAAGTACTCAAAATTCCAAAACCTCTTAGAGATTAAAGCTGGGTATTTTGTTATGTGTCTATGATCAGAATTAAACTAAACAATAAAGAAAATAATTTTGCTTCATATGTTCTAATATTTCTCTTCAGAAGAGTTGTATGGGCTATGAAAAAGTATGAGAAAATAATCTATGCCAAAAGATGCATGGGAGAAAAGAGGAAATTAAAAAGGGACAAAAAGTCCAACTGTTGACATTTCTTAACGACATCACCAAGAACATAGTTCTTAGCAATGGTGCCAAGAATGCATGGTATGTAATTAACTTGACTTTAGCAACTAGTCACTTATCTTTCCCTTATACTCCTAACCATGGAACTAGGTTGTCATCCCTAATTATAGAGCTAGGAATATTCTATATTTTATATATGACTAGGCAAAAATAAATAATGATAAATGAAATGTCAAGGAATAATGATTCTGCAAGCGGACAGATTAAATATACTATTGTAGCATTTAACCTAGAGTATTACTGGGTTGTCATTTATATTCTACCACTGGGAAGGTCTAGTTAAACTGATAATCTATAGTATTGATAACAAGCATATGAAATGAATGAAGTCATTTAACTATCAATGATCTCTACTCTTAAACAGGGATAAGTCACATGATAAATATATATATATATATATGATAAGGGTAAATTGATCAGTCATAATAATAATAAGGATAAAGTTATCTAGAGCATTCTAGTCACTACACAAGCGTCGTCTAATACAAGTGATAAAGAAATAACTCCTAAGTATTCTAGCTATCGTCAAAGCTACGCTAGTTAGTGCAAGTACATCTATTAATCATTGTTAAGCAATACTACCAATATTCCCAACCACAATAGGGTCATGAACATGATGAGTTAGTTCAGAAACCTCAGATATAACAAGATATCCTCAACCTAACAATTCATCCCTACCAAACCATTGTAAGGGGGGAGGCTACAAAGGACTCAATGGACCCGTCACGTCCACGATCTACCTCACGACCCGGCACAACTAGTGGCATCCGTAGATAAGCAATGTATCTAAGCACCACGCCTACATATTGCCTACCACTCGCCATATAATCAAATAGACGAGTGCTATATGAACATGTGCATGAACTCAATAGCAAACTAACTATACTAGATATATTAACGTAGACAATGAACAAAGTAAACAAGAACATATTAATGAAGAATTGTGTTGCCTATAAATATCATACAACTGCAGATAAATACTAAAAGAGAATAAGAGAATAAGAACTATACCAGACTCTAATCTCTTGACAACGTCGGGAGTCCAAGATCGAATCTTGACTTCCTCTACTCTCGAATCTAACTAGGCTATGCTATGAAATAGAAAGTGCTCTAGATGAACTAAAGTTTATGGCTCTAGATGACTAGATCTCCTATGACTTAGACCGAATGGATCTCCAAATGATCTGATCTTCAGATGGGATGCTTCCAAGGGGTATGCCCTCTTATTTATAGTCCGGTGGGATGAACGACAGTCGTTGGATCAAACCGATTTCACGTAGGGCTGAGATGACTCCTCATAGGCGGTGGAGGAAGCTTCCAGAAGACATTGGCTAGCGGGCCCAGGGGGTGCCGCCCGGCCCCACCCCATGTCGGTCGGCCCCACCTAGCAGCGGTTGTGGCCCCGCTTCGCTCCGGTGTCTGCGGGATCCTCTGTGAGTATTTTGGCAGGTGTTTCTCCGCGGGATTTATTCGATATCTTCTCCGATTTGCTTTCCATTATTCTCTTTTCTGGAATAGACCCTGGAAAATAATGAAACACCAAAACTCGTGGAAATTTTTAATTAAAGCCCTATATTTCTAGATATTATATTTGATTGATCCAATTATCATGTCTATAATTGCTTAAAAATTTGACGCTAAGGACCGCCAACAAGCTCCCGAAAGCTTACCCTTTGCTAGTCCCTAAGCAAAGCCTTTTTAATAAACTTGGATCAGGAGTTGCTGCAATGCTTTCACACCTTAAAAGTTCACATGCTTTTAAACAAAAATTCTTCTATGAAGTTGAAAAAATTACTCTAACTTTCGAACTCACCCGTATTACCTTTAACTATGGGACTTTTACTATCACTTGGGTCTTGAGTAATCGAAAGACAGAGTAATCGAGTCGGGTACTATGTCTCAAACTCTTCACTCTACCAAAATTTTGGGTTTTGTAATATTTTCGAAATAAAACTTAGAGCTTAATTGTATGACACCCTCAAGTCTCTTATGTATGTGGTATTTGTGGATCTCTCTGAGGCATTAATAATGTCATGCCCTCCTATACTAGTAAATATAGTGGAGTTTATAGGAATGGCTTAACAAGGTTTAGCATACTTACTTTGTATATATTGTAAAGTCAAATAATAGTTCCACAAAGAGTCAAGTCATACAATCAAGTCAAGATGTGCAGATGTATGGATATGGTGGATATATAGTGGATATATGGTGGTGATGGTAATGGTGAAAACCTAATTCTACTTTGTTCCTTGGAATAAATCTCTCTCTTTTGGAAATTTGAAACCTTTGAACAACATCGCTAGAGAGTATGAGTTATCTTATTCTTTATTTATTTTTCCTGAGAGGTGCGTCGGACACTTGTCCATTTTTAATTTCTCTCTTTTCTCTTTTTTTATGAATAGCTTTTACATAGCTCATATCTCTATTACCACGAAAAACTGCTGAGAGAATATAACAAGAACTTTGGAGCATTTATTTAATGAATGGAAATGAAATGACTATTTTTTGTGGTTCTTACTCTCAGTGTAAGAGTAAAACTTTTTTCTGGTGGATGAATGACATGTTGTTGCGCCTACTCCAGTGTAGTGTAGTGCATATTTGGGTGGTGTGTACGTGATCTTGATTCAAAACCATGATGAGACTCTTCATAGGGTCTAAACGTTGACAACACTCAATACAAAGACAAGTAGCATGAATGAGTCTTCCTAATATAAGTGTATGTGTAAATGGCTTTGGTAGGAATTTAAACTATGTCATACAAGAGCTCATCATGTAAGATTTTAATTTTTCAAAAGATAAATCACCAGAACTTAGTATTGCTAGGAGTAAGATAAATAGTAGCTAGACCTTCATGTCATATATCCCAACTACCTAGACTTAGTTTAAGTATATGCCTCCACAAGTTTCAGGTTCAGAGTAAATTCTCAAATCAAAGTAGTTTTAACCAAAACTTAGAAGAATTCAAGTTTGAAAACTAGGTACTTAAAAGGGATTACGGCAGAGCAACTATTCATCATTTCCAAGAAAAAATTAAAGTTCATAGCTTTTATTGACTCTAACAATTTAAACACACGCCCTAACTAATATATATCTTTATTTAGGACTCTTAAGACTCAACAACCATGGACCTTCATGTGTCCATATATTTTTGGCAATTTTAAGTTTTCTTATGATACTATGGTGAACCTTTATGTGCTCACATATTTTTAATATTTTATGACTATAAGATAGACTTGATAAATAGCATAGGTGTACTTACTTGATAACTGGGGGTGCCCTCCCCCAAGCTTGATTTTGCTATGATTGAGTTGAATAATCTTTGGAAGTAGCCTTTTGGTTGGGCTCACTCCTTTTTGGTACATTCAATCCTGCATGGTTATACTCCGACAAGAACAGACAAAACTCGAGGCTCCATTATGACAATGGGTTAGCGGTCAGCCAAAAGAGTAATTGAATATTCTTATGAGCTAATTTAAACTTTATAGATTCTAACAGGAATTGAACATCTCATTTTTTTAGAATTTTCTATTTTATGATGCAAGGGAAATAAAAATTTATTTTTGTGCCACCACAGTAAGTTTCCTTATAGTAGTACCATAAGTTCTCTCACATGGGGCTTAGATTTTCATAATGCAATGATAAGTAAATATTTATTTTGTTTTCATTTCAAATGCAGAAAGATAAAGGTGATAAAATTAATCTAATGGTAATTAATTAGGTAACTACCATTTTTACCTTATGGCAAAGGAACCGGATTTATAGTCTACCGATAAGACTAGATAAGAGAGAGTACTTACTTGTTAGATTTATCATCTGAGGCTAACTCAGACGATTCCTGTCACACCCAGTTTTAAAGACAAAACGGGATGCATAAACCTTATGTGTGCCTAGAGATCAGTCACACACATAAGTTGACAAATTATCAAAAAGGTACCATTACAAGTGTTTATTACATAGCGAATAAGTATCTAATTAATGTATATTACATAATAGCGGAAATAAAAGATAACTCTCGCGAAGCTCCATCGCATAGGGACGTCAACTGGTGGACTCCAAACCTAGTAGTCCTCAGGATACTCCTCATAACCCTGATAATCTGGTACCCATCCAGGATTTTTATCCAATTATGAAAATAAACAAGCGTAAGTACTTCTAGTACTCAACAAGTAAACATGAGGTTCATGAGGATCACAAAGTATGACACTGGCTAAACTGCATCAACTTTTATGTTGTCAAAATTTTAGCATATGGATAGCATCAATATAATCAAAAGCCCAATTAACATATGATGAATGTAAACATGAATAATGAATAGCAAACGAGTAAATGGTAGATTAAAGTCATTCTGTTCCATAAGAATTCTAGGCCGCTCGTATCCATGAGCACGGCTAATATATTAGTTTTAAGACACTGTGCAAAGGTTGTACAACTTTACCCATGAGTCGTGTTGCCCAAATGCCCGGGCTTATAACTCCCAAAACACTCCCAAGGTGAGCGGGCAGGGTACACTATGAAGTCTTTCAGAGGGGCTCGCTGACAAACAACAGACATTACGGATCCACGGGCAAGGGGTATACGGGGTCTCCTCTTGATGGTACACACGCAGCGGTCCCCACCCTGGCCATACCCCGCAACCAGCTCGGCAATGGCAAATTTCATGAACTGTCAGAGCCATGTAGCTCTTATGGTTGTACTGTAAATCCCGGGTGATCGCTTACAGAGGTTCTAGAGCATCTCAAAAACTGTACTCTAGATCACCTTAATCCATGTTGCTAAAAAGCATCTTTTACTATTTGTTGCATAAGTCATTAGTCAATGTTACATGATCATAGATATTTATCAAGAGCACTAGCTTGATCTACCCAATGCATAAATCCCAGGGTAACAAGGTATAAGGTACAAATCTAGGGTAAAACCGTACAGGATATCTAGGAAACACATGCATACCATGAATTAATGTTTAATGTGATTAGGACAACAAGGATGATCCCATGTATACTTGCCTTGCTCAAAAGGTTCCTGCTGCTCCTGCTCAAAGAAATCCTCTTGGTCACCCACGTACTGCTCACCGTCTATACTCGATCACCACATCAACATACAATCATACCGAGGCATAACATGCAAACAAACAAGACTATAGATTAGAACAGTACACCAACAATATAAAAACAAGATTAAAAGTTTAGAAAACTAATCTGTGTCTCACTACGATCACATAGACGTTTGGATCACGAAAAACGGAGCTATAACAAAGAAGATATGCTCTAAACAAGATTCGCTAATTAAACTTGAGATTAAAAGAGACTAAGCAATTAAATATTTTTAAAAGTTGTCTAACATGATCTATGAACTAACTAACACATAGATCACGTCGATATGATCCTAACGCAATTTGAATGAGTCAAAACGGAGTTAAAATGAGCATTTTAGAAGTAAAAGAAACCTAGTAGCAATTTTGTAATTACGGTATTTTCATTTTTATTCGAAATAAACAGATCCGAAAAGAATTACGCTTTGCAGCAGAGAAAACAGGAATTAGAAATACGCCAAGGGACGGCGGGTTCATACATTAAAAACATGAGGGTTTCTTTTGCAAAAGTGACAGCCGAAAGGGTATCGGTGGCTGGGATCCGTCCGATCGGACTCGGACGGTCCAGATTAGATCAGAGGAAGGGGCGGTGGTTCCTGGCCGTCGCAGGGCTCGCACACGGCGGCGCCATTGCCGGAGTACGGCAGTGCGGTCCAATCCGCCGCTGCGGTGCATGATTCACGACGCGAGAAGTGCAGGGGGAGACAGAAGGTGATGGCGAACACGACCGTGCCATCGGTTGAGGCCGATCGAGCTCGGTCACGGCGGTGCCCGTGATTGCGCGGTGCTGCAGCACCGGCAAGGTCGTGGTGCGTGGATACAGGGGAAAAGGGGCGCGGAAGAGGGAAATTAGAGCTCCGGCAGGCTCCCTTACCACAACGCGGAGCTCGGGGAACGGTTGAAGGCGGCGCTGGTGTAACCTGACGGTGAAGCTCCGACGGCGGCGCGGAGCTAGGGTTACGGCGGTGGCTGGGTGTTCTGCGGTGCTCCAAGAGGGCAATGCGGAGGCGGTGGGGTGCGGGGCTCGGCTATTTATAGCTCGGGATGCTCAGCAGCGAAGGAAGGGGGGGATTCGGGGTGATCCCGCGCGGCGCCAGGCATGGAAGGCAATCTTGCCTTCCGTCTGGAGGTGGAAGAAGGTGGCGGGGCCGGGGTGTCAGGCGGGGTGGGAGGGCGCGCGTGCGCCTGCACCTGAGGGGAGCGAGGCCAAGTGGTCGGCTGGGCCGAGGAGCTGGGCTGGGGCGAGGCCCAATGCAGGGGAAAGGAGGGTGGGGGAGGGAGTGCCGAGTTGGGCTGAGGGAAAAAGAAAGGGGCCTTCGGGCCAGATTGGAGAAACAGTGGGAGTGAGGAAAAGAAATCCTTTTTTTTAATTTCTTGACTCCAAAACCATTTTCAAAACACCTTTGAAAATCTAGTTTGAAATTTTGGAAATTGCCAGTCAATACAAAACTATGCAGCAGCATGTATGCAACAGAGACGTTTCTATGGTTATGATAACTTTTATTTTATGAAAGCTTAATCATTTTTTCCTATATTGTAATGCCCACTGAAAATGCATTTAATTCATTTTTAGTCTATTTCAAAGAATGCAAATTTTTGGGTGTTACAAATCTACCCCCCTTAAAGGAATCTCGTCCCGAGATTCAGCTAGTGCTTACTCAAACAACTGCGGGTATGTCTTTTTCAGATCCTCTTCTCTTTCCCAAGTTGCCTCATCCACTAAATACCGATTCCACTGAACTTTGCACATACGAATGACTTGGCTCCTTGTGACTCTCTCTGCCGTTTCCAAGATTTGTATCGGATATTCCTCATAGGTGAGATCTCCTTAACTGCCAACTCATCTAAAGGTATCTGTTCCTCTGGCACACGCAAACACTTCTTCAACTGAGACACGTGAAAGACATCATGTACACCTGCTAGACTCTCAGGCAACTCAAGCTAATAGGCTACTTCACCACGTCACTCCACTATCTTGAAGGGACCAACATATCTGGGTGCTAACTTACCCTTCATATTAAACCTCTTTACGCTTCTCATAGGTGACACCTTTAGATAGACATAGTCACCTACTTGGAAAGCCAAATCTCTTCTGCGAGTGTCGGCATAACTCTTTTGTCGGGATTGTGCAACTTTCAAGTTTTCTCTTATTGTCCGCACCTGTTCCTCTGCACTATTCAACACATCGGGTCCAAACACTTGACTTTCTCCCGTCTGATTCCAGAACAAAGGAGTTCTGCACTTCCTCCCATACAAAGCCTCAAATGGTGCCATCTTGAGACTTTTCTGGTAACTGTTGTTATAAGAGAACTTAGCGTAAGGCAAACTCTTATCCCAACTAGTCCCATGTTGCAGTGCACAGGCTGTCAACGTATCTTCGAGTATCTGATTCATTCGCTCTGTCTGCCCATCTGTCTGTGGGTGATACGCTGTACTGAAGTTCAACTTTGTCCCCAGAGCGGAATGTATCTGTTGCCAGAAATGAGATGTGAAGTGGGTACCCCTATCCGAGACAATCTTCTTAGGCACCCCGTGTAAACACACAATTCTTTCCATGTACAACTCAACCTATTTTGGTCCATGATAGGTAGTCTTTACTGGTAGGAAATGTGCAACTTTAGTCAGTCTGTCAACAATCACCAATATAGAATCATATCCTCCCGGAGTACGAGGAAAACCCACGATAAAATCCATACCCACTTCTTCCCATTTCCACTCGGTTGCATCAATCCTGTCGGTCGCTGATGTTCTGCCTTAACCCTCTGATAGGTATCACATAGTGTCACATACTCTGCAACATCTCTCTTTAATCCATACCACCAGTACTTCTCCTTCAAGTCCAGATACATCTTGGTACTTTCGGGGTGTATAGAGTAAGCCGAATCATGAGCCTCTCGCAGAATCGTCTCACGAATCTGTTTCATTCTAGGTACACATAACCTCTTACCAAACCAAAGGGTACCATTGTCATCCAGACTGAAACCTGGTGCCTTGCCAATCACAATATTCTCGGCAATCTCATTCAGTTTCTCATCTACCAACTGACCCTTGCGTATCTCCTAATCCAGACTAGGTTCCAAAACTAACTCCATAGCATTAGTAACAAAACCCAAGTTGAGATGCGCTAACTGGGCACACAACTCTTTGGACTGTATCTCCAGGTGTACTTCATTGGCATAACTTTTCCTACTGAGGGCATCTGCCACAACATTCGCCTTCCCAAGGTGATAATGTACCTCCATGTCATAGTCCTTGATCAATTCCAACCAATGGCGTTGCCTCAAGTTCAGATCTAACTGGGTGAATATGTACTTCAAACTCTTGTGATCCGTGTAAATATCACTCTTGTGACCGACCAAGTAGTGTCTCTAGATCTTCAGTGCGTGTACCACAACTGCTAACTCCAAGTCATGTGTAGGATAATTCAGTCCATGCTTCCTCAACTATCTTGATGCATAAGCAACAACTCTGCCTTCTTGCATAAGCACACAACCAAGACCCAGGCAAGATGCATCACAATATATGGAGAAGCTCTTACTCAGGTCTGGCAAAATCAACACTGGCGTTGTGGTCAATTGCTTCTTTAATTCTTCAAAGTTAGCTTGACACTTTTCAGACCATACAAACTTAGCATTCTTCTCTAATAATGCAGTCATTGGCTTAGCAAGCTTGGAGAAACCTTCAATGAACCTCCGGTAGTAACCAGCCACTCCAAGGAAACTACGGATCTCAGTCACACTGGTAGGTGGGTTCCAATTCAACACATCTGCCACCTTACTTGGATCCACTGCTATTCCACCATTGGATATCACATGACCTAGGAAAGACACTTCCTTCAACCAAAACTCACATTTGCTTCTCTTAGCATACAACTGATGTTCCCTGAGTTTCTGCAAGACTAACCTGAGATGTTCTGCATGTTCTTCCTCATTCTTGGAGTAGACTAGAATGTCATCAATGAACACTACCACAAACTTGTCAAGAAACTCCATGAACACCTTATTCATCAAGTACATGAAGTAGGCAGGTGCATTGGTTAGCCCAAATGACATCACAGTGTACTCATATAGCCCATACCTTGTAGTAAATGTAGTCTTAGGTATGTCAGAGGCACGTATCTTCAATTGGTGATATCCCGATCGAAGATCTACCTTGGAGAACACACAAGCTCCCTTCAACTGGTCAAACAGATCATCGATCCTTGGTAGAGGGTACTTGTTCTTGATAGTTACCTCATTGAGCGAACGGTAATCCACACACATCCGTTGTGTATCATCCTTCTTGTCAACAAAGATCATCGGAGCTCCCCAAGGTGAAGAGCTAGGACGTATGAAACCCTTCTCTTGTAACTCCTGCAACTATTTCTTAAGTTCCTCTAACTCATTAACCCCCATCCTATATGGACGCTTAGCAATAGGTGCAGTACCAGGCAAAAGCTCAATAAGAAATTCAATGTCGCGGTCGGGTGGCATACCTGGCAAGTCATCGGGGAAAACATCTAGGGACTCATCAACAACTGATTCAGGTTCATGGTTGTCATCCTATAACTGATTCACAGTAGCTGCCTATGGTGCCCGTAACACCACTTCCACACTGATGCTATCCCCTTTAGGTGAGGTCAAGACAACCACTTTCTCCTGACACTGAATCACTGCCTTGTACCGTTTCATCCAATCCATCCCCAGAATGAGATCAGTACCAGCTGTTCTCAGCACAATAGGTTCAACCTCAAAGGATACCCCCCTTAGAAGCACACTATCTGAAGGACTATAGTAGTTTGCTGATAAAGTCCCTCCCGGTGAGTTTACTATTAATGGGGTTTTCATGGTACGCAAGGAAATATCATGCACTCTAGTAAAAGCTTGAGAAATGAAAGAGTGTGAAGCTCCAAAGTCAAAAAGTATAGTAGCGGGGATAGAGTTGATACTGAACGTACCCATCATAACATCGGGCGCCTCCTGCACAGTATCTGCGGACACATGGTTCACCCTTCCACTGTTGGTCGGAGTCTGTTGTCTCCCCCTTTGCTGGTTGCTCTAGTTCTGGGGTGTCTGTGGGTTCTGCCTTTCTAGATAGTTGTAGGACATGTGCCCCTCCTTATTGCAACGGAAACACCTATTGGGGGTGTTAGGAGCACTATTCTTCATCGGGGTAGCATTGGGGTTCCCCTGATGTAGCGCCTACGGCACAGTCTGCTGCTGGTTCTATGGACGCTGAGGGAACTGACTGCGTTGCGGGGTCTGACCACGATTGCACTGGTTGTTCGGATCCTGGTACCTCTGCTGGAAGTTCTGTGGGGGGTTGGGTCGCTGGCGGGTGTTGCTTCCTGAAGCTGGCCCCTGAAGCCTCCTCTTCTTGGCTTCCATCTCTTTGCGCTTGTTGTCAATAACAATAGCGCGGTTCACAAGGGCCTGGTAGTTGAGGTAGAGATTGGACATCAGTTGCAACTGCAAGCCATCGTAGAGACCCTTCAGAAAGCGGCACTGCTTGTCAGCGTCATTGGCAACCTCCTGAGGAGCATATCAAGACAGCTGAGCAAATTTGTCCCGATACTCCGCAACAGTCATGGACCCTTGTCTCAGAGCTCTGAATTCCTCCTGCTTGAGCTCCACTATGCCTTCAAGAATATGGTAAGACCTGAAGCTATCTGTGAACTCCTGCCAAGATACCTCTGGTGCGTTGTTGGGACGTCCATACATGTACGAGTCCCACCAATCTTGAGCAGCACCCTGAAGCTGGCCAGATGCATAGAGCACCTTCTCACGATCATTGCATTGCGCAATATTCAGCTGCTTCTCCACAGCTCTCAACCAGTCGTCAGCCTCTAGTGGTTCAGAAGCATGGGTGAACACCGGAGGGCAACCTTTCATGAATTCTCCATGCTTGTCCCGCTGCTGGACAGGTGGCGGTGGTGGTGGTGGTGGTGTAGGTTAATTCTGGAGGTTTTGCATCATCGTCTACATCAACTGTGCCTGTACTCCCATGAACTGCTCGATAGTCATGGCCGGGGATGGTGGTGGTGCACCCCTACCACGACCTCTGCCTCTGCCTCCTCTAGCGGCCATCTGTTATCCAAAACACATAGAACGACCTTTAGATTTATTGATCATCAATAGCAGTGATTGAGCATAAGTTTCTGGAAACTGAACATTGCAAGCGGTATTGTAAAACAGGCATATCTCACGTTCCAGATGTCAAAAAAATGTGAAATTTACATGGTTGGAAATCTTATGAAATTTTCTACAACTTTCGTAATTCTAACTTTTTCAGATTCGGTCGTTATCATAGGTGAAAACAGAAAGTTAGAAAAACTGTTCCTGAGTTCCAGACTGCGCAGAAGCTTTAACTTGTAACTGTCATATCTCCCAAACCAGAACAGGTATGAATGTCATTCAAGATTCATTGGAAAGGTACTGAAGTCTAGTTGTTGCCATAAAAATTTCATGATCATTGCCCGAACCAAATTTCAGATATAACCTAAAGAGTACTGACTGCTCCAGAAAACAGCAAGCTAGAAAAACAGGATAACCAACCCGCTAGCAATTTATTTAGATCAAACTTATTTGTTTAACTAAGGAACTTGTGGACAGGCCCACAATATTCCAGCACTCATAAAAAAAATACAAATCACTCATAAGCATCAAGATAAACCATAGAAGTAAACCAAGTTCACATGACATGACAAGACTCGACTCGACTCAACTCTCGCTACTAGCGTTTTATTACATCAAGGCGATACTATGGGCGAAAAACTGGGGGAAGCTTCTGGTGGAACTTGGGCATCTTCAGGCGGCCTCTGAGCTCATCATTCTCTGCATGGGCCCTCTTGAGCAGCTTGCGCAGGCTGCCTACCTCATCAGTCAGCTCCTCCACCTGATGCTTCATCTCATGGGAAAAGTCGATCATCACCTTGGTGACATCGTCATACCCATCCCTCGCTGCGAACATGGTCCAACCATCACGGGTCTCAAAGGGAAGGTGTCGGTACTTGTCCTCCTTCATCTAGTCATGACGATGAGCACGAAGATCGAAGAAGGCCATGCGAGCTGCATCCTCCATGCACTCCAACATGGTGGCACGACTTGTCTTGGGTTCGTAGATGGTCTCCACTTCCCAAGACTGAGTGATGTTGTTCTAGATGCAGATGTAGATGGCACACTTCCAGTAGGAAGGATCCTGGAAGTGTCTGTACTCACTGCACATGTACTTCACAGCAGAATCCCAGTCTGAGTAGCGATGCTCCAATGTCCACATCAGCAGGCCATGGTAGTAGTCATCCTCATCTCCCTTTGTGAAGTGGAAGTGCTTGGTCCATCCCAAGCGTTCTCGCCGGCTTCAGAACAACTAGAAGGAGTCTTGGAACGGTTGTTTCCACCAGAGGGAGTCCTGGAGTGGCTGTTTCCTGAGTTCATTTCATGGACTTCTTCTTCTTCTTCCTCGCGGGGCTCCATTGGCGCGTACCTTGGTGGGGGAAGGGTGGACTGTCGGGCAGTCTGCTTGTTGCGGGCCATCTATAGAAAAGCAATGATGATAAATAAGTTAGAATCAAGATAACATAATTGGAGATATGTAATAGTTTTAGCAAATAATAACAAGGTATAAAAGCATGAAAAGAGCATTCCTAAGAAACCAGTTCTAACTAGGCTTGCGTCCTACAGTCAACACAACTCCGATACCAATCTATCACACATAGTTTTAAAGACAAAACGGGATGCATAAACCTTATGTGTGCCCAGAGATCAGTCACACACATAAGCTGACAAATTATCAAAAAGGTACCATTACAAGTGTTTATTACATAGCGAATAAGTATCTAATTATGTATATTACATAACAGCGGAAATAAAAGATAACTCTCGCGAAGCTCCATCGCACAGGGACATCAACTGGTGGACTCCAAACCTAGTAGTCCTCAGGATACTCCTCATAACCCTGATAATCTGGTACCCATCTGGGATTTTTATCCAATTATGAAAATACACAAGCGTAAGTACTTCTAGTACTCAACAAGTAAACATGGGGTTCATGAGGATCAAAAAGTATGACACTGGCTAAACTGCATCAACTTTTATGTTGTCAAAATTTTAGCATATGGATAGCATCAATATAATCAAAAGCCCAATTAACATATGATCAATGTAAACATGAATAATGAATAGCAAACAAGTAAATGGTAGATTAAAGTCATTCTGTTCCATAAGAATTCCAGGCCGCTCGTATCCATGAGCACGGCTAATATATTAGTTTTAAGACACTATGCAGAGGTTGTACAACTTTACCCATGAGTCGTGTTGCCCAAATGCCTGGGTTTATAACTCCCAAAACACTCCCAAGGTGAGCGGGCAGGGTACACTATGAAGTCTTTCAGAGGGGCTCGCTGACAAACAACAGACATTACGGATCCACGGGCAAGGGGTATACGGGGTCTCCTCTCGATGGTACACACACGCAGCGGTCCCCACCCTAGCCATACCCCGGAACCAGCTCGGCAATGGCAAATTTCATGAACTGTCACATGCGAGAAAGTAACTCCCTTACTTAACTAAAGCCAGAGCCATGTAGCTCTTATGGTTGTACTGTAAATCTCGGGTGATCGCTTACAGAGGTTCTAGAGCATCTCAAAAACTGTACTCTAGATCACCTTAATCCATGTTGCTAAAAAGCATCTTTTACTATTTGTTGCATAAGTCATTAGTCAATGTTACATGATCATAGATATTTATCAAGAGCACTAGCTTGATCTACCCAATGCATAAATCCCAGGGTAACAAGGTATAAGGTACAAATCTAGGGTAAAACCGTACAGGATATCAAGGAAACACATGCATATCATGAATTAATGTTTAATGTGATTAGGACAACAAGGATGATCCCATGTATACTTGCCTTGCTCAAAAGGTTCCTGCTGCTCCTGCTCAAAGAAATCCTCCTGGTCACCCACGTACTGGTCACCGTCTATACTCGATCACCACATCAACATACAATCATACCAAGGCATAACATGCAAACAAACAAGACTATAGATTAGAACAGTACACCAACAATAGAAAAACAAGATTAAAAGTTTATAAAACTAATCTACGTCTCACTACGATCACATAGACGTTTGGATCACGAAAAACGGAGCTATAACGAAGAAGATATGCTCTAAACAAGATTCGCTAATTAAACTTGAGATTAAAAGAGGCTAAGCAATTAAATATTTTTAAAAGTTGTCTAACATGATCTATGAACTAACTAACACATAGATCACGTCGATATGATCCTAACGCAATTTGAATGAGTCAAAACGGAGTTAAAATGAGCATTTTAGAAGTAAAAGAAATCTAGTAGCAATTTTGTAATTACGGTATTTTCATTTTTATTCGAAATAAACAGATCCGAAAAGAATTACGCTTTGCAGCAGGGAAAACAGGAATCAGAAATACGCCAAGGGACGGAGGGTTCATACATTAAAAACATGAGGGTTTCTTTTGCAAAAGTGACAGCCGAAAGGGTATCGGTGGCTGGGATCCGTCCGATCGGACTCGGACGGTCCAGATTAGATCAGAGGAAGGGGCGGTGGTTCCTGGCCGACGCAGGGCTCCCGCACGGCGGCGCCATTGCTGGAGTACGGCAGCGCGGTGCAATCCGCTGCTGCGGTGCACGATTCACGACGCGAGAAGTGCAGGGGGAGACAGAAGGTGATGGCGAACACGACTGTGCCATCGGTTGAGGCCGATCGAGCTTGGTCACGGCGGTGCCCGTGATTACGCGGTGCTGCAACACTGACGAGCTCGTGGTGCGCGGATACAGGGGAAAAGGGCGTGGAAGAGGGAAATTAGAGCTCCTGCAGGCTCCCTTACCACAACGCGGAGCTCTGGGAACGGTTGAAGGCGGCGCTGGTGTAACCTGACGGCGAAGCTCCGATGGCGGCGCGGAGCTAAGGTTACAGCGGTGGCTGGGTGTTCTGCGGTGCTCCAAGAGGGCAATGCGGAGGCGGTGGGGTGCGGGGCTCGGCTATTTATAACCCGGGATGCTCAGCAGCGAAGGAAGGGGGGGATTCGGGGTGATCCCGCGCGGCGCCAGGCATGGAAGGCAATCTTGCCTTCCGTCTGGAGGTGGAAGAAGGCGACGGGGCCGGGGTATCATGCGGGGTGGGAGGGCGCGCGCGCCTGCGCCTGAGGGGAGCGAGGCCAAGTGGCCAGCTGGGCCGAGGAGCTGGGCTAGGGCGAGGCCCAACGCAGGGGAAAGGAGGGTGGGGGAGGGAGTGCCGAGTTGGGCTGAGGGAAAAAGAAAGGGGCCTTCGGGCCAGATTGGAGAAAGAGTGGGAGTGAGGAAAAGAAATCCTTTTTTTTAATTTCTTGACTCCAAAACCATTTTCAAAACACCTTTGAAAATCTAGTTTGAAATTTTGAAAATTGCCAATCAATACAAAACTATGCAGCAGCATGTATGCAGCAGAGACGTTTCTATGGTTATGATAACTTTTATTTTATGAAAGCTTAATCATTTTTCCTATATTGTAATGCCCACTGAAAATGCATTTAATTCATTTTTAGTCTATTTCAAAGAATGCAAATTTTCGGGTGTTACAAATCTACACCCCTTAAAGGAATCTTGTCCCGAGATTCAGCTGGTGCTTACGCAAACAACTGCGGGTATGTCTTTTTCAGATCCTCTTCTCTTTCCCAAGTTGCCTCATCCACTAAATACCAATTCCACTGAACTTTGCACATACGAATGACTTGGCTCCTTGTAACTCTCTCTGCCGTTTCCAAGATCTGTATCGGATATTCCTCATAGGTGAGATCCGAAAATAAGTACGCTTTGTAGCAGGGAAAACGGGAGTCAGAAATACGCCAAGGGACGGCGGGTTTATACATTAAAAACATGAGGGTTTCTTTTGCAAAAGTGACAGCCGAAAGGTATCGGTGGCTGGGATCCGTCCGATCGGACTCGGACGGTCCAGATTAGAGCAGAGGAAGGGGCGGTGGTTCCTGGCCAGCGCAGGGCTCGCGCACGGCGGCATCATTGCCGGAGTACGGCAGCGCGGTGGAATCCGCCGCTGCGGTGCACGATTCACGACGTGAGAAGTGCAGGGAGAGAGAGAAGGTGATGGCGAACACGACCGTGCCATCGGTTGAGGCCGATCGAGCTCGGTCACGGCGGTGCCCGTGATTGCGCGGTGCTGCAACACCGGCACGGTCGCGGTGCGCGGATACAGGGGAAAAGGGGCGCGGAAGAGGGAAATTAGAGCTCCTGCAGGCTCCCTTACCACAACGCGAAGCTCGGGGAACGGTTGAAGGCTCGGTGGTGTAACCGGACGGTGAAGCTCCGACGGCGGCGCGGAGCTAGGGTTACGGCGGTGGCTGGGTTTTCTGCGGTGCTCCAAGAGGGCAATGCGGAGGCGGTGGGGTGCGGGGCTCGGCTATTTATAGCCCGGGATGCTCAGCGGCAAAGGAAGGGGGATTCGGGGTGATCTCGCGTTGTGCCATGCATGGAAGGTGGAAGAAGGCGGCGTGGCCGTGGTGTCAGGCGGGGTGGGAGGGCGCGCGCGCGCCTGCGCCTGAAGGGAGCGAGGCCAAGTGTCCGGCTGGGGCGAGGCCCAACGCAGGGGAAAGGTGGGTGGGGAGGGAGTGCTGAGTTGGGCTGAGGGAAAAAGAAAGGGGCCTTCGAGCCAGATTGGAGAAAGAATGGGAGTGAGGAAAAGAAATCCTTTTTCTTTTATTTCTTGACTCCAAAACCATTTTCAAAACACCTTTGAAAATCTAGTTTGAAATTTTGAAAATTGCCAATCAATACAAAACTATGCAGCAGCATGTATGCAACATAGACGTTTCTATGGTTATGATAACTTTTATTTTATGAAAGCTTAATCATTTTTCCTATATTGTAATGCCCACTGAAAATGCATTTAATTCATTTTTAATCTATTTCAAAGAATGCAAATTTTCGGGTGTTACAATTCCTCCTTGTGTAGTGGTGCATCCTTGTTCTCCTCCCACCATTGCTGTGCTTGTACTAGTGTCTCGTCTGCTTCTTCTTTTGCACGTAGCTCCATCTTTTCAATTTCTCATCCCCACTTGTCCCAGCGAGGTTTTGTTACTTCTTCTTATTCTTCATATCTTGTGACTTCACCAGGATAGTTTGCCTAGCCATCCTTCAACGGTTGAGTTGCTTGACGGTGGGTATGGCATCTCCTTCTGTTGCGTCTCTTCTTGGGCTGCATATGATAGCTATTGAATTTACAACATACCTTTCCAGCGGGTAGGTTGAAGCGGGTAGTTTTAAGACAGCTCTAGCGGTGTTGAGGAATGGTCTCCCCAAGATAAGAGTCATGTCTTCTTCATCCTGCATGTCAAGTACTATGAAGTCTACAGGAATATATGAATCTTGAATTTGTACCGCTATGTTCTTTGCTATGCCTTCGGAGAATCTGTACGTCATGTCCGCCATCTACAACTGCATATAGGTTGGGTACAAAGGTATACCTTCAAATAAATTGATATGGCCATGCCACCAGTCCAAGTCAATGATGGACCAATTACACGTAGCCGAGTAAAGAAGCTACAACAAGAGGTGAGTGCGCTACTTTGTGAAATTCATTTTAATGTTAATTAGAATTATATACTACCTAAGTCGTGCACGTTCCTATTGCTTAGGTTCACCAAGGAGGACGACCAATATGCACCAAGGATGGAACACACAGAAGAATCACGCTCGAACTCATCCGGTCCTCTAGAACCGTCCGAACAAAAATGCCATAACTTTTGACTCCCAAAATCTATGAGGGTGAATGAGGACATTTTGGAAAGCTTATGAAGTCTACATTCAAATGCCACCAGTGCTGACCAGTTTGGACGTTTCAGTTGGCCGGCGGACCAGTTTTCGTACATACTGGTCAGCAGGTCAATAGTCTGCATGTTGTCCAAGTTCTCATGTCAAACTGTATCAATCTACAATATTTCAGGGTTCATACAGCACATGGTGTCAAAGGCTATAAAGTTAACTTTCCAACCCAACAAACGGAGCATCATTTGGACTTTCCTAGGTGGAGTTATTGCTCAATTACTAAAGACTACGCAGAAGCCCAGAAGTCATGCGGGAGTTGAAGACCACTTTGTGAATGCTCTCGGGTGTTGGCCTTACACCTCACAACGTGGCTCCTTCAGTTCATAGTTGTTGACACAAAAAGCGTAAGGATCTGCGAACACCTCTGGCTATTACCCAAATTCGATATCCAAAGGTGTGCCAGTTGATTTGACCAGTTAATCAACAAGGACAATAACTAGAACAAGATTTGAACAAGACAACGGCGATACGCCTAAATGTCAAGACTCAGACTTGATCAAGATAACTAGAGCAGAGCTGAACGAGACAACAGCGATGTGCCCGGATGTCAAAACTCAGATTACTCCCACGCGGAACTTACAAGGATTTGACGGAGATCAAGGTGATGCAGCCCGTCGAAGCTTGAAGAACTCGTAAATAGATTAAGACTAATGCAATAAAAGAGTAAATTGCAGTAAAAGTAAATAAGAGTAATTGATTTTGTTTGATAGATTGATTCTTTTCTTTACACGCAGCCCTTGGGCACATATTTATACTCCCCCATGGAGAGTTGTACAAAGACATGACTCGTATCTTTCCTAAACAAAACTCTATTTTAAGGAAATAACTGACCCGCGCAGGAGTCGGACCCAAATAACAATATTATTTTCCTAAATAGACACCTCTATTTTTTAAGTAAATAAACGACTCGTGCAAGAGTCGGACTCACAGTACCACAACAATACTGGTATAAAATCACCAGTTTCCTTATGTCTTTCCTTTGATGAAAACTTTCCATCGGCAAACTCCTTCAATCCGCAACTTCCTTCTTTTGCCATCGGCAATCCCCTGCTGACGTCAACCGCCACATTACCTTGTATCCATCAGCATCATCCATGCCCGTCAGCATCGGCAATACTTCCTAATCGTTAACCTTGCAGTTCTGGTGACTTAACTTCACCAGTCAACCCTTATCGGCAAGAATCATCCAACTCTTATCGGCAACATCCTTGTCGGCAACCACTTCAGCTTCTATCGGCAACAAACTTATCTTCATCTACAGAATTCATTCTCATCGGTAGCGTTAACCGATAACCTGCCGATGCCGATAGAAAACAACCACCGATCACTGCGAGTCTTAGCTCATTTGACACGTACCGAAAAACGGTGTCAACACATGCCCCCCAATTTCGGAGTGTAGAATATTAGATGCACCGAAATTCTCTCTACTATAACTGTTCCCTCCAAAATAACTGCACGACTTCCTCGATTACCGCACGCAAAACCGCAATTTATCAATAAAATTCTGCAACTGCAGCGTGAACAGTTATAAATCCAATCATATCTCCTCGATTGTTGCACATACCTATTGCATACCCTTCCACATTCCTCCTCAGTGCGAAGAAAATTCCAAAATACCCCTGACCAGGCTTATAAAAATTACCATCATCCAATTTGTTCTTTTACCCCGAGTTCACTTCCACTTTCACCTACCTTCGTCTTCAACCTCGGCGGCGACCCCAGCGGCGACTCCGAAGAACAGTCCGTGAACTCAAGTGGCGGCATCTTCTTCCAGCAGAACTCGAACGGCACCAATGGCGATCCACTTCGACGTCCCTAGGGTAAATCTATCCTCTCCTTTCCTCATCTTCTGCAAGTTCCTTTTCTGTATCAATTTTATAATCTCTTTTCCCCTTTCTTTCTTTGATTTTTTTTCCGAAACCTAGGAATTGTACAACAAGGTAGTAATCCCAATCGAGCAATCCAGTTTCAACTGCTTAGGCCCAATGGGACACCCTGATCCCACCAATCTGATCAACGCAGAAACCAACCGCATCCCCTTTAAATCTGAGTGCTTCAATTTAGGGTTATGGAAAGATGCCTTCCGTTCATGGCCTAGACCCACCAAGGGATGGAAGAACTGGTACCTCAGAGTAATCAGAACACAGCAAGTTTATTGGTCAGAGCGCAACTTGGACCAGTGCGTTAGGCTCTCCATTGCCGATATGGAGAAGAACGAGAACATGATGATGGCAGCCTCTTACTTCTGGTCCGATACCATGAACTCCTTTTTATTTAGACATGGACCTGCCACCCCCACCCTTGCCGATGTGCATATGCTTACCGGCCTAGATGTCTCCTCTGCCGATACCCCTACCCTGTTCAATAGGAAGGCTGAGTACAAGGTGAATACACGCAATATCGGCGGTTGGACTGGTTACATCCAGGAATACCAGAAGACTGGATCGGTAGGTCAGAGGGAGCACGCCACCTTCTTGAACATGTGGCTAGAAAAATTTATCTTCTGTGGCAAAACTGTCGGACCTACCACAATGTACCTCCCGGTAGCAGAACTCCTAGCCGATGGAACAAGACTCCCTCTTGGCCGATACCTCCTTGGATCGGTGTACCGTCTCCTGCAACAAGTGTCCAAGAAACTTTTGCTGGGTGAGTCCATCAGTAACCTTGGGGTCCTTGGTGGTTCGTAAATATGTGGTTGAATGCACACATGTACAAGGTCCTCCAATTTGACTTATTCACTCAGCAATTTCCGAGGGATATATCGGAAAACTATGTATTTGGTGATGATGAATCGGCAACTCGTCCCCAACTCAATTTCGGGGAGGCTATCATAGTATTGCCAGGAACCGATGCCAACGTAGACCAGTTCGGCAGATTCTTCCAAAAGTTCTACAACGGAATCCCTGCTGCAGAATGGCTTTGGTGGCCTTACATCGACGAAGATAACCGATTCCCTTTGCTGTTCAACCTTACCGATGGGAATGTGCCTCAGAACGAAGTCATCATGAAGGCCAGCATTGTTCCCCAAGCTATTCCAGTCAACATTTTCAGAACCGGGAAGGATGCTCCTCCATCCTTCGAGTTCTATTACCCATCGGTAGCAGCAAGACAACTGGCATTTGGCCAATTACCAATCAAGCTCTGCTACGCCAAGGTGATAAAACCAAGACAAACCATCTCCAGTGCTATGGACTGGAACAAGGTGGTCAATTTCCCTCCCGATGCCGATACATCAGACATTGATCTATCCTCCTGGGCACCAACATCTTTCATTACGAAAGAATATAAGTTTTGGTGGCAAGAATGGAGAAATCAACTGTTTGCCAAGTCATCGCACCATTATCGGCATTTGATTGACGCCGACTACGCCATACCCGATGATGCAGTAAGTTTTTATTCCAATGCATTTCTTATTATTTATCTCTATCATCGGTATCCGACCCTCTTTTGCCTAACAGGTTGATGACCCAACCCCCACAATGAGCAAGAGTGGTAAACCCTTCCGTCTTCGAGTGATGAGCCCAGTGTCAATTATCGGCAACAATGCTCCTACATTGGCTGCCTTCACTCCCCAGAGGACACCTAAGGTCACTCTAAAGCCAAGGTCGACACCTGCAATGACCAGTGCCACTCCATTGGCCGCCGCTGCCATCTTGGCACGAGTTTTCGCAGTAAGTTTCACTTTTATCTATACCGATCACAAACTGCTTATCGACAACATTTATTCCATGTAACTTGCAAACATTTTTCAGGCAGTGAGGTCATCGGCCGCTGCTCCAAACGTACAAGCTTCCTCAACTCCTGCTGCCGATGCCCCCCAGGCTTCACCAAAATCGGCTGGTTCTCCCACCGCTGCACCCAAGAAGAAACGCCTCAGGCGAGCCATTTCAGCTATCGATGCACCAACAGCAGAGCCATCATTAGCTCCTATCCCTGATCATCCACTGGATGACGTCTCCGACCAGGAGATAACACAGCCTGTCGCAACAGCGGAAGCAACATCGGCATCGACATCTTCACCAGCCAAAATCCCCGATCAGAGAACGACATCACCACCACAGGGACCAGCCACCACAGCAGAAGCAGCACCATCAACAGCGCCACCAGCACCAACCACTCCTCTCACAGAGGTAAATTCATCGGCAACCGCTGCCGATCTCCAAGATGAGGCCGTACCAGCCGACTTCCCAAGCCCTAGGCAAGAAATCCGCTTCAAGATGGTAAGCCGATTATCTAAAGACTTACAGTATAAACTTATGATCGGCAAACTCTAACTTTCTCCTTTTCAGGCCCAAGACTCTCCCGATAGCTTGTTCTCCTTCAGTGTCAACCTCCCCGATGAAGGCGAAGACCAAGAAGGTTCTACTGCAGCAAACAGCTTGTTTTCCTTCACCGTCAACCTTCCCGACGAAGACGAAGAAAGCTCTGCTCTAGCCTTATGGGCAGATGTCAAATTCAAGCTCGAAGCACTGCTCTCTTTTCTGCAACAAGACACATCCCAGCTTGTCCAAGATTCTACCGCAGCAAAGGTAGCTTTCAAAGACATCCAAGGCCACCTGTCTGCCGATACAGAAGAAATTCTCTTCCAAGCAGCATTCCTTGAGAGCCGACAACTCCAATACCAACGGGCTTCACGCCGCATTGCCGATAGGAACGCTCAGTCAAAGCTTGAAGAGGAAATGCTCAAGTTCAAGAAAGTTGCCGATGAGAAGCATAAGGACATCGGCCAAGTAGAAGCTTCCGGCGCCAATCTTGAACAAAGAGATAGTTCATCTATCGGCAAGGAGGGAAGAGCTACAGACAGAACTAAGAAGGGTTGAAGAAGCTCTAAATACAGCCAACCAAATGAAAGCCCAACTGCCCGATACTATCAAGGCCTTGCGGCAAGAAAGAGACGCAAACGTCCGACAAGCTATCCAGCTGAAGAAGAAGAAGATCAAGCCAATCGACGGATCTGCCGATGATGATGCCAGGGAGATGGAAGAAATAGAGCAAATTCGCCTGCGTGCGATATCAGCTATCCAATCCTTGTTGTAATTTGTTACAATTCATCATATCGGCAAATGTAATCAGTAACACTTGATTTTGCTCCGCAATATAATGTCAGTACGCTTTTACCGATGTTTTGTAACCTTTTCTTTCATCGGCGTTCAAACGAGCAGTCTATGCGTCTACCCAAATACTAGGGTAATATTTCTTCAAGTATTTACCGTTGATTGCTCTGGAGAACGCAACTCCTTCGAGAGTTTCTAAAATATAAGCATTACTAGGAGCAGACTATTTTATCCGATAAAGACCTTTCCAATTAGGAGACCTTTTTCCAAACTTAGAACTTTTAGTCCCAATCGGTAAAATCAATTTCCATACTAGATCACCATCGGCAAACTCTTTCACCTAGCCATCGGCAACCATCACTGACATCACGATTTGGAACGCCAGGGCTTGCCGATTGCTGCTCCCAAACCAAAATGTCCAAGGGCAACTCCAGTTACACCATCGGCAATATATTAACATTTGCCGATGGACCTCCATCTTCGCGCTTGGCCTTCATAGCTTGTCTGGAGACTTCTTTCTGGAAGAGTTCTCATCTTGACACAAGTCTTCTTGGCGTTCGCGCTGGATCCTTCTTTTCAGAGTCTTCGTCAGACCCTTAGGACACCACTGAGGAAGCTTGGTTTTCCAAACAGGCTGGTGTTGCCTTCTACTGCTTGCATCGACACTTCTCCCGATGTTTGGATCTCTGGAGAATATTTCTTCATCAGGCACTCTTGCATTGGCCCTCTCCTCAAGCTCTTCTTGACAAATACGCTTACCAAGCCTGTTATGTACACTAAGCTTGCCCCCCAGCCGATCATGTGCTGATTCCTTTTCTCTAATCGACCTGCCATAGCTTGATGTCCGACCGTCAAAACAAGGTTTCTTTTTTGATTTATCGGCAAGGTAGCACCCATTGCACTCAAGGCAATTATTAGCAGTAGGTAGTTAGATGCCTTCTTCCCAGCAATGAACAAAGAAGGGACACTTCCAGTGGTCTTTATGCCGAAGCCACCCTTGGCGCCTCTCTTCCTCTCGCAGCCGATATCGTTCCTCTTGTGACTGTAGATACTCTTGTCTTGGCCTCCTATGCATGATTATAACACCAGGAGACCTCTTGTCATTGCTGCTTTCACCGGCAACCCTTTTGCCTTTTCTGTCATCGGCAAACTTTCCCCCTGTTACTTCATGCGCAGTTGTATGATGTCCAGGGTCTGCCGATGCGCTTTTCTTGGCAGCTTCCGATGTCAACACTTTAGTTTTACTAGTTTCCACCATGTTATTTGGAAACGGGTGCTGATTGATCTTCATCGGCTTCTGGGCTTTGTAATTTTCAAACTTAATCCACCCAGACTCAATTCCTGACTGCAACTGCTACCTAAAGACTTTGCAGTCATTGGTATTGTGCGAAGTTGCATTGTGCCACTTGCAATACCTGATTTTCTTGAGCTCTTTGGCCGATGGAATTACCTGGTTAGGTGCCAGCTTAATCTTCCCTTCTTGGAGCAATAGGTCAAACATTCTATCGGCCTTGGTGATATCAAAAGTGCATCTCTCAGCTTCTTTCCGATCGAACGGACAAGATATTGGCTTTTTATTCTCTACCGATTCAACTAAACCGATACTTGCTTCTTCGTCTGAATCTGTCTTCTTAGTTAAAGACACCTCTTCATCCCAATTTTCTAGAGGCTCGAAAACTCTGGTGTCTTTATCGGCAACCCTTTGCATAAGATGGCTCAAGCTTTCAAACCCTTGAGACGCGTATTTATCCCTGACGTGCGGTAGCAACCCCTGGAAAGCCAAATCCGCCAATTGCCGATCATCAAGTACCAAGCTATAGCACTTGTTCTTCACGCCTCGCAGTCTTTGGACAAAGCTCTCTACCAATTCATCGTTGCGCTGCCTCAGATTAACCAAATCAGTAAGCTTCTTTTCATATGCGCCAGTGAAGAAGTATTTATGAAACTGCGTTTCTAGATTGGCCCAAGTGATTACAGAATTTGGAGGTAATGAAATAAACCATGTAAATGCCGATCCAGATAATGATAACAAGAACAATTTTACCCTTAGTTCATCCTTGCTGGCTGCCTCTCCACATTGGATAATGAATCGGTTAATGTGCTCTATTGTTGATATATCATCTTGACCAGAAAATTTGGTGAAATCTGGCACTTTATACCGATTCGGGAAAGGGATCAAATCATACGCTGGAGGGTATGGAGTCCGATAAGAATATGTATCAACCTTAGGCTTGATACCGAACTGTTCTTTCACCACTTCGGCAATCTTATCGGCTAAGTATGCATCTTGATTCTGCCGATGCACTGACTGGATGTTGACTGGCTGAGCAGGTTGATGCACCTCTTCATATCTTTGCGATGAATAGGCCGAACCGGTTGGTGTAGAGGCAACATCAATTCGCTGAACATCATGCATCGGCTGATTTACCGATGGACCACCTTGAACGTCCACTGGAATATATTGCAAGAATAGAGGGTTTACCGGCTGGGATGCTGATACATCATTATATAATTCCGATGGTAACTGGTGGTGTTGGGCCTCTACCACCTGACGTCTAGGTTGCATCACCTGTTGTTGAATATTATGCATCGGTTGATTGGCCGATGGGCAACTTTGAACACCCACTGGTTGAGTAGGTTGATGCACTTCTTCGGGTCTTGATGTCAAAGTGCTTGAAGTGATCGGCACGTGCGCAGTACCAGACATCTGAACATTATGCATCGGCTGAGTTGCCGATGGGCAATTTTGCACACTCACTGGCTTATGCTGTGGTAGTATATTCATCGGTTGCTGAACCGATGTCTCATTGTGCACATTCACTTGCGAGTACTGCGGCAAAGTAGTACATATCGGCTGATGTACCGATATTTCATTCTGAAGACTCGTCGGTGAATGAAACTGCGGAGCTTTCGCCACTTGGTATCCAGGCTACACAACTTGCTGCTGAATCGGTAATTGACCAATCCAACTTACATTAGATGACATCAGCATATGATTTGCCGATGGCTGATATCCAGGTGACGCTTGTAGCCCTCTTACCCTTGGATGATTGCCTTGACTCGCGGGTACCACAACTTGAGCAGCCATTGCCGATATAGGCTGATTGACAATCGGCATGCCTTGTTGCATCGGCCAAGAATTTGCCGATAGCTGATGACCAGCTGATGCTTGTCGTTCTTGTGGCACCGGGTAATTAACAGAATAACTACCTTAGTTAGCAGGTATTCCAGTTTGAAGAACCATTGCCGCCATGGGTTGACTTGCAGCTGCCGGGCCTTGTTGTATCGGCAAGTGATCTGCCGATGGTTGGGCGTAAGGCACTCTGGGTATTGCCATTTGCAGATTCCCTGTTGGCAACTGCACCGTTGGAGAAGATATAGCATAATGCATCACTGGAACCATCGGCTGTACAGGTGTTGCCGATGTCATGGGAATCTTCCATCCTGCATGGTTACCTTGGACCAATCTGGAATCAGCAGATGGACTTGGAGACATACCGTATCCCCACCAGTTAGCAGAAGTTAGCTGACTCTGGGTAGCAGGCCCTGACATTGCCGACGCCACTGGATCTACACTAAGCTTGGTGACGCTTTCAGGACTTGGCCTTGGCGGTGTAGCCACATCGGCAGACGGATCCACAGGAGTGGAAGACGCCATTGGGGCTGCCGATGGGGTTATAGATACGCTGGACCAACATATTGGGGTGCTTGTCCTTCTTTGAAAGATTGCATGACAGCATTGTATACAGTATTGGACTGCATATTGGAGTGGCTAATTAATGCTTGATTTAACGCAGAATTAACCATCTCTTGTAACTTACCAGGATTGGCATCAAACGTGACCTGCCGCGGCGATGGCGGATCTTGCTTCTGGATGGCTTCGCCGCTCCTGCTTAGGCTGAAGGATTTCAGATACAATTGCTTGTACTCCTCCATAGCCCGCTCCATAGCCAACTTCTGATCATCTTTTAGATCGGCCTCGGAGACTTCAATGACGTTCCTCTGATTGACGTCAATATGATCACCCATAGCAGATGTATAATTAGTCCCACTGGGCGTGCCAAAAGAGGTGTTGATACAAAAAGCGTTAGGATTTGCGAACACCTCGGGTTATTACCCGAATTCGATATCCGAAGGTGTGCCAGTTGATTTGACCAGTTAATCAACAAGGACGATAAATAGAACAAGATTTGAACAAGACAACGGTGATATGCCCAGATGTCAAGACTCAGACTTGATCAGGATAACTAGAGCAGAGCTGAACGAGACAACAACGATGCGCCCGGATGTCAAAGCTCAGATTACTCCCACGCGGAACTTACAAGGATTTGACGGAGATCAAGGTGATGCGGCCCGTCGAAGCTTGAAGAACTCGTAAATAGATTAAGACTAATGCAATAAAAGAGTAAACTGCAGTAAAGGTAAATAAGAGTAATTGATTTTGTTTGATAGATTGATTCTTTTCTTTACACGCAGCCCTTGGGCACATTTTATACTCCTGCATGGAGAGTTGTACAAAGACACGACTCGTATCTTTCCTAAACAAAACTCTATTTTAAGGAAATAACTGACCCGCGCAGGAGTCGGACCCAAATAACAATATTATTTTCCTAAACAGACACCTCTATTTTTTAAGTAAATAAACGACTCATGCAAGAGTCGGACTCACAGTACCATAACAATACTGGTATAAAATCACCAGTTTCCTTATGTCTTTCCTTTGATGAAAACTTTCTATCGGCAGACTCCTTCAATCCGCAACTTCCTTCTTTTGCCATCGGCAATCCCCTGCTGACGTCAACCGCCACATTACCTTGTATCCATCGGCATCGTCCATGCCCGTCGGCATCGACAATACTTCCTAATCAGTAACCTTGCAGTTCTGGTGACTTGACTTCACCAATCAACCCTTATCGGCCAGAATCATCCAACTCTTATCGGCAACATCCTTGTCGGCAACCACTTCAGCTTCTATCGGCAACAAACTTATCTTCATCTGCAGAATTCATTCTCATTGGTAGCGTTAACCGATAACCTGCCGATGCCGATAGAAAACAGTCACCGATCACTGCGAGTCTTAGCTCATTTGACACGTGCCGAAAAACGGTGTCAACAATAGCTATCTAAGAGACTTGTTCCTAGTATAAATAACATATGTATGCTACAGAAAAACAACTTTGGATCATCTAAGAACCTGATATGGTATTGCAGTCGAACTGCTGAGTGTCTTACACACACCTTTGTTCTTGCGAGTTCTTCTTGGGCTTGTGAGAGATCTCTCTGAGGTCCCCTACTTCGTGCTCTACGGATTCCAGTTAGGTTGCGCCGTATTATGTGGATTAGTTCCGGATTGTTGTTCTGCGGTCGTTGGGAGATCGAGTCGAAGTCTTCGCGGTTTCGGTGCCTCTCTCCCCGTCGCTTGGTCGCATCCAACCTTTGTCAAGTATAAAGCTAATTATCTCGTTGTTTGCAGCAAGTTATCCTTTGTTATTAAACCTACTGCCATGAAGATCGGGCCATCCTCTTTCCAATTCAAATCGGAACCTATCATGTGGTAATCAGAGCTATCGTTATCACGGTAGGCTTTTTTGTTATCACCCACTTATCTACCATCCTGTTTACCATCTATTACTGTTTTTTTCATCCATCAAATATATTTGTATTCATTCATATCCTACAGTCCACTAAAAAGCCACACAAAAAATCCTATAGCCATTTCGTGGTACTGATACTTTATGTTTTTTTTGTTCATCTTGTTGCTAGTCTCCATCGTTGTTCTTTTGCCGTACTCTTGTTAATTTTATCCGCACCACACCCCTAGTTGTTATCTTGTGTTTGCTGAAAAAATTCTGAGAAAAAAAAGAATTGAAAAGAAAGAGTTACAAAAAAAGAAAAAAAAGAAGAGAACAGAAGTGAAAGGGGTTGTGTTGAGGATTGTGAAACTCCAAGTTCCAATTTTTTTTAATCTCAATTTTGTGGTGCACTAAATAGCAACATTTACATCTTGTTTGAACGATTTATATCACTTTGTTTCAGTACCATAGCCACCCATGAACAGCCACCTATAGCTCCCCAATAATCTGAAACCGGGACGTTCGATTCGTAATCCTTGCGATCTCTCGATCACATTCATTGAGCTACTGCACTAGCACACTCACAATCCTTGAGAACGAGTAAGAACATTGGTAAGTAAGAGGTGAGATTGTGTGATTCCACAAATTTATCCTATTCCACTTTTCTTGCAAGTTCTCTAACATGGCAGGATCTAATTCGAGTGTTGGTGGTGCTAACCGCGGTGATGAAGAACCCCCTGTTGCACGAACTGAGTAACGCCACATGGCAAACTCACTCTTGGAGGCAATGGAGAGGATGTTGGATGAACGTCTTCCCGCAACGGGTGATCGAGGTCGACATCGTCAACATGAAGACAATCACCATGAAAAATTTGGTGATGAAAATTCTGGTTTTGGTAATGGATTTGACCGCTTTGCTCGTGGTCATGGTGTTCATCGTGGTCGTGGTCGTGGTCGATATGCTGATTTTGATAATCAGCATGGAGGACGATGTGGACTTGGTCGTCATGTACACTTTGAAGATAAACAAACTGATGACTTTGATCATGAGGAGGGATTTGATGATAATGAGAATCCATTTGCAAATGGTGGGCCATTTGAGCGGCGGCGAGATCATCGCTGGCGTGCTGAACATGAAGATAGGGAGCATCATCGTGGTTGTCACAATAGAAATGTCCCGGACAGCATTGCTCGTGTCAAGTTGAGTATCCCAAAATTTACTGGAAAAGAAGATGCCAATGCATATCTTGAGTGGGCTGAGCAATGTGATCAAATTTTTAGAGTGCGTAATCTCTCTGATCAGAGGCGTGTGAGTCTTGCTTTAGTTGAGTTCTCTGGTTATGCTCTCACTTGGTGGAATTAGATTCAAGAAAATCAGCTTATATTGGGACGTGATCATATCAATACTTGGGATGAGATGAAGAGAGTGATGAGGAGAAGGTTTGTACCATCTAGCTATCAGCGTGACCTTCGTAATAGGTTACAAATGTTGAAGCAAGGAAAGAGATCGGTTGATGAATATTATAAGGAGATGGAGATGTTGTTACTGCGGGCTGGAATTAGAGAGGATGCTAAGTCAAAAATGGCAAGATTTTTGGGTGGTCTCAATGAAGAAATTTCTGGGTTTGTTGAGATGTTTCCATACCATAATTTGCAAGACCTTGTTGATCAAGCTATGTGCACCGAGAGAAAAATTCAGTAAGAAGCACGTGGGAAATCTTATGCAAGTAATTCGATTGCAGCCCCATGGCGCAAACAATAGTCTGTTAATTATTTTGGTGGAGGTCGATCCCAAGGTGTTGCAGCTAGATCCTCTCCATCCATTGCAACATCAAATATGGCGGCTTCTACAGCGTCATCCCCTGCAAATCAACAACGATCTGCCGCAAGTGCAGCAGCCTCAACCTTTGCTTCAGCAGCTACCTCCTCTACACATAGTAGAGAAATTGTGTGTCACAAGTGCCATGGTCGTGGACATGTCACTGCACAATGTCCAAGTAGGAGGACCATGATTATAAATGAACATGGTGACTAAGAATCTGAAAGTGATCCAAAGGATAATGCTCCAAAATATGATGAAGAACTTCCAAATGATGCAAGTGAGATCCAACCCGATGAAGGTGATAATAATTGCTTTATTTCTCTTCGAGTGCTCAATGTTACTGCTGCAAAAGAAGAGAATGAACAGCGACACAATCTCTTTCATACTAGAGGCATGATACAAGACAAGTTGTGTAGAATTATTGTTGATAATGGTAGCTGCAACAATATTGCAAGTCAAGAATTGGTTGAGAGAATGGGCTTAAAACAGCGGCGCAATCCTTCTCCATATAAAATGCAATGGCTTAATGATTGTGGTGCGCTGCGTGTGTATCATGTGGTGACTGTTCCTTTCTCCATTAGAAGATACAATGATCAAGTGGAGTGTGATGTGGTGCCTATTCAAGCATGCCAACTGTTGCTAGGAAGACCATGGTTATATGTGCGTGATGTTCAGATTTTTGGTAGAACCAACAAGCTATCTTTCATGTACAAAGGAGAGTGAATTTCTTTGCTTCCTTTGACACCAGGGGAGATTTTAAAGGATGATCAAAAAAGAAAACAGCGAGAGAGAGAAAATCATCTGCGAGTGACCCACAAAAATAGTGAGGGAGTGGATCCAAAGCCAAATAAAACTCCACAGCTACAAAGAACCAAGACAATGGGAAAAGAGGGATTAGTTATGATGGCTAGGAAGGGGGATTTAAAATAATTGAGTCTACCCAATGTCATGTTCTTTGTACTCCTGTACAAGGAAAATTTTCTTTCTACTAATGACTTAACCTTTACTTTCCCCAAAGATGTTTTTGATGTGTTACAGGACTATGAAGATGTATTTCCAGAGGAAGTACCACCAGGGCTGCCACCAAAGAGAGGCATAGAACATCAAATTTATCTTGTTCCTGGTGCTCCACTTCCTAACCGTGGCCCCTACCGTACCAACCCCGAGGAAACAAAAGAAATTCAGCGCCAAGTGCAAGAGCTCATCAACAAAGGTTATGTAAAGGAAAGTCTCTCACCTTGTGCAGTTCATGTTCTTTTAGTTCCAAAGAAAGATGGTTCATGGAGAATGTGTGTTGATTGCCGAGCCATTAATAACATTACTATAAGGTATAGACATCCCATACCTCGACTTGATGACATGCTTGATGAACTTAGTGGCGCTATCATTTTCACCAAAATTGATTTGAGAAGTGGCTATCATCAAATTCGCATGAGAGAAGGTGATGAGTGGAAAACAGCCTGCAAAACAAAATTTGGGTTGTACGAATGGTTGGTAATGTCTTTTGGTTTGACCAATGCACCTAGTACCTTCATGAGATTGATGAATCATGTGCTTAGATGTCTCATTGGAAAATTTGTTGTAGTTTACTTTGATGATATCTTGATTTACAGCAAGTCTCTTGATGAACATATTGAATATATAAAATGTGTGCTTGCTGTTTTGAGGAAGGAATGCTTGCATGCTAACCTTGCCAAGTGCACCTTTTGCACCGACAAGGTTGTTTTTCTTGGTTTTGTTGTTTTAGCTCATGGTGTGGAGGTGGATGAGGACAAGCTCAAAGCTGTTCGCGAATGGCTACCCCCACAACACGTGAGCCAAGTACGAAGCTTCCTTGGTCTTGCTGGTTTCTATAGGTGATTTATGAAAGACTTCAGCACCATTGTTGCTCCAATCAATGAATTGACAAAGAAAGACGTGCCTTTTCAATGGGGAGAAGCACAAGAGAAGGCATTTGAAGTGTTGAAAAGAAGTTGACAACTGCGCCACTCCATGCCCTTCCAGATTTTGGTAAGACCTTTGAAATTGAATGTGATGCTAGTGGTGTAGGGATTGGTGGTGTGCTTATGCAAAAAGGAAGGCCTATTGCATACTTCAGTGAAAAGTTAAGTGGTCCAACTTTGAATTATTCTGTTTATGATAAAATAATTATATGCTCTTATGAGGAGTTTGGAAATTTGGCAACACTACCTTTTGCCTAATGAATTTGTGATACATTCAGACCATGAACCTTTGAAACATCTTAAAGGATAACTAAAACTAAAACGAAGACATGCAAAATGGAGTGAATTCATTGAGTCTTTTCCTTACATTATCAAGTACAAGAAAGGGAAGGATAATGTTGTAGCTGATGCCTTATCTCGACGTCATATTTTGCTTTCACAACTTCATGCTAAAATTCTTGGTTTAGAAAGTATAAAGGATTTGTATGCTACTGATTCATATTTTACTGAACCATATTCCAAGTGTTGTGGTGGAAAGGGATGGGAAAAATTCCATTTGCATGATGAGTTTTTGTTTCGAGCTAATAAACTTTGCATTCCAGATTGTTCTATTCGCATTTTGCTTGTGCAGGAAGCTCATGCCGATGGACTTATGGGCCATTTTGGTGTCAAGAAAATAGAGCAAGTGCTCGCGGATCATTTCTTTTTGCCGAAGATGAGGCGAGATGTGGAGCGACATGTTCTTCTTTGTGAGACCTGCCACAAAGCTAAGTCACATTTGAACACTCATGGTTTATACACTCCTCTACCTATTCCTAGTGTACCATGGGAAGATATCTCTATGGACTTTGTTCTTGGTTTACCTCGAACAAAGAGGGGGAGGGATTCAATCTTTTTTGTGGTTGATCGTTTTAGCAAAATGGCACACTTTATTCCTTGTCATAAGAGCAATGATGCTTCACATATTGCCAAATTATTTTTCTGGGAAAATCATGCGTCTACATGGAGTGCCACGTACCATTGTGTCTGATCATGACACTAAGTTTTTGAGATACTTTTGGAAGACCTTGTGGGGTAAACTTGGTACAAGGCTGCTATTCTCCACTACATGTCATCCTCAAACTGATTGGCAAACTGAAGTTGTGAACCGCACACTATCAACATTGTTGCGAGCTGTCCAAAAGAAGAATATGAAATTGTGGGAAGAAAGCTTGCCTCATGTGGAATTTGCATACAATAGGGCGGTACACTCAACTACAAAATTTTGTCCATTTGAAATTATTTATGGTTTCAAACCTACTGCTCCCATCGATCTTTTGCCTTTGCCTATGCAGGAACATGTGGACTTTGATGCAAGCAAGCGAGCTAAATTTGTCAAGAACCTCCATGATCAAGCAAGAGCCAATATAGAAAAGATGACCAAGTTGTATGAGAAGCGTGCCAACAAAGGGCGTAAGAAGATGTTGTTTGAACCCGGAGACTTGGTCTGGGTTCATATTTGCAAGGACCGGTTTCCTAACCAACGCAAGAGCAAGTTGCAGCCCCGAGCTGATGGTCCATTCAAAGTGCTTCGCAAGATCAATGACAATGCATATGAAACTAATCTTCCAAGTACATATGCTGTGAGTACAAGTTTCAACGTCGCTGATCTATCTCCTTTCTTTGGTTTGGAAGAGTCGAAGATGACTCCTTTTCAAGAGGGGGAGGATGATATGGCCATTGTTGACACAAAAAGCGTCAAGATCTGCGAACACCTCGGGCTATTACCCAAAGCTCGGTATCCAGAGGCATGCCAGTCGATTTGACCAGTTAATCGACAAGGACGATAACTAGAGCAAGATCCAATCCCGACAACGGCGATGCGCCCGGATGCTGAGATTGGGGCTTGATCAGGATAACTAGAGCAGCGCTGAATGAGGCAACAACGATGCGCCTGGATGCCAAGGCTTAGAGGTACTCCCACGTGGAACTTGCAAGGATTTGACAGAGATCAAGGTGATGCAGCCCGTCGAAGCTTGAAGAACTCGTTAAAAGCTATAACTAATTCAAAAAGGGTAAATTGCGATAAAAAGTAGAATAAGAGTAAAATTGGTTTGTTTGATATTGGATTGATTGTCCTCTTCGTAGCCCTCGGGCACGTATTTATACTCCCGCATGGAGAGTTGTACAAAGACATGACTCGTATCCTTCCTAAAACCAACTCCTAACTTTAAGGAAACTGACTCACGCAGGAGTCGGATCTAAAACAATAATATTTATTTTCCTTAACAAACACGCCTATTTTAAAGGAAAATAAACGACTCATGCAAGAGTCGGACTCAAACTACTATAATAATACTGGTACAAAATCACCAGTTTCCTTATACCTCTTTTCGATGGAAACTTTCCATCGGCAGATCCCTTCGATCCACAGCTTCCTTCTTTTGGCCATCAGTCTTCTACTGATATCACACGCTAAGTTATCCTATACTCATCGGCATCCCATGCCCATCGGCATCAGCATCGGCAATACTTCCCGATCGGCAACCTTGCATTGGCAACTGCCTTTAACAATCAGCCCCTATCGGCAATCGGTAACCGCTCTTCATCGGCAATCGGCAATGTCTCCTCATCGGCAATCGGCAATAACAACTTCACAGCCCAAACGTCCTGACTTCACCAATTAAGCTTATCGGCACGAACCATTCAACCTCCATCGGCAACACACTTAGTCTTCCCGCAGCATCTTACCATCAGCAATACTGGTTCGATTTCGCGATGCCGATGGAGAACGGCCGCTGACCAGTCAAGCCTTAGCTCATTTGACACGTGCTGAAAAACGGTGTCAACACATGCCCCCTAGTTTCGGGGCGTATAATATTTTACGTGACGAAATTCTCTCCACTGTAGTCGTTGTTGTAGCCGTTACCTTCGAGATAGATGCACAGTTTCCTCGATCTCCGCGTGTGGGACCGTAATTTAATAATAAAATCCCTCGATTGTAGCACAAACAGTTGCAGATCACCTCGATCACTGCACGTATCTACCGCGGGTCTCTCCACATTCCTGCACAGTGTGAAACGGAACCCCAAAATGCCCCTGGGTAAGCTTATAAAAGTTACCGGGATCCACACTACTTTTTACCCGAGTCCATTTTCACTTTTACACTCCCTGCCTTCGTCTTCAACCTCCGGCGCCTCCGAAGAACACGAGCTCGAGCAATAGGCCCTCTCCGCAATCCAAGGACGAACCACAAGCACTCCCTCGACTCCAATGGCGATCCAAGTCGACATCCCCAAGGTGAGACCTATTCTCTTCCTAATCCAACCTCCTGCTGGTTCTTTTCTCGTATAAATCTGGATTTATCCCCGCTCTTTTTCTGATTCGTCCCCTTCTTTTCTTCGAACCCTAGGGACTGTACAACAAGGTAGTGATCCCGCTTGTTGGTTCCAACTTTAGCTGCTTAGGGCCCATGGGCAATCCAGATCCCACTTTCATAATCAACGTAGAAACCAACCGGGTGCCCTTCAGATCCGAGTGCTTTGGTTTAGGATTATGGAAAGATGCTTTCCGATCATGGCCCAAACCCACCAAAGGGTGGAAGAACTGGTATCTCAGAGTAGCCAGGGCACAGCAAGTATACTGGCAAGAGCGTAGCTTGGACCAGTGCATTAGGCTTTCAATTGCCGATATAGAAAAGAACGAGAACATGTTGATGGCAGCTTCATACTTCTGGTCTGATAGCATGAATGCCTTCCTTTTTAGGCATGGACCAGCCACCCCGACCCTTGCCGATGTTCACATGTTGACCGGCCTGGACATCTCCTCCGCCGATACCTTCACTTTGTTCAACAGAAAGGCTGAGCATAAGGTGAACACCCGGAACATCGGTGGCTGACAGGCTACATCAACGAATACCAAAATACGGGATCGGTAAACCAACGGGAGCACGCCACTTTTCTAAACATGTGGCTGGAAAAGTTCATTTTCTGCGGCAAAACCGTCGGACCGACCACCATGCACCTCCCTGTAGCCGAACTACTTGTCGATGGGACAAGACTTCCCCTAGGCAGATACCTTCTTGGAGCAGTATATCGCCTGTTACACCAAGTATCTCAGAAGTTACTACTAGGTGAACCCATCGGCAATCTTGGGGGTCCCTAGTGGCTTATTAATATGTGGCTAAATGCCCACATGCAGAAGGCCCTCTAGTTTGATCTGTTTGCCCAACAATTCCCGAGGGACATATCGGAAGATTACCGATATGGGGACAATGAATCGGCAACTCGCCCTCCACTCAATTTTGGAGAGGTTGTCATAGTGCTGCCAGGGACCGATGCCGATGTGGAGCAGTTCGGTGCCTTCTTTCAGAAGTTATATAATGGACTTTCCTCTACGGAACGGGTCTGGTGGCCATATATCGATGAACACAATCAGTTCCCGCTGCTGTTCAACCTTACCGATGGGAATGTGCCTGGGAACCGAGCAATCATGAAGGCCAGCATCACTTCCCGAGCTATCCCAGTGAATATTTTCGGATCTGGGAAGAATGCCCCTCCATCTTATGAGTTCTACTATCCATCGGCAGCAGCGAGACAACTGGCATTTGGCCAACTACCGATTAAACTCTACTATTCCAAAGTAGTGAAGCCAAGGCAGACAATCTCCAGTGCTCTAGACTGGAACAAGGTCGTCAATCTCCCTCTCGATGTCGATGTATCAGATATTGACTTGTCCTCCTGGTCACCAACCTCCTTCATCACAAATGAATACAATTCCTGGTGGCAAGAATGAAGGTGTCAGCTGTTCGCCAAGTCATCGCATTATTATCGACACATGATTGACGTCAATCACATCGTCCCCGATGACGCAGTAAGTCCTTTATCCCGATGTGTTCCTTATTACTTTGCTTCTGTCATCGGTAATTCATCCTTTTTTACACTTGACAGGTCGATGATCCAGTCCCCACAATGAGCAACAGTGGTAGGCCCTTTAATCTTCGGATAATGGGTCCCATATCGATCATCGGCAACAAAGCTCCCTCACTAGCCGCTGCTGCTGCCCTGACGCGGGTTCATGCAGTAAACTCATCTTTACCCGTACCGATTACATATTGTTTTATCGGCAACATTCTATTTTGTATAACTTGTTTTTGTATTCTCAGGCACTGTGGTCATCGGCAGCCGCTTCCAGTAGACAAGCACCTCCAAGCTCAGTTGCCGATGCACCCCAGTCTTCGTCAAAGCGGGTCGGATCTCCTGCTGCTGCGCCAAAGAAAAAGAGGCGCCTGAGGCTGGCTTCTCCTTCGCCATTGGCTCAAGCTGCACCACCAACTGTCGGCGCGCCATCGGCGGAAACTCTGTCGGCTCCAGTTGCACCAACCGCCGGCGTATCATCGGCAGAACCTCCATCGGCTCCTGTGGCTGATCAACCGATGGACGACATCCCAGATCAAGAAGCAACTCCACCTGCTACAACAGCGGAGGCAGCATCACCATCGACACCATCGGCCGGACCCCCCGATGAAGAGACAACTCCACCCGTCGTAGTAGCGGAGGCAACATCGGCATCAGCACCGTCAGCCGAAGTTCCCGATGAGAGAGCGGTGGCGCCGCCACAAGAACCGGCCACCACATCGGAAGTGACGCCGGCAATAACACCAGCGGCGTCGGCTGCTTCTCCAGCAGAGGCCCAGTCATCGGCATCTGCTGCCGATGCCTAGGATGAAGCTGGACCATCTAGTATGTCAAGTCCTAGGCCAGAGATCTGCTTCAAGACAGTAAGTCAATCACCCTAAGCTCATAGTTTAATCTTACGATCGGCATATTTTAACCTCTCTGTTTTCAGGCCCAAGACTCCCCGGACAGTCTCTTCTCCTTCAGTCTCAACCCCAAGATGAAGATGAACGCCAAGGCCCCATTCAAGTGGACAGTCTGTTCTCCTTCGCAGTCGACATCCCTGATGACGATGAGGAGGAAGAGAGCTCTGTCCCAGCTTTATCGGCAGAGATCAAGTCCAAGCTTGAAGAATTGCTCTCTTTATTGCTACAAGATACGTCCCAGCTCATTCAGGACTCATCGGCAGCAAGGATCGCTTTCAAGGATATCCAAGGCCATCTCCCTGCCGATATGGCAAAATTCCTTCTCCAGGCAACCTTCCTCGGCATCAAACAAATCCAGTACCAGAAGCTTTCCCGTCGCATTGCCGATAGGGCCGCCCAATCCAAGAGCGAGGAAGAGAAGCTCAAGTTCAAAAACATTGCCGATGAAAAGCACAAGGGCATCGGCCAAGCAGAAGTCTCCATCACCAACCTCGATCAAGAGGTCATTTAGCTATCGGCAAAGAGAGAAGAACTATTAGCTGAGTTGCAAAAGGTTGAGGAGACTTTGACTGCAGCCAACCAGAAGAAAGCCAAACTGTCCGACACCATCAGGGTCCTGCGGCAAGAAAGGGACCAGAATGCCCGACAAGCCATCTTGTGGAAGAAAAAGATCAAGCCGGTCGAGGGTTCTGCCGATGCCGACGCTAAGGAGATGGACGAAATAGAGCAAATTCGCTTGCGTGCGATATCAACCATCCACTCCTTGCTGTAATTTATTTGTTGTGTCGGCAAAAATGTAACTCTGACACTTGATTTTGGCCCTTGTAATATAATGTCAGTACATTTTACTGATGCTTATATAATTTTCTTTCATCGGCATTCAACTGAGCACTATGCATCCACCCATATGCTAGGGTAGTACCTCTTTAAGTATTTGCCATTGATCGCTCTAGAGAATGCAACTCCTTCGAGAGTTTCCAAAATGTAAGCATTACCAGGAGCGGACTGTTTCACCCGATAAGGACCCTCCCAATTAGGAGACCACTTTCCAAACTTAGAGCTCTTGGTCCCGATCGGTAATATCAACTTCCATACCAGATCGCCATCGACAAACTCCTTTGCCTTTACTTTCTTGTCATACCATCTGGCAACCCTCTTCTTATTCTCTTCAATGCTAATCAATGCCCTCAACCAATGACTTGCAAAATCTTCTAACTCATCTTTCATCAGAGTAGCATAATCATCGGTCGTCAGTTGATCCTGAAAAGATAATCGCCTAGATCCAGTTTTAACTTCCCAAGGCAGGACAGCATCGTGTCCATAAACTAACTGATACGGCGAGACCTTGGTTGCACCATGACAAGCCATCCGATATGACCACAAGGCTTCGTTTAACACCATATGCCACCTTCTAGGGTTTTCTTCAATCTTGCGCTTTATAAGATTAATGACTCCTTTATTAGTCGCTTCAGCTTGACCATTAGCTTGAGCATAATAAGGAGAAGAGTTTAACACCTTGAAACCCATGCTAGCAGCAAACTCATCAAAGTAACCCGATGTGAACATAGTTCCTTGATCAGTAGTAATAGTCTGAGGAATACCAAATCAGTAAACAATGTGTTTTTTAACGAAATCCACCATGTTTGCCGATGTCACCTTCTTCAAAGGGATTGCATCAACCCACTTAGTGAAGTAATCGGTAGCAACAAGTATAAACTTATGCCCCTTACTTGATGGCGGATAAATTTGCTCGATGAGATCAATAGCCCACCCTCTGAACGGCCAAGGCTTGATTATAGGATTCATTGTCGATGCAGGTGCCCTTTGCACATTACCAAACTTCTGACAGTCCTGGCCCCCTTTGAAGTAGTTGAAGCAATCTTCAAGGATTGTCGGCCAATAATATCCATTCCGCCTAATCATCCACTTCATCTTAAACGCCGATTGATGCGCTCCACACACACCTTCATGGATTTCACCCATCAACTCTTTTAACTCCTCTTTGCCAAGGCATCTAAGCAAAATTCCATCAATTGTCCGATAATACAATTCATCATCGAGGAGCACGTACTTAGTAGCTTGGAACCTGAGACGCCTCTCAACTTTCATAGATGGGTTCCTTAAGTAATCGGCAATCTCCTTTTTCCAGTCATCGGGAACTGTTACCGATGTCATGATTTCCTGAATCGGCTGATACCCCGAAGCATTATGTGCCAACCGATTGGCCTCTTCATTATGCAGCCTAGGAATGTGCTGAAGGCGATACTCTTTGAATTCCCTTAACAGTTGTAAACACCGTTCATGAACTGCAATCAAAACTTCACTTCGGCATTCATATGTTCCGATCAATTGATTAATCACCAACATGGAATCACCGAAGATTTCAACAGCATCGGCACACACTTCTCTGAGCAATTCTAACCCCTTAAGTAAAGCCTGGTACTCAGCCTGATTGTTTGTTGAAGTAGCAACAATCGGCAACGAGATTTCATACTTCTGTCCTCGGGGTGAAATCAAGAGAATACCGATACCTGCTCCATCCTTGCATGTAGACCCATCAAAGAATAAAGTCCAAGGAGCAATCTCAACAAAGCTCACCATATTACAATGCTGAGTAACAAAATCGGCCATTACCTGACCCTTAACAGCCTTGGCCGATTCATACCTTAGGTCAAACTCTGACAGTGCAAAAATCCACTTACCGATCCGTCCACACAAAATCGGCATTGACAACATGTACTTGACCACATCATCTTTGCAGATAACAGTGCATTCAGCCAACAGTAAATAATGCCTTAATTTAATGCAAGAGAAATATAAACATAAGCACAATCTCTCTATGGCCGAATACCTGGTTTCAGCATCCACCAACCTCCTGCTCAGCTAATATATTACATGTTCCTCCCCTTCAAACTCTTGAATTAAGGCTAATCCGATAACACCGTCATCGGCAGACAAATATAACCTGAAAGGCTTCCCGTGTTGAGGTGGAGCCAAGAATGGAGGATTTACCAAGTATTTCTTAATCTCCTCTAAGGCTGACTGCTGCTCTTCTTTCCATGTAAACTCTTGATCGGCTTTCAACTTTAACAGGGGGCTAAAGGATTTAATCTTACCAAATAGATTAGATATAAACCTTCTGATGAAATTAATCTTGCCAATCAAGGACTGCAACTCAGTCTTATTCATAGGAGCAACTACCTTGTTAATTGCATCAATAGACTTTCTACCGATTTCAATGCCTCTCTGATGCACCATGAAACCCAGGAATTGCCCTGCCGATACGCTAAACGCACACTTGTTAGGATTCATCTTTAACCCATGCTCCCTTGTGCACTCCAATATTTTCCGCAAATCGGCAAGATGCTTCTTGAAGCCTCCAGACTTAACCACCACGTCATCAATGTAGATTTCAACTATTGTGCCGATATACTTATGGAAGATAAAATTCATTGCTCTCTGATAAGTAGCACCGGCATTCTTCAAGCCAAAAGTCATGACTACCCATTCAAATAAGCCAACGTGACCCGGACATCGGAAAGCAGTCTTGGATATGTCTTCTTCAGCCATGAATATTTGATTATACCCAGCATTACCATCCATGAAGCTAATAATTTGATGTCCAGCAGCAGCATCGATCAGTAGATCGGCAACGGGCATCGGGTAGCCATCCATCGGCGTAGCCTTGTTAAGATTCCTGAAATCAATGCAAACACGAAGTTTTCCATTCTTTTTATACACAGGAACCACATTAGAAATCCAATCGGCATATCGGCATTGCCAAATAAATCCTGCTTCGATTAACTTTGTAATCTCAACCTTGATGTCGGGTAAAATAGTAGGATTGCATCTGCGCGCAGGTTGCCGATGTGGCTAGAAACCAGACTTGATGGGTAACCGATGTTCAACTATTGATTGGTCTAAACCAGACATCTCTGTATAATCCCAAGAAAAACAATCTTTATTCTCTTTCAATAAATCGGTTAACTGCTGCTTACATTGGGAATCTAACTTAGCACTAATAAATGTAGGCCTAGGTTTACTACCATCGCCGATGTCAACCTCGAGTAAGTCATCGGCAGACGTGAAGCCCTGCCCCAGCTTTCCGTCGTCAGCGAACCGATCCATTAAAACTCTTCTTCAGGACCGACTGCTTGGATCGGTTTGATGCGGTAATCGGCAACTTTGAGGAACTCTTTGTCCCAGGCTTCGCCCGATATACATCTAGTTTGCTCATAAGTTTCTGATTCTACCGATGCAACAGTAGATGGGGTTTCACTTCGGACGACTTCAATCCTGTCCCCGATCCACTGTACCAGACTTTGATGTATAGTAGAAGGGATACAGCAATTGGCCTGGATCCAATCCCTTCCAAGGAGCAAGTTGTAAGTGCCTTTGCCACTGATTACAAAGAACGTTGTCGGCAAAGTTTTACTGCCGATGGTCAAATCAACACATACGGCTCCCGTAGCCGTCGACACATTACCTTCGAAGTCCTTGAGCTTCATGTCGGTCTTGACCAAGTCCTGGTCGCCTTTCCCAAGTCTCCTGAACACAACATATGGCATTATATTGATCGACACGCCGCTATCTACCAGCATCTTTGTCATCGGCCGTCCATCCACTTTGCCCTTAACAAACAAAGCCCTTAAGTGCTGCCTCTCATCATCAGCAAGCTTTTCAAAGATAGCCCTCATCGGATCCAGCACCAATTGCGCCATATCGGCAGTCTCTTCATCATCACTGACGGGTGCCATGAACTCCATCGGCAACATGACGACCATGTTTATGTCTGCCGATGGATCCCTGTCCTTGCGCTTCGGCCTCCATTGCTTCTCCCTTGAGGGTTCTGCATCGTCGTACAGGTCATCATGGCGTTGGCGCTGAATCCTTCTCTTCTGTATCTTGGTCAGACCCTTAGGGCACCACGAAGGAAGCTTAGTTTTCTAGATGGGCTGGTGCTGCTTTCCACCACTTACATCGGCACTTCTTCCGATGTTGGGATCTCTGGAGAATACCTCTTCGTCGGGTACTCTTGCATTGGTCATATCTTCCAGCTCCCCTTGATCGACACGCCTGCCAAGCCTGTCATGGGCACTGAGCTTGCCTCCCAGTCGGTCATGTGCCGATCTGTTCTCTCTGAGCGGCTTGGCATACCTTGGTGCCTGATCATCAAAAAAGGTCTCTTGCCTGACCGATCGGCAGCGTAATACTCATTGCATTCTGGGCAATTATTGGCAGTAGGCAGCTTGATGCCTTCTTCCCAACAGTGAACGAAGAAGGGACACTTCCAGTGGTCCTTATGCCAAAGCCACTCCCGATGCTCTTCTTCTTGCCGATACCGCTCTTCACGTGATTGCCGACGATCTTGCCTTGGCTGCTTGTGCGTGATCACAACCCCAGGAGCCCTGTTGGCACTGCCGCCTTCATCGGCAACCTTTTTACCCTTTCTATCATCGGCAAACCTCCTTGCGTCGCGCTCAGGTACTTGGTAGTTAGGATCTACCGATGAACTCTCTCTGGCAGCTTCCGACGTCAGCACTCTGGTTTTCTCACTGATTTCCACCATATTGTTTGGAAACGGGTGCTGATCAATCTTCATCGGTTTCTGGACCTTAGAATTTTCAAACTTAATATGCCCAGATTCAATCTCTGACTGCAACTGCTGCCTGAATACTTTACAGTCATTGGTACTATGTGAGGTTGCATTATGCCACTTGCAGTACCTAATCTTCTTGAGCTCTTCGGCTGACGGAATTACTTGGTTGGGCGCGAACTTGATTCACCCTTCTTGGAGCAATAAGTCAAACATCCTATCAGCCTTGGTGATGTCGAAGGTGAACCTTTCTGTCTCCTTTTGGCTGAACGGACAAGACACAGGCTTCTTATCCTTCACCCATTCGGCTACATTGACATTCAGCTCTTCATCCGATCTAGAGTCTTCTTCTTTCCCGATGAAGGTCACCTTCTTGTTCCAAGTCTTCCTGGGTTCAAAGGCTTTGATATCTTGATCGGCAATCCTTTGTACCAGATGACTTAGACTTTCAAACTCCTGGGACGCATATTTGTCCTTGATGTGCGGCAGTAATCCTTGGAAGGCCAAATCTGTCAGTTGCCGATCATCAAGCACCAGACTATAGCACTTGTTCTTCACGTCCCGTAGCCTTTGCACAAAGCTTTCTACCGATTCGTCGTTGCGTTGCCTCATTTTGACCAAATCGGTAAGCTTCTTCTCATGGATGCCAGCGAAGAAGTATTTGTGAAATTGCCTCTCCAGATCGGCCCATGTGATTATGGAATTTGGAGGCAGTGATATGAACCATGTAAATGCCGATCCATACAATGATGAAGAGAACAATCTCACCCTTAACACCTCCCTGCTGGCAGCTTCCCCGCACTGGATAATGAAGCGGTTGATGTGCTCCATTGTTGACGTGTCGTCTTGGCTGGAGAACTTGGTAAAATCAGGCACTTTGTACCGATTTGGAAGAGGAATCAAGTCATATGCAGGAGGATATGGATTCCGATAAGAGTATGTATCGACCTTGGGTTTGATGCCGAATTGCTCTTTCATGACTTCGGCAATTTTACCGACCCAATATGCATCTTGCTCTTGCTGACTCATTGGCTGGTTGTTGACTGGTGGAGTCGGCTGACGCGCCTCTTGAAGATGATGCGTAGTAGTCACGAGCGCAGCACCAGTCATATGAACACTATGCATCGGTTGACTTACCGATGGATAGTTTTGCACACTTGGCGGATTTGGCTGAACCGTCGCATTCATCGGTTGCTGTACCGATGGTCCGCTCTGAGTGTAAGTTGGGCCTCCATAATGATATATCGACACACCAGGCTGTTGAGCTGGCGGCTGGTTGACCCATCCAAGATTATAAATCATCGGCATATGGCTTACTGAAGGCTCATAGCTGACTGGAGCATGTGGCTCTTGTATTCTGGAGCAATCAATCACCAGATTACCCTGGGGAACTAGCGCCCCAGCTTGAGAATTTGCCACCAGAGGTTGACTGTCAGCTGTCATAATGTGTTGCATCGGCATAGAGCTTGCCGATGGTGGCATCAGAGGTACTTTAGGGATTACTTGGAGATCATCTGATGGCACTTGTACGGTTGGAGCAGGCACAGAGTTGTGCATCATAGGGGCCATCGATGGTGACTGCGTTGCCGATGTCGTAGAGTTCCTCCAGGCTGAACTATCTCCCTGCACCAGATTAGAACCAGCATATAGATTCGGAGGCATACCGTATCCCCACCAGTTAGCAGGGGCTGGTCCTAAAATTGCCGACGCCGCTGGATCTGTGTTGAGCTTGGTGACGCTGCCAGGGTTCGGTCTTGGCGATGTAGCCACATCGGCAGACGGTTCCACGAGAGTGGAAGACGCCATTGGGGCTGCCGATGGGCTTGTAGATGCCAATCCAGGTTGATGGTATGCTGGACCGACGTATCGCGGTGCATGTCTTTCTTTGAATGATTGCGTAACAGCATTGTAGACAGTATTGGACAACACGTTGGAGTGGCTAATTAATGCTTGACTTACAGCGGCATTAACCATCTCTTGTAGCTTACCAGGATTGGCGTCGTACGTGACCTGCCGTGGCAACGGCGGATTTTGCTTCTGGATTGCTCCGCCGCTCCTGCCGAGGCTGAAGGATTTGAGATATAACTGCTTGTATTCCTCCATAGCCCGTTCCATGGCCTGCTTCTGATCATCTTTCAGATCGGCCTCAGAGACTTCAATGGCGTTCCTCTAGTTAACGTCGGCGTGATCACCCATGATAGATGTGTAGATTTGTATAATCGGGTCCCACCGAGCGTGCCAAAAGAGGTGTTGACACAAAAAGCGTCAGGATCTGCAAACACCTCGGGCTATTACCCAAAGCTCGGTATCCGGAGGCGTGCCAGTCGATTTGACCAGTTAATCGATAAGGATGATAACTAGAGCAAGATCCAATCCAGACAACGGCGATGCGCCCGGATGCTAGGATTGGGGCTTGATCAGGATAACTAAAGCAGAGCTGAACGGGGCAACAGCGATGCGCCTAGATGCCAAGGCTCAGAGGTACTCCCACGTGGAACTTGCAAGGATTTGACGGAGATCAAGGTGATGTAGCCCGTCGAAGCTTGAAGAACTCGTTAAAAGCTATAACTAATGCAAAAGGGTAAATTGCGATAAAAAGTAGAATAAGAGTAAAATTGGTTTGTTTGATATTGGATTGATTGTCCTCTTCGTAGCCCTCGGGCACGTATTTATACTCCCGCATGGAGAGTTGTACAAAGACATGACTCGTATCCTTCCTAAAACAAACTCCTAACTTTAAGGAAACTGACTCACGCAGGAGTCGGATGTAAAACAATAATATTTATTTTCCTTAACAAATACGCCTATTTTAAAGGAAAATAAACGACTCATGCAAGAGTCGGACTCAAACTACTATAATAATACTGGTACAAAATCACCAGTTTCCTTATGCCTCTTTTCGATGGAAACTTTCCATCGGCAGATCCCTTCGATCCATAGCTTTCTTCTTTTGGCCATCAGTCTTCTGCTGATATCACACGCTAAGTTATCCTGTACTCATCGGCCTCCCATGCCCATTGGCATCAGCATCGGCAATACTTCCCGATCAGCAACCTTGCATTGGCAACTGCCTTTAACAATCAGCCCCTATTGGCAATCGGTAACCGCTCTTCATCGGCAATCGGCAATGTCTCCTCATCGGCAATCGGCAATAACAACTTCACAGCCCAAACGTCCTAACTTCACCAATTAACCTTATCGGCACGAACCATTCAGCCCATCGGCAACACACTTAGTCTTCCCGCAGCATTTTACCATCGGCAATACTGGTTCGATTTCGCGATGCCGATGGAGAATGGCCGCTGACCAGTCAAGACTTAGCTCATTTGACACGTGCTGAAAAATGGTGTCAACACCATGCCACCAGTCCAAGTTAATGATGGACCAATTACACGTAGCCGAGCTAAGAAGCTACAACAAGAGGTCAACGCGCTACTTTATGAAATTTATTTTAATGTTAATGAGAATTATATACTACCTATGTCGTGCACGTTGCTATTGCTTAGGTTCACCAAGGAGGACGACCAATATGCACCAAGGATGGAACACACAGAAGAATCACGCTCGAACTCATCCAGTCCTACAGAACCGTTCGAACAAAACTGCCATAACTTTTGACTCCCAAAAGCTATGAAGGTGAATGAGGACATTTTGGCAAGATTATGAAGTCTACTTTCAAATGCCACCAGTGCTGACCAGTTTGGACGTTTCAGTTGGCTGGCCGACCAGTTTTTGTACATACTGGTCAGCAGGTCAACAGTCTGCATGTCTTCCAAGTTCTCATGTTAAACTGTATCAATCTACAATATTTCGTGGTGCATGCAACACATGGTATGAAAGGCTATCAAGTTAACTTTCCAACCCAACAAACGGAGCATCATTTGGAGTTTCCTAGGTGGATTTATTGCTCAATTACTAAAGACTGTGCAGAAGCCCAAAAGACACGTGGGAGTTGAAGACCACTTCGTGAATGCTCTCGGTTGTTGGCCTTTCACCTCCCAACGTGGCTCTTTCAGTTCATAGCTATCTAAGAGACTTATTCCTAGTATAAATAACATATGTATGCTATAGAAAAACAACTTTTGATCATCTAAGAACCTGATATGGTATTGCAGTCGAACTATTGAGTGTCGTACACACACCTTTGTTCTTGCGAGTTCTTCTTGGGCTTGTGAGAGATCTCTCTGAGGTCCCCTACTTCGTGCTCTACGGTTTCCAGTTAGGTTGCGCCGTATTGTGTGGATTAGTTTCAGATTGTGGTTCTACAGTCGTTCGGAGATCGAGTCGAAGTCTTCGCGGTTTCGGTGCCTCTCTCCCGTCGCTTAGTCGCATCCAACCTTTGTCAGGTATAAAGATAATTATCTCGTTGTTCGCAGCAAGTTATCCTTTGTTCTTAAACCTACTGCCCTGAAGATCGGGCCATCCTCTTTCCGATTCAAATCGGAACCTATCATAAATGATCATAAGTTACCTTTGACATTATGTTGACTCCTAATCCTGTGTCGCAGAAGGTCGAAGGGAAGTCTGTCTTTCTTATTGTGCATTCAATGGTTGGTACTCCTGGGTCTCCCTTCTTGACTACGTATGGTGAGGCAAGCAAGTGATCGTGCTCTGGGTTGATCATCTGGACTGCTCTTTCGGAGATCTGGCTCTGCTTGTTCTTCCTCCTTCTTCTATTGTTGTTCTGTTTCTTGTGTACTACCGGTTGATCTTGTTCATACTTCCTTCGTGGTAGTGCAGGATTGTTGAGCATGTGATTCTTGAATGAGAACTTCTCTTTCTTGTCTTTTATGGAAAAGACGATCTTGGCATGCTCCGCATAGATGATGGCTTTAGTTGTGCATAAGAATGGTCGACCCAATATGATGAGTGCTCTTTCATCTCCTCCTATCTCCATGACCACAAAGTCAATTGGAACATATGATTGTCCCACTCTGATGACGACTTCTTCTAGAACTCCCTCGAGGTAACATATGGACTGATCTGTAAGCTGCAAATGCATGTTTGTGTACAACAGGGGATCTCCCAAAATCTTTTCATAAATTACCTTAGGCATAATGTTGACACTTGCGTCGATATCGCAGATAGCTTTTGGGAAGGTGTGATATCCTATGGAGATAGGAATGACAGGCCTCCCTGGGTCACCTTTCTTCTCCGAAAGTGAATAGCCAATCCACTTCACATCAGCGGGCTGAGTGTGGTAGTTGGCTGCATTGAAAACGTCGACAAGATTTGCAGTTTCTAAATCTTCCGGTTGGCCCAGAATCTTACCTTCCTTGATTGGGGGAACAACAGCTGCCAGCTGAGCTAATTGTATCTCTAACATTTTATTGAAGTTGTTTTGATTTTTGATAGCAGAAGCAAAGGTATCCATCCTAGTATTTATATTTTCTAGTGCTTTATCATTGGATGCTACCATTTTAGACATTTGTTCAAGTAATTTGGACTGACCAGCAACTAATTCTCTTAAAGGCAAAAAATTGTAATTATTATTACCTTGGTAATTACCTTGTCGAGGTTGTTGATTCCATCCTTGGTTTGGTTGATTCCATCCTTGGCCTTGCTGAGGACGACAATTGTTGTTGTTATTGATGAAGTTCACATCCTCTTGCAATTCAGGACAATTGTTTCCTAAATGGCCAACGTCTCCATACTCTTCACAAGTCATGCGAGAGTCATTGATATGCATGACATCTCTCTTCTCGATGTCTTGACTTTCAAGCTTCTTTATAATAAGGTCTAACTTGGCGGTGATCATGTCAGCTTCCTTGAGTTGATGTATACCTCCTCCTCTCTTTTGAGGTTGATTACGTTCTTCATTCCAGCTCTGATTAGATGCCATCTTCTCACACAGTGATGTTGCTTCGGAGAGCTTAAGTGACAGGAAAGCTCCTCTAGCTGCGGAATCCATAGATTCACAGGAACTAGTGACTAGTCCATGATAGAAAGTTTGCAACAATAGTCAATCCTCCATTCCATGATGAGGACAACTCGCGATATAATCTGGAAAATGTTCCCATGCTTCGGCAAACGATTCATCATGTTGTTGTTGAAAGCTTGAAATTTTCCCACGCAGAGCATTGGTCTTGCCTGTAGGAAAGAACTTGGCCAGGAAAGTAATGGTACATTTATCCAATGTAGTGTTGATATCTTTGTTCGTGTAGAACCACTGTTTTGCTTTCCCCAAAAGTGAAAATGGGAATAGGCAGAGTAGAGTAGCATCTCTCGATACTCCTTTGATCATGAAGGTGCTGCAGATCTCGGGAAAATGTTGTAAGTGTGCACTTGCATCTTCATGAGCCTTTCCATAGAATTGATTTGCGAACCATGGTAATGAGAGCAGGCTTGAGCTCGAATCCGTTATCTCCAACATTCACTAGAGGTCTAGTGTGGATGTTTGCAGTAATTGGAGCAGAGAACTCGCGCAGTCTCGGCCATAGCTTCAAAAACAATTGCTAAAATTGATCCCATTTGTCCTTGTTAGGATGTTTGAGCTTCCTCTCCCGAAGAGTGAGCTTTACCTGAAGGTGTTTCTAATTATGAATTGCTAGTATCTCTCACTTGTGCAAGCTTCAGGTTTCTTTGAAGGAGTTTCTCTGGATTTGAAGTGAAATTATTTGGAAGAGAAAAACTGTGCATTCATTTACCCTGCATAAGATACACAGATAGATAGAAACAAGTGTAAACCTGTTTAAGTAAGAGGTTGGTGGTTAATCGATCTTTATTCATTTGCATATGGTTATCAATACTTCCTAAGTTTAAATACCTTCCCCGGCAATGGCGCCAAAAGTGCTTGTTGACATTTCTTAATGACATCACCAAGAACATAGTTCTTAGCAATGGTGTCAAAAATGTATGGTATGTAATTAACTTGCCTTTAGCAACTAGTCACTTATCTTTTCCCTTATACTCCTAAGCATGGAACTAGGTTGTCACCCCTAATTATAGAGCTATAGGAATATTTTATGGTACTTATGTAATATTCTATATTTTATATATGACTAGGCAGAAATAAATAATGATAAATGAAATGTCAAGGAATAATGATTCTGCAAGCAGACAGATTAAATATATCATTGTAGCATTTTACCTAGAGTATTACCAGGTTGTCATTTATATTCTACCACTAGCAAGGTCTAGTTAAACTGATAATCTATAGTATTGATAACAAGCATATGAAATGAATGAAGTGATTTAACTATCAATGATCTCTACTCTTAAACGGGGGTAAGTCACATGATAAATATATATATATATATATATATATATGATAAGGGTAAATTGATCAGTCATCATCATAATAATAATAATAATAATAATAATAATAATAATAATAATATGGATATAGTTATCTAAAGCATTCTAGTCACTACATAAGCGTCATCTAATACAAGTAATAAAGAAATAACTCCTAAGTATTCTAGCTACCGTCAAAGCTATGCTAGTTAGTGCAAGTACATCTAGTAATCATTGTTAAGTAAAACTACCAATATTCCCAACCACATTAGGGCCATGAACAGGATGAGTTGAGTTTAGAAACCTCAGATATAACATGATATTCTCAACCTGACAATTCCTCCCTACCAAACCACTATACGGGGGGAGGCTGAGATGACTCCTCATAGGCGGTGGAGGAAGCTTCCAAAAGATGGCGGCTAGCGGGCCCCGAGGGGTGCTGCTCGGCCCCACCCCATGCCGGCCAGCCCCACCTGTCAGGAGTTGTGCCCCACTTCGCTCCGGTGTCTGCGGGATCCTCTGTGAGTATTTTGGCAGGTGTTTCTCCGCGGGATTTATTCAATATCTTCTCTGATTTGCTTTCCTTTATTTTCTTTTCTGGAATAGTTCTTGGAAAATAATAAAACACCAAAACTCATAGAAATTGTTAATTAAAGCCCTATATTTATAGATATTATATTTGATTGATCCAATTATCATGTTTATAATTGCTTTAAAAGTTGACGCTAAGGACCGTCAACACCAACGTACCCTCAAGAGGAATCAAAAAAGGGACAAAAGTCTGACGTACCTCTGAAAAAAGCCCATACTTCTTAGAAGGAGAGAAAGAAGGACAGAGAAAAGCTAGAAAATACAAAAACAATGTTTTACAAATTAATCATTCTGATATAAGGGCAGAGCAAAGTATTCTCTTTAAATCTTTTTGCAGGAACTTTATTTTTCAAAGATATTAAAAACTCCAGAAAGGAAATTGATCAAGGAATAAGAGAAAAAGCAGTTCTAATAAAACCTATCTATTTTGCAGCTACTCATGACTAAAGTAATAAGTTCCATAAGAGATAGTGTTTTTCACTAAGACATTTCTATATAAATAAATATTTCCACTTGGGCTTTGCTAGGGACCGGCAAAGGGTAAGCTTGGGGGAGCTTGTTGATGGTCGTTAACGTCAACTTTTAATACAATTATAAACATAATAAATGGATCAATCACATATAAAATCTAGAAAATATAGGGCTTTATCTAACAAATTCTACAAGTTTTGGTGTTCAATTATTTTCCAAGGACCATTCTACAAAAGAGCAATAAAGAGAATCAAATCAAAGAAGATATTGAACAAATCCGGCAGAGATATAGTTGCCAATCAACTCAAGGAGGATCCTGCAGACATCGGAGCGAAGCAAGGCTCCAGACCCCACCATGTGGGGCCGGTCGACATGGGGTGGGGCTGGCCGGCACCCCCCTGGGCCCACTGGCCGCCGTCTTCTGGAAGATTCCTCCACCGCCTTTGAGAATTAATCTGAGCCCTACCTTAAGTTGGTTTGATCCAACAGCTGTCGCGCATCCCACCGAGCTATAAATAGAGCCTTGTACCCCCTCGGGAGGAGAAGAATTCAACTGATCCAGGTCAAGTCAAAGCTAGTTCAAGAATCGAATAGGTCCAGGGTTTCCAAAGATTAGATTAGAACACTAGTGCTTCAAGTCAAAGCTAGTTCAAGTTATTAGCTAGGTAGCTAGCAAGGTTCAAGTGGAGTTGGGCAATACGCTCGGGATTCCAGATTCATTTGTCTGAAGATCAGTAATTTATCTTGTATCTCATTATGACTTTATACTTCATTATTATATTGCTACTTATTGAGTGTTTAGTTTATTCTATTTGCATATTAGATATACTTAAGATTGGTGATGATTATCTTTATAAGATCGTAAAGCGCCTAATTCAATTCTAGAGTGGGTTAGGTGGTATGTATTATGTAGGTGTGGTGCCTAGATATTATATGTACCTACGGATGTCTCCTGATGTGTCGTATCATGTGGTAGTTCGCGTAGGTGACTTGTTGGGGATATTACCTCGGCATATCCCCAGGGACCTTATGGGCCTACCGACCAGAAGACAACCCAGCCGCGAGGCCCTGCGGCACGCGACCAGCCCGTCGTGCTCGCCAGGGACTCCGAAGAAGTCTTGCTCGCCAAGAAAGATCCTAGTAGATAGACTCGGATCCCTTGCCTTAAGGGACCGATCGAAGTCTGTTAGAATATGGAAACTGTAACCCTGCTCCCCGGCTATATAAGGTGAGCAGGGACCCCCTCGAAATAGGCTCATCTACACCTTGTATAACCTAATACTCATATCAATCCAACCACCTAAACACAGGACGTAGGGTATTACGGCGATTTGCTGGCCTGAACATGTATAAATCGCCATGTCTACGTTCTTTGTGTTACGCTTGATCGTCGTCGCCACACCTCCAGCTACAATCTACTACCGTAGGGTACCACCTAGGTAGACTGCGATGCATATTTCATCGACAGGTTGCATGCCAGGTAGGGGGTGAGTGCAATGACTTCATGGCTCGTCAAGCGATCACCTTCCACGTCGACGGCCTTCGTCGACGGATCCCGTCAACAGCCCTCGTCATCACCTTCGTCAACGGTCTGCTGCCGCCGCCATCGCCGTCCCTCGTCATGACCAGAATGGATCTATGATCTGGACCGGCGACGACACCGTCCTTGCCTTGGAGATCATCATCAACTCGCCATGCCTCGCCTTGTCGCTAGCCTCGTCGACGACCTCATCGTCCCTCGTCGTCAACCTCATCAGCAGCCCTCATCGACGACCCTCACCGCCGATCTCGTCATCGTCCCTCGCCGTCCCTCGTCGACGGCGCGCCACGACTCTCATCGCCCCTCGTCGACCCCCAGCGATCGCGCCTCACCGCCGACCTCGTCGACGGTCCTCGTCACCGACAACTCACCTCGGAGCTTCTGCGACTCGTCGGCAGCTTCCTTGGTGGAATCTGAAGGACCGAGAACGGCGACCAGAGGGGCGGTGAATGGGAGCCAAAAAAAATTCAACTCAAAGACTTGGCCCTTGTCCCAAACTCACACCCAAAACTTGACCTCGGAAGAAACCAACTCGCACATGACCTAACAAGTAGGTGGACACCTTAGGAAGACCCCTAAAGGTGCAGCGGAGCAGTCGGAGAAGATGGAGAACGATCAAAGCCACAAACTCGAAACCGATACACCGAGAGCGGTACTCTCAACCCCTAGAGAGAAGAGGCAAGAGCACACCCAAAAATACTTATGAGAACTGGTCTCAAAAGTACCTAATCAGGTTCCTTACGTGAATACGAATCCAACGCAACAAACGGAACTTGATTCGGAGTTCGGACGAGAGAGAAACGGCCAAAACAGCGACGAAAAAAATCTTGAAAAACCTTGCTGGAAGGGCGACGGATGCTGGCGACGGACGCTGCTCTGTCAGGAGCGCCCGACGCTCAAAAAACAGCCCAAAAACAGCCCCAGCGATGGACGATCGCGACGGACGCTGTCGTCAGCACTACGTAGCGTCCGGCGCCTCCGACGGACCGTCCGACGCCAAAACCTGGAGCGTCCTACGCCCCTGAAATCTGCACAGTGATCCCGAAAATCGTTTTCTCTCCTCCAAATCTTCCCAAAACTCAACCAAATGAACTCCAACTGCAACCAAACTTTGTAGGCATGATCCTTGTATAGTTGGGGAGCTAATCCGAAGAAATCATCGCTCAATTTGGTGAGAATTAAAGAGAAACGAGGATTTGGCGGAAAAGAGGCAAGAACGAAGAACACCGCAAAGAAATCACCCGATCTACGCACTCGTGAGGTTTGTGGGGAATTCCTTCGGTGCAAAGATGCTCCTCACGAATACGAACAACTTGGTTCAAACGGATTTGCAAGAGCTACTCCCTACAAAGAGAAATCATCTCGGGAAAAAGAGGGAGCAAAAGCAAAACACGAAGAACACAAGCAAAACGGAGACACGATCAAGAAGTCGAAGCCACCATGGCTTACGGAGGTTACGGCCTCCGATTCCTCGCAACAAACTCAAGTTCTTATAGAGGTTGGTAAAATCAACCTAGGGATCTCATGAACTAGAGAGAGGGTAGAGAGAGAGAGTTTGGGCAAATGATTAGGGTTCAAGAGATAGGATGAGGATACCCCTTCATCCCCTATTTAACAGGGCTTTGGCTATTTCTCAAAGACCCCCCTAGATACATGAGTGAACTACCTAGCCTAAGCATTGCAGTCCAAGCTCCGGAAAATATCTTCCTCGATTTGAATGGACGGCCTCGCTTCCTGCCAGGAGTTGTCGTTGCCTCGACGCAACCTCTAGGATTCCGCCACGTGCCATCCCCGCTTCCTCGGAAGCTCCGCCCGGGTTTTGAGCCCAAACCCGGGAAACCCACCACCGGTAGCTTTCGGCTCAACTACCGAACCCCGAGTTTTGAGGCCCAAACTCGGAAACCGTCCTCCGGTGGTTTTGCGGCCCAAACCACCAAACCGCTCGACTCGAGCCACCTTGTCCTCGCCCGGTCGGACTCCGAGTCCCCTGAGCCTCCGCTCGACCCGCTCGTCCGTCGTCTTGACTCGGTCGATTCGGTCTACCTCCATGTCTTCTCGCACTCGCCCGTGTCAGGCACTAGCCACCACAGCTAGTCTGCCGGTGCCCATGGTCCCTCAGTCCGAGCCCCGCTTACGCCCTTCACCGCTCTCAGTCCATCGGCACGGCAAGCCTCTACTCGACCTTCTCCACGCCATTGACCACTGTCACTAGGCATAGTACCTGCACACCACAAGCCGATAGACAGGCACACATTTGCTTTCGCAAAGATTAGTAGTAAGCCACTCAAAATGAAACGCTCAAGTGTTGGGCAATCACTCATCACAAAACTGAACATACATGAGTACTTATCCACCATGTGTTCGCAGAATCAATCCAAGATTGATCTGCAAGGACGGCTTCACCACCGTTCATCACCATCAGCACGGGGTGGACGTACATGCCGTGTCGACCACTCGGAATGCCCAGGTCCAAACCTGGACGCGGACCGGCCACAACCGTCCGGAATCCTCATCGCGAGGCATCGTCACCAAGGGAATCCAAATGTGCTTCTCGATGTTTCACATCATTGGTGGCCCGCATCTTTCCATCAACCATCCATTCGTTGCTGCTTTTCCACGTCTTCACAACGAGATCAACCTCGTCCGACCAGATCGGGACGTCCAAGCTGTCATGCGAACCACATCAGCGAGGCGCTCGAACCACGTCGTCTGCTCGACCACGACAACAACACAGCGTCAAACAAGATCAGATCGGATTTATTTGGTGCCGATCGCGCTTCGCCGCCGACCCTCGTCACCAATCCTTTCGTCGTCTCTCGTTGTCTCTCATCAACAACATGCCTCGCCCTTCGTTGCACCCCCTGTCGATGATTCGTCATGGCTCTCGCCGATCTTTATTATTGAGTTTTTCCAAAATCCATATGTACACCATGTACTACCCGTTCTACATGTTTGTGTTACAGGTACTCGATCGTCGTCAAGCCTATTATTGACGCTCGGAAGCTGGGTCGGATGATATCGTTCTGTTCACCACCGGTCCCGTCAGCGGCCCTCGTTGCTTCGCCGTCGATCCCGCCGGTGGCCCTCGTCGCTCCTCGCCGTCGATTCCGTAGGCGGCCCTCGTCGTTCTTTGCCGCCAACCTCGTCGCCATGGCTTGCCTCGTCGACGACCCTCATCGTCGACTCGCCGCCGACCTTGTCGTCCCTCATCGCCATGGTTTGCCCTGCAGTCGGCCTCGTCGTCAACACGCCTCAACCATCATCAGCTTCGTCAACACCACATCGCTCAAGATTGCACGACAAGCTAGTAAAAAAATCTTGAAAGCTTGGTGGACCACAACCTCAAGATGACCTACTCAGCGGGGACGACATCAGCAAGAGACAAGCAAGCAGGGCCATGATCCAATCTACACAGTCGTGCAAAAAAAAGAGAAGAAACATGTGCGTACGTTTGGACAACAAGCATACACGTGAGACATCATGACGACAACTGTTTCAGATGGCCTCAACGGAATTCGAGTTCGACTCCAAATCAAGCAGTACCTAACACGGCAACTCCGATTTAACCGAGTCCGGCTCCGACTCCAACCCACGCCTGCTCACAAACGGAAACATCCATCAAACATCTCTGGTTTCGAGTTGGACTCCACTTCCGCTATTGCTAATCTCGACTACAGCTCGGACAAACCAGCACCACCACACCACCTCAGTCAACAATTGGACTCCATGCAGATTCAGATACAACTCAGAGAAGCCAAGTCTAGCTCCTACACCAACTAGCGACATGCAAGCAAGGAAGCAAAACAAGACCATGGCGTATACGTGTATATATATACATCCATGAACAAGCAAGCCACATGATCAAGATATATGTGAAGAAGTTTTGTCTCGCTTATATGCATATATAGACGTACATCAATGCCAAGTAGCAGCAAGACACCCAACCAACAAGCAAGCAATCAAAGGCCATGGAAGCACGATTGCCATGCAAGTGCAAGCTAGAATTCATCCTAGCAAGCCAAGACCGAGCAGGATCCAGGCGCCAAAGTCCAAGTGCTCATGCCACTCGGTCCGCATGCCGAATTCAATTATGCTCGTACCGGCTTCAACTTCGTTCTAACTACAACAAGATTGAGTGCACTCGTCGTTTCGATGAGTTAGACCGTTGTCGTCAACTTGTCGCGGGCTCACGGCTCATGATGACCTCGCCGCTCCTCGTCATCAACTCGTCGCGGGCTCACGGCTCACGATGACCTCATCGTCAACTCATCGCTACTCGTCGCGGGCTCGCGGCTCACGACGACCTTGTCGCTCCTTGTCGCCGACTATAGTCCCGGGGACTGTCTTCGTCGTAGACTCGTCACGGCTAATACCGACCACACCGACCTTGTCATCCCTCGTCAATGACACACCATGACCCTCGTCGACACCCCTCATCCCTCGTCACCAATTCATCATGATATTCGGCGACCTCTCCAAACGCTCTCGGCGTACGACGACCCCTGCAAAACGCTCACGGCGTTCGACGACCTCTACAAAACGCTTACGGCGTTCGGCGACCTCTACAAAAAGCCTATGGCGTTGGATGACCTCTCCAAAACACTCCCATAGTGTTCGACGACCTCTCCAAAATGCATTACGGCGCTCTCTCCAAACAGCCTGGCCATAACCAGAAAGCACCCAAAGCTGGCCTGCCGATGAACCATAACACATAGAAGTAGCTACCCTATACGCTATGACTACATCGACAGGCCTCCCCAGTGGTATTTCCCTAGAAGACGGGAGATATCACTCGGGTCGGGAGCCATGACGCTATGTGCCTAGAATCTGTACATGACCACGGTACGGTCGATGACTCTACAAGCAGCATGGTTTTTTCGCCCAGCATCTGCAGGAACGGTCTTCACAGGCCCGGGTCACACCACGATCGAGCCTCTCAAAAAAAGGCCCTATCCCTGGCATCTCCCTAAGCGTGCATGAGCTGCTCACCCTCTGCGCCACGGATTGTCAGCAGCGTGCCTCCTTGGGAGTCCCTATGTATCCTACGCGTGCAGCGGCGCTAGCCCTACGATGTGGACCATTTGAGACCCAAGGCCAAATGATCCATCGCTACAACTCACGACTCAGCTGGCACGAAAGGACATACAAGTGAAACAAAATCTCACTACCTCGAATGATACAACTTTGTAGCATTTCACTTACAAGTCCGACAACTTGTATCCTAGATACAATCTACTGCTGTCCCGCGGAAAATAGGTCGACATCCCCTACGAGCAGTTCTACCATCAACTAAAGTCTCGGGGACTTCCCTCATCGCTCCTCTTCGTCAACTCGTCATGGGCTCATGGCTCATGACGACCTCGTCGCTCCTCGTCATCGACTCGTCATGGCTCACGCCAAGCTCGTCGCTTCTCGTCACCGACTCCAGTCTCAGGGACTGCCCCTGTTGTCAACTCATCACGGCTTACGCCTACTTCATCGCTCTTCGTCACGGCTCCCGCTGGCCTCGTTGCTCCTCATCATCGAACCATCATGACTCTCACCAACATTATCGACCCTCGTCGCCGACTTCATTTACCCTTGTCGCCGCGTCCTCCGTCTTGTCCTACGACTTGGCTCGGGGAATGTAGGCTCGGGGACTACGCCAGCTACAATCATGACTTTGACGCCTGTTCGTTGAATCTTCTTCGACCTCTTCTGCGAGCAGGCTCGGGGACTGTGTCTCGGGAAATGTGTCAACCACAGTGATCCCTTCGTCAACAAGCTTGATCCTGCTACAAGGACCAATCTGCTCCTTACAGTAGGCTCGAACACCACAAGCTCACCAATATCCAAGGTCGGAAACTCCCTGCCAGTCGCTGACTGCCATCCGCCAACCTCCTTGTTCAGGAAGAGACCACCAAACACAAGAGTATTAATGTCGTCCTCTTTCAAGGTACTTCGCGTCCAAGTGCTTTGCCCAGGGCGGCACCACTAGTTCCTCGACATCGGCATTTTGCACCGGCGGCGCAGTAGCCCTCCTGACTGCTGCTGCCAGCCCTACTTGCCGCAGACGGCTTCACGGCACCACTCTTCTTCGACGGAGAAGCAAATTATGCAAAACCACAAGTGGAAAGTGATAAAGAAGATTGAGGAGGAGAAAGAGCTCTATCGCAAGAGAAAACGTGCAAACAACCGCCGCCGTTGAAGTTAGCCTTTTATACCAAGCAGCGCGGCGGTTCGCCTTCCAGGGTTTTTGAGAAATCGCAACGACATCTGCACTACGCAGCGCAGACGTCCCGGGGGCTAGATGTTCAAAAAAAATTCGAGAATTTTCTTTGTAGATACAGTACTTCAGCTACAGTAACCTATTCGCCAGGTTTCACCAACTACCAGAAGTGGTGATACTCGGGGACTCCCGTGACCACGGCTATGACTCTCGTAGCTGATCGTCGTCCAAACTCGGGGACTCCGTCGACTACATTACCTGACCAAGCTCGGGGACTGCGACCATCGTATCTATGGCAAGCAGAAAACACTGGGGATTGCAAAAATTTGATCCTGACACAAGGACCATCACGCTCCTTACATCAGGCTCGGGGACTACTGGGATTCGCAGTCGTTTCTTACAAAACTTATGTTTTAGTTATCACTTACAACTTTGTTATTCTTTATCTTTTATAAAGCTTGGCACCACATGCATATTTCACCTACTACCAAGCTCGGGGACTAAGTGGGTACACTTCACCTAGCGGTGAATGTACTAATTTTCTTCTCGACAAGCTCTGTTGTTTCCGTGTTGTTTTTGCAAAGCCTAAGTGGGTACACTTCACCAGGAAAGGACTTTTCAAAAGTTTTTCTTCTTCAGCACGTCACATTCATCCGACAAGCAGCCGCAGCATCCAACAAGGCGGCATGCTCGCACATCAAGCTACGACGCTCTCCACCAGACCAGGTCGAGAGGCTTCTCCGAGCAATACCTCGACCAGGCAGCCTGGTTGGGACTCTGCAACGACGACATCACGTGAAGGCGACCAGCTGAGCGCCTCCAAGGACGATGCTGTGGGCTCGCCAGAAGAATGCAACTTGCTCGGGGACTTATTGGGGATATTACCTCGGCATATCCCCAGGGATCTTATGGGCCTACCGACCAGAAGACAACCCAGCCGCGAGGCCCTGCGGCACGCGACCAGCCCGTCGTGCTCGCCAGGGACTCCGAAGAAGTCTTGCTCGCCAAGAAAGATCCTAGTAGATAGACTCGGATCCCTTGCCTTAAGGGACCGATCGAAGTCTGTTAGAATATGGAAACTGTAACCCTGCTCCCCGGCTATATAAGGTGAGCAGGGACCCCCTCGAAATAGGCTCATCTACACCTCGTGTAACCTAATACTCATATCAATCTAGCCACCAAAACACAGGACGTAGGGTATTATGGCGATTTGCCGGTCTGAACCTGTATAAATCGTCGTGTCTACGCTCTCTATGTTATGCTTGATCGTCGTCGCCACACCTCCGCCTACAATCTACTACCGTAGGGTACCCCCTAGGTAGACTGCGATGCATATTTCATCGACATGACTCTTATACCTGTGTTGATTCCTCTGTAGTCCACCCTTGGCACATAGGCCTGGCAGAGTGGTCGGAACAGAGGTGACGGTTCTGTCTTAATAGCCTCCCTAGTTGATACTCTTTATGATGTTTTCTGAGTCAGTTATGCTGTAGATGATAGTATGTGGGTAGGGTGTGCTTAGTTCCTTTTTATTTGGTAATTACTTAGGATTCTTTTACTCTAGCCGAATCTTGAGTTGTCTGACTATATTATTAGTGAATCTCTGTTTCTATCTCTGGAATACCATTTATCTTATACCTTTATTATCATATTTATTTATCTTGACATGACTTACCCCTACTAAAGCATTAGAAAGGTTGGTCTAATCTTAGGTCTGCACATTTATAGTCTAAACTATATGCATTTAGGGTTCCTTTTCTATCCCTGTTTAATTCCTGCAATTAATTGAAAGTTTTCCTTTTGACATAAACAAATCAACGATACTCGGAGAATCTCACCGGGTGAAATGCTATAATAGGAGAATTATCTGTGCGCTTGCGGATATATTCTAGAGAATTATTTTATAAATTGTCAAGTGTAGATTATTTCAACATTTTCATATATCATCTAGGGATGACAACATAGTGTTAAGTGATGTTAGAAGACGACTCCTACATTTCTGGTATCTTGCTACGGATGGGGATTTATCTCTAGTTTTAGTATGTTGCTAAGAAATGTCAACAGGCTGCTATATGACAACAACCACATAAGCATCCAACTAAAAGACTAAGGTCCCATAAAAGAGCATGCACAATCATATATATATATATATATATATATATATATATATATATATATATGTACGTATATATACATATGTATGAGCATTACATGAGGCCTTATCCACCTTCTAACTTGATACACACAAGTACATCACACATAACCCGCAAGTTAAGATGATTCGATTACAACACATTAGTGCTTATAACATTCCAGTACAAACACCAATATTACTAAGATTCTAGCAAGATATATGTGCCAAGGCCTTTTTCATGGTAACATGTATAGATGGCCATTCATTAGCTAAATGGCATGGCACACTAAACATATTAAGTCAAGCATAACTTAGGAGGATAGAAAACTTATTAGAGGTAACATATTCACTAACTTAACTAAGACATCACAAGCTTTTCATCACCCAAGAACTAACAAGAAGGTCCAACCAACAATAGCAACTAAAGCAATCAACTTAGTACAAGTAGTGAGATTGGACATTAGCTTAGAGGTCAATTGTTTCGACCATAACCAGAGATATAGGCATTCATTAGAGGCGACCCGGACTTTCCGGAAAGGTGATGAAATTATCTACAACATTGATATTATCATCAAAAGCTAATTCAAAGGTTAAACAAGTCAATTATGCAATTGTTTCAGACCTGCTCCAACTAGGATAGAAAAGCAACATTACATCTAGAATGCATAATTTGAGTTACAAATATCCAAAAACATGAATCTTAACTTCATGAAAAGCTTGTAAAATTACCTAAAACATTCTTATTATCATTACAAAATTATTATACACTTAACAAGATTAATCAAGCACAATTGAGCAACTCTGTCCAAACATGGACATATTTTTATATACAACTTAAAGTATCAGTAACTTAAGTTCTATTTATCACATAACGATGGTTCTAGACTTTTAGAAAGCTTAGAACATTATGCTCAACTTTGCTATTCATGCCTACCATAGTAAACAACATTAACATTATGAAAGCAAATGCACGAGAAACACTGCACATGCAGCCCATGCAACATCGATACAATTAAAGACATAAAGCTGAACCGAAGTTCGAAGAAGCATAACAGAAGTTATACTAAACCAACAAACATGATTCTTGATTCTTTAGAAAGGTAATTAAGTTCACTATAACTTTCTTTTAATCATCTTAGGACGATTCCATAGCTAAAAAACTCGAATTAAATGAGGAAGACCTCTCTGTCCAAAAGTGGACAGATTTGATAACCCTTCTTTAAACAGCTATAACTCAAGATTTAGAGCACCTAAAAATATGAATCATAACAATATGAAAACCTTAGGAAATCTATTACAACTCTTCCAATATGCTCAAGACATGATTCAAAGCTTAGATTAGTCAAACAACACAAACATTCAGATTTGTCCAGAGAATGACAGATTTCAACCTTCAACTTGATAAATCCATATCTCCTAAACTATTAGAGATATCGCCATAACAATTTAACACAAGATAGATAATAATATTATCTACAACTTTAGTATTCATCATACCAACAGAAAATACCATATAAAACATGATAATATTTATTTCACAAAAACTATGCATGCAGTCCAAAACAGTAAATATGACATTTGTTATTTTCATATCTCACAAACTTTTCATAGCAATATAAGTACACCATAATTATTTCACAATTTTTGTAGCACTTCTCATCGGCAACAAATAATTAAATCACACAATTAGCTATCAAACCCTAACTGCAGAGATCGATTTTTACAGCAAGAAATTCAACACATAGAATAGCATGTAATAGACCTACTGCATAGAAAATTTAACAAGGATTCCAAAAAGTCCTACCACACTATCATGTATTTTTTCAATGATTTTATATCATTTTTCAAACATCGTTGTGGAATCGAAAAATTGAAAATCGAGGGGAAAAAGGAACTGTTCTTGCTGTTCGTCATCCATGGAGATGTGGAGATCGTCATTGTGGTTGTGTCAGAGAAGTGCTGGTCGTCGTGGTTGCCGGCCGTGGAGAGCAGGAAGGGGCCGGCTTGCTAGCCTCCATAGCAGCAACAGCAAGGAGAAAGGAGGGCGCTACCCTGGCAGCTCGCAGCAGCCGGGGAGGAGGACCAGTAGTAGCCATGCCCAGGGATGTGCGTGCCCTCGCTAGAGGCGAGCGGCTTGGCCGGCCTGCGCTGCAGCCAGCTCGCGCAATAGGGTGCTCAGTAGCAGCAACAACAGGGGCAGGGGCGACGACGACCTGCGGGGGGCTCTGCCCTGCCCGACAGAGAGGGAGAGGGCAGAGGAGGTGCCAAGGGGGAGGAGAGGGAGCTAGGGATAAGGAGGGAGAGAGCAAGGAGGGAGGAGGGGAGAGCTTTGCTCTTCTCTTCACGGTAGGAAGAAGAGAGGGGCTCACATGAGGCGTGCGGTCCTTTTTATTTTGTCTCATCTAAGACTTCCAAGAAATTACAAAATTGCCACTACCTTCTATTTCTTTTTCCAAAATTTCAAACCGCTAACAGAATCGTTCACCCGAATACACCGTTGTGTAGATCTCGTTGAGTAGAGCAACTTTGCTTTAAGAACCTCGATCAAATTCCAAACGGTTTTAGAGATATGGTTTCTGACGAAAACTTCATGCTGACCGAAAACTAAATTTTTCCGGGCTCCTAACGATCTTCGGGTCCTTGTTTCTCTATTTTCGAAGCTGATTCAGGTCTCACTTATTGAAAGAAGTTTATTTCTCACGATCCGATTTACAACTAGCGTTGAAGGTGCGTCACCGTGCGAGCAATCCAAAAAGTCGGTCAACAACGGTCAAAACGTAGTCGGTTGAGCTCGGTATTAGAGTTCTGATATTTTCCGAGCATTTTCTCCACTTCCGCTCAACACGAACCTTTCACAACTTTTGTGGTAGAGTTCAACTAGAGTATTTTGGGTAAGGTCGTGAGACTTGGTTGAACTCATATAATTATTTCCACTTCATCAAATAACTCCGATAATTATATGAATCATCATTCCCTATGAAACTTTAGGAAACTTTTCCCATGGTTCATATAGCTGGAAATAGAGACGAGGCATACGGAATAAACATCTTATCATCACTTTCTAAATTATGAACTAGAGTCTCTGGTTATCATTTGATCTGATATCTTTGGGCTCAATCGCAACTTAACCCGTGGTGAACACCTAGGATGTTACACACCTGCCCGATTACAAACGGATCTAAGACTAAACAGATGTAGCCTAACATACTGTGGGGTCCGGTAGATGCAGCCGTACTAAGCATATTAAACCAAATCCACCTATTCTCAGATCAATCTAATAACTAGGCAAATGTCTCAAACCCATAGCATGTAACAATCACAATCAACAAATTAGCCGATAGGATCTTAGATCTATAGCTTTGACGAATATAAGAATGAACGCACATAAAACAATAGATCCAGATAGAATTGAGGCTTAGGCCAATCTGTTGATTGGGATTGGGCAAGATATTTTGTAGTAAATAAATAATGCATAACAAACAATATCGATAACTTAATGAATCTATTAGATCTCCAATCTAATAGAGTCGATAACTAGCATGAAACAATGACTCATGTGAGATTGAAGCAATGCAGCCATGAACACAGATTCAAACCGATAACTAGCTCAGATTGAGTTTGCACGAGTTACACAATACAGTCGTACAAATGAGACATAAACTGTGGCTAGACTTACAAGCAAACCGGAGGTTGATCTAGTCGATGTAGCCCTGTTCATCGAAGGTTCACCAAAATCTACTCTACTCCTACTCCTAGGGTTTTAGCCGGTGACCGAAGGGTTTGTGTTTGATTTGATTGGATGTCCTTTACAATACCTTGACTCACGCTATTTATAGACCATAGCATGTACCCTAACCAACCATTCAAAATATAAGGAAACAAAAGATAACTTGGGCCTCAATCTTTCCTTTCAACAAATCCTGACGTGCACATACTGTTGTAACTGGCCGAAAAATCCTCTTGCATGATCTCCTCAATTAGTTACCTTACCCGATCCTTCGGTCCATCTAAATGGCGTCCTTTGAAGCCTGTCACGAGGGCCCATACACGAGTACTCGGACGCGCCAAAATATGGTGTCAACACATGCCCCCCAATTTTGGTATAAAATTGTTTTATTCTAAAATTCTCCAGAAATTCCAAGGGTTGCACCAACAGTCGATTCGTCTTCCCAAAATATCCATGTACTGTTGGGACTCGAAAAGGCCGACTCCTGCACTTCTCCATTAACTCTCCGTCATGGCGCGTCTTCAGGGTGGCTCTTCAGATTCCAAAGGGGGTCTATATAATGTTATACGTCCCCTAGTCCAACACAACTGCTTCATTGCCATCTTGCACTCTTCCCCCAACTCTGCACTATAGTCTCCTCTGACTCCTCCAAGAAACCACTTGAGAAACCCCCAATGGCTGGCAGTGACAACCATGGTAAGCGTCCGATGGATGAGATCCTAGCGGAAGATCTCCCTGCACGCCAACGTCCGCGCGTGACGCGGTAATCTGATTCTTTTCGGGCACTTTCACTGATTTCCCTTTTATCTTCTCATTCTTTGTACAGTTCGATTATGGTGGCAGCAACTGTCCTACTCATCTCCATGACTTTCGATCCTATTTACCCTAGATTCGTTGGAGGTGTCTCCGATGCCCCGGCGTCCAGCTCCGACTCTAGCAGCGCTGATCCCGTCGCTTCCCTCTCCATAGTGGAGGAGTGCCACCTGCTCCGAGAGGTCCATGCGGGTTACTCAAAGGCGACCAAAGAGGTTGACCACCTCAAGAACATAGTTGATGCCCAGCAAGTGGCCCTAAATGCCATTGAGGATGAAATCGCTGAAACGAGGAATCGGCTCTCTGAAGTCGATAATCAAGTGGCAGGTAATATCATGTTGACTCTGTTTCTCTACTTTGGATCTCTTTGCATCTCTTTCTCACCCTTCTTCATCCTGGCAGTGCTAATGACGCAACTGGAGAACTTGTGTCGAATAGCCACTATAGCCGCCAACACCGTGAACGCACAAGGCGAGACGCTGGAGCACCGCCTTCAGGACGTTATGCATCAGGTCCAGGAGGTCACCCTTCATGGTGTCCGCCATGGTGCTGTCATTGCCCTCACTGCCACTGAAGCTTCTGCCAACTACCACCTCTAGGACATAGAACCAGGATTCCCCAGGGATGAAGGCCTTGCTGATCATGTGGATCTCCAGCCTCCAGGAGGCTTTCCAGGAGCACGAAGCAGCAGTAGTTGAGATCACCCGTGCCGAGGACATCATTAACAAGGTGCTCCTCGAGGATTAGTTTGTATTAGGTACAAGCTAATGAAACCATCTTTTGGGAACACCCTTGCTTGCGTGTTGACTCTGTTCCAAAACTTTGCACCTCTGCTTCATCAGAGTTTAGGTAGCCCACAGTGCTTCGCGCGCTCGAACGCGCCCACGCTACGTTGTGTCAGCCGCCGCGCGCCACACGGCCGCCGGTGTGCGGTCGGCCGGGGCGGTGGCCGGTCCGACCGAGCCCCTTACCCCCGCTGTCTCCTTCTCTAACTCGACTCCATCAATCTCTCCCTCTCTCTCATAGCAGCCGTAGTGCACGCGCGCATGCCGGCGTCGGACGCAGCAGCCGTAGTGCACGCGCGAGCGCCGCCGTCGCCTCCGACGCCGGCCTTGCGCTGCCATGTTTTCTGATTGTCTGACTAATCACGATTAATCACGATTAATCATCCTGATCGACACTTAGCACTCGATTAGGCCCTTCGATTCGATCAGAGCGATCAGAAACCTGATCGTCCGATTAATTGTTGATTAATCACGATTAATCGTCCGATTAGGCCTCTTTGCCGATCAGAACTAAATAGACAGATGTGTTTATTCAGTTACTGGGCTATATCTATTTGGGCCAGGCCCACACCCCAACTCTTTCTCTCCTCACTCCTCACTCCCACTCCAGCCATTAGCTATGTGCAGCTAAGCTGCACTCTTCCCTGCAAATCAGCAAACATATGGATAAGTAATATTTCATAGATAAGTAACCAACTAACTATAAATATAGTATTGATGCTCAATGTATACTATATAAATATATAGTATATGATATATATATATATATATATACCATACATATATGATATATACTTATATAGTCCTGCTATATGTTGGACGATTATATGAATGATTAGAACGGTTAGAGCTCGATTAATCGTCTTGATCGTCGATTAATCGTCCTGATCGTCCTGATCGGTACCAGACCAATTAGGAAAGATCAGCCAATCAGAAAACATGGTTGCGTTGTTCCCGCCGCCACACTCGACCTCTCCTCCCTCCATGCCGACCTCAGCTCCGCCACGTCACCCCGCCACCATGACGCCGCCCCGCTGCCACGGTAAGACCGACCACACTCGCCCTCTGGAGTATCCTAGTGTTTTATACCAGCAGAGAAAAATGTGAACTGTCCAGTTTGATGCTTTTCATAGTACAAAGTAATTTCAAGTGTTTTCTCACATATATATATAGATATATATATATATATATATATATATTGATTAAGCAAGCTTGTTTATTAGTCATGTTAAGTAGAGTGCTTGAACCTGAACCCTTTTTGGAGAAAATGAGCCGTCATACATTGTGCATTTAACATTCCATATACATGGCATCATATCATTTCCTTTTACATCAGATGCACTTATATAGTCGTGCACCACATCATACAGAATTGCAGGACGAGAACCTAGAGAACGTAACCCTGGAGCAGGAACTAACCATGAAGGAGGTGCATCTCGAGGACCCCGGTGAGGAGGAGGAGTTGCAGGAGTGCCCGAACCACGTTCCCAGCACCTTTGAGCAACGCAAGCCCCGGAGTATTCTCCCGGTTTGCAAAAGTCCAACATTTATTAATTATCTCTTATTCCTTGATGCATTAAGTTTAGGAGTTGGGTGAAACTGTTGATGCATATTACCTTGCTATCCTATTTTTCACCGTTATTCTTCTTACCCTAGGCAATATCGTGTCAGTCATGCTTAGTTGGCACAGTTCGGTAGAAGTCGGGTGATTCCATCGCCTGCGAGATATAAGTGAATATCCTACTTATGTGATAAGACTTATCTTAGAATGATAGATGGAATGGTTAATCGAACTAAGATCGGTTGGAAACTCCCTGTACTGGATGGGGGTGACTCGACTGTGTCAACTAATTATTGTTCGTGTTGTCGTCCCCCTCGTCATATTGAACGCATGCCCTACACTTAACTGGAAGGATAAGGCGTTCCGACCGTGAAGCCGGTATACTATTCGGGCCGGGAATGGATGGCGACGCATCGTGCTGGTGCGGGTCGGGGTTCGGACATAGGGGCACGATCTAAGACCTTCATACGTATTGGCTTTCGAGTGGCCCTTGGGTGTTGGTGGTCTCTATCCGACACACGACTTTACCCGAATAGTGTCTTCGGTGACCTATAACTCACTTAGCGCGTTGAGTGTGGTTTGTGTAGGGAATACCCCCTCAGCTGAGTAGGAATCCGATTCGAATCGTCATCGCTCCTGGTTAGAGAGCACCTGGCTAGGGCAATTATAACATTTACACGACTATGAAACATGATGTTGGTGATCCGGTTGATGGAAAGCCTGTAATGCTATTGGAATCTATTTTATGCTTAATCAACTTGTTTGGCATAGATTAGTGGCTAATCTAGATGACAAGTAATATTGATTAAAAGCTTGCTGCTATATCTTTACTTAAAAGTGGATAAGTAGTTGCATACTTTTCGCAAAAGAGTCAGCTAAACCACCATAAGCCTTCATATCCCTTGGAGTATTTATTTTCGTTTATGGCGGGTAAGTCTCGCTGAGTACATTCTCGTACTCAGGGTTTTATCCCATGTTGTTTTGCAGATGGTCAACTCTTGCATAGTTATTGTGTTGACTACCTCTACCCGTCGGGCATGACTTCTAGACCACGAGCTTGGTCACTTCCAGACTTTCTTTTGCTATTGTTGGATATGGTCCTAGTCTGGCACTTCATAAAAGAACTACTTTGGAGTTGAAGCATGTTTTAAAGACTTTCGCTACTTCATTTGAACTATGGTCTGTAATAACTTTGAGTCTTTGCACTCTAATGCTATTTAAATTATGTTGAACTTTATATCATGTGAATGGTGCTGCTGAACTATCTCAATATTGGTTGTATTGTGGAAATGTTTGAAATCTTTAGAGATTTCAGGGACTACCAGTTTTTGGCTAGGTTAAGTCCGGGAACCATCTATCTCGACAAATGATTTTCTTACTTAATCTAGTACGAATTGGGCGGTTCTGTCTCCTAATCCCTTACCACCCTATGAAAACGCCGACCTTTCCTCTTCACCTTCATGCCACCTTTGGACAATTATTTCTATTCAGATTATAGCTTTGTTTCATTTTCTATTTTTACAATTTACGAGACAGTTATTTATATTTCAATTATGACCTTCGATTTGTTGTTTTATATTTTTTGAAATATATCAAGAGCAATTTCAACGAGGAGCATAATATACCTATCGATGAAATATGCGTCGCAGTCTACCTAGGAGGTACCCTACGGTAGTAGATTGTAGGCAAAGGTGTGGCGACGGCGATCAAGCGTAACACAGAGAGCGTAGACACGACAATTTATACAGGTTTAGGCCGGCAAATCGCCGTAATACCCTACGTCTTGTGTTTTGGTGGCTGGATTGATATGAGTATCAGGTTACACGAGGTGTAGATCAGATTGTTTCGAGGGGGTCTCTGCTCGCCTTATATAGCCGCGGAACAGGGTTATAGTTTCTATATCCTAACAGATTACGATCGGTCCCGTAAGGCAAGGGATCCGAGTCTATCTACTAGGATCTTCCTTGGCGAGCAAGGTTTCTTCGGAGTCCCTAGCGAGCACGACGGGCTGGTCGCGTGCTGCAGGGCCTCGTTAGCTGGGCTGTCTTCTGGTCGGTAGGCCCATAAGGTCCCTAGGGATATGTCGAGGTAATATCTCCAACAAGTCTCCGAGAATGTTGCATTCTTCTGGCGAGCCCGCAGCATCGTCCTTGGAGGCTCTTAGCTAGTCGCCATCACGTGGAGTCGTCGTTGCAGAGTCCCGACCATGCTGCCTGGTCGAGGTACTGCTTGGAGAAGCCTCCCGACCAGGTCGAGCTGGTCAAGAGTGTCGTAGCTTGATGTGCGAGCAGGTCGCCTTGTCGGATGTTGTGGCCGCTTGTTGGAAGAGTGTGACGTGCTGAAGAAGAAAAAACTTTTAAAAAGTCCTTTCCTGGTGAAGTGTCACACTAAGGCTCTGAAAAAACAACATGGAGATAGTAGAGCTCGAATAAGAAGAAAATTAATACGTTCACCGATAGGTGAAGTGTACCCACTTAGTCCCCGAGCTTGGTAGCAGGTGAAGTATGTACGTGGTGCCAAGCTTTATAAGAAATAAGAAAAAGTTGTAACTAAAGACTGAAACATAAGTTTTTGTACAAAACGACTGCGAATACCCGTAGTCCCCGAGCCTGATATAGGGAGCTGGAAGGTTCTTGTATCAGGATCATATTGCTCTGTTTTGTTCGCAGTCTCCGAGTTTCAGTCCCTGAGTATTTGCTGCTGTGCACCTCCTTCCATGTGTCGTGGTCGCAGTCCCCGAGCCTTGCTCAGTACACGCAGTTGTGGCAAAGTCCCCGAGGCTAGTTGAGGATTGCGACCAGGTACCTGGGTCTTGGTTATGCATGACGAAGTCCCTGAGGGTTGAAGCTTCTGGTGATCGGTGAAGTTTGCAAACCAGCTTTACTATGGCGGAAGTACTGTAGCTGCGAGAAAATTCATGACAAAATTATATATCCAGTCCCCGGGACTGTGGTGTTAGTGGGGCATAGGAAATCAATAACTGTAGATTGAGGAATTTATTTAGGGATAAATACGAAATGAGAATGGAAAAGGAGTAAGTGGGCCGGTTTAGCCGCGCAGTTAGCGACCCGTGTTGAGGCGCGGAAAGTGGGCGGCGTGGCGGTCCCGTATTTGGCTGTTGTGGTTTCCCAAAAACCCTGGAAGGCGAGGCGCCGTACCCCTTGATATAAAAGGGGGACTTGGCGGCGGCACCTTCCACGCTATCTCCAGCTTGTGAAATTCTCCGTCTTCCCTTTTTCATCTTCCTTGCTCTTCCTGACCGCTCGTGCCCCTCCTTACTCGCTCCACTACCGTCCGATGTTTCCTTTCGCCATGCTCCAGAGATGGCCCCTAAGAGGAGACCCAGCACTCGCTCGTCCTCGAAGAAGAAGGCGGAGAAATCTGTGAAGACCCCATTGGCGGTGACGCCAAATTGGACCAAGGAATGGTTGAGGTGCACTTTGAAGGAAAAAGACATCCAGCGCCTTGTGACCGCTGGTGTTCTCCAGGAGAAGGCGATCGTGGAGTGGAGGCCTGCGATGGGTGAAAAATTCCCCACTCCCAACACTAGTGACCTTGTCGTCTTCGAGCCCTTCTTCTGGAGAGGATTCGGCGTACCGGTTCATCCTTTTCTGCGCGGCCTCCTTGAGTACTACCAGGTCGCGGTGTGCAATCTTCATTCTAATTCGATTCTGCACATCGTGGTCTTCATTCATTTTTGCAAAGTGTACTTGGGGATCGAACTACATTTCAATCTCTTTCGTTACTTCTTCCGCTTGAAGTACAATGGTACTGGACCGTCGCGGATTGTTAGATCTGTTTACCTTCAACTTCGCGAGGGGATGGCTGACGTGTACATCACCACGCCGCTTCGGTCCAAGGTAGCTGAGTATAGGTCCCGTTGGTTCTATTTTCCATAGGCCGAGCCATACGCTCATGGGGACCCGTTGTTTGTTCCGGTTTCTCAACCTAGCTGGTCGGCACGCCCAATGTTGGCCGATATGAATCAGGTCAGGGAGCTGCTTGGGCTGGTTGATCGGTCTTCTATGGATGGGCCTGTCGTGGGTTGGAACTTCATCTTGAGGAGGTGCCAGCCGTGCAAGGATAGACTCCACCCTTCGTTCGAGTACACGGGTCGTCTTGACCCTACTCGAGAGGTGCCGGAGGTGTTGGAGTCTGGTGAGGCGCGCGTTCGTCTGGACACGCTCTTCAATCTTTCCCAGGGGTATTGATGGGTCCGAGGGATCCATTTCGTGTGGGTGCTCCTCCGCCGCTGGTGAGTTTTGATGCTTTTGTTTTTATTCATTCCGGGTTTCTTTGATTGTTGTAGTGATGGACTACTTTTAGTACTGTGGTCAAGATCGCGCCGTGTTCTTCTCCCAGGTCCCCTCTACGGAGTGGCCTGCGGGTGTCAACCAGATGCCGAGGCAGGCAGCCGGGTCGGGTGGCGTGGATGATGGTGGTCAGGACTCTTCTCATCGGGGAGGAGTCCCCGAGCCACTTGCTGGGAAGTACCGGGCGCACGACGACCCGTTGGGGAAGTGCCTAGTTGGTGCTCCATCCAAGAAGTCGAAACCGTCGGTTGACACCGACGGCAAATTTAGCATAAATGAAGGTGTCGTCCCTCCACCACCGTCTTTGTCGGATTGGACCGACGAGTGGTCGGATGAGGAAGATGGCGCACCGACGGCCAGTGTGGATATGGAGGGGGCCTCCGGCTACAGTGCCAAGGTGCCCCCGCCCAGGATGTCTGCCGCGTCACGGCCTGCCTCGGTAGTTGCCGGGGGGCCTGCTGTGGAGGTGCGTGCCACCCAGGAGTCGGAACGTCCGTTGATAGCTATGCCGCCGAGTTTCACGGGGGTTCCTCCGGCAAGGCGGTTTGTGAGAGTACGTCGGAAGTCGGTCTTGTAAATATTTCGTCTGTGTTTCGCTTTGAGTTTCAGTGATTTTGTCTATGTCTCATTATGCGGTCTGTGGTAGGATGCCGAATGCTGAGGACCCATCTGCTCCATATGATGATACATCGGGTGCCACTGATCGTCCGCATAGTAAGTCTGGTCCGACGGCCTTTGGGGCTCCAGCGCCTGTAGATTCCCTAGGGCAGCCGGAGCATCCTGATCTTGGCAGTGCTTTGGTCGGGGTCCTGCAGGTGACGGGTCAGCGTTTGTAGAGGTCGATGAGGCTTCGGTGGTTGGAGCCGCCGATGATGTTGCCCCTGGGTCGACGGTGAAGGATGCTGTTGACCCCCCTGGGGTCGGCGTAGTTGGTGACACTGCTGCTGATCCGGGGCATGCTGATGTGCCGGCGCCGTTGATGGCCTCGGTACTAGATCCGCGACTAGTGAAGAGGAGGAGGGTGGCAGCGTTGTCGGGGGAGCCGGATCTGGTGGAGGAAATCCCTCGTGTAGAGGGTGACCTGAAGCCAAAGCCGGTTCGGACCTTCCGCTGCAATAGCGAGGATTTCTTCGTTGTTGAAGACGATGAGGCCAAGGAGGAGGTGGCTGCTTTTCTTAATGATGCCAATAGTCTGCTGGGGAGGGTCAAGGTAAGTGTACCTTTCTTCTATTCTGGGCTTTTTTGTGCATCATTTGGCGACTGTAGTTATGCTGTCGCAGGGTTTCTTCAAGTCTGGGAAGGAGCGTAGGGCTATGGCCGACCAGCTTGCGACGCTGGCGGCTGAGAACAAGCGTCTCCGGGGCGACGTTGCTCGTGTCAAGGAACAATTTACCATGCTAGAAGCTAGTTTCGACGCCGCGCACCGGCGTTCGCAGGTGCTAGAGGCCGTTGTCCAGGAGCGGGAGCATGAGAATGCGGAACTTCTGACGAATGTTGAGAAGGTCGACGAGCTTTCTGCCCGTAAGTCCGTACTCTTTTATTGCTGGGCAACTTGTCACTTGGATCTTGTGGTGATTTCTGTTTCCTTGTGTAGGCCTGCTCAGGGCTGAAGAGGCGAAATGCCTTGTGGAGGAGAAGGTCGCTACTGCCAAGCAGGAAGTTTACAAGATGCAGGCGATACATGAAGGTAATCTTTTCTTTTCTGTTGTTTTGGTTGTGCGACCACCTTATCCGGTGTTTACTGTGTTTGCAGCTTACCGGGAACACGTTCAACTCCAATTTGCAGACCTGCAGGCCAAGGTGGATGCCTATTATGATAGCTTCTGGTCGTTGGTGCGGGAGGTCGCCCCTGTGGTCCAGTGTGTCGATGGCCAGGCACTCATCCCTGAACGCGTCGAACAGGCGACCGTGGAAAGTGTGTTATCAAGAGCTCGCAGCCTGTGGGACAGGCTCCGTTCTTTTACGACCTCAGCGACGCAGAGTGTGGCTGCTCATGGCTTGGCTATGCCATAGTCGCAATACCCGAAGCTGGATCTTGACCGAGTGGCGACTGGTTTCACGTCGGGGACGTCAGATGAGGAGGTGGATCGTCTGGAAGTTAAGGCCGATCATGTAGCGGAGATTGTAGTTAAGGACGTTGATTTGTTTGCTGCGGGGCAGCGGTAGTTGTATCTCGGATACAAGTATTCGGACGTGTAAGTGAAAACTACAAAGTTGTAATATATCTGGGGCGGTGAGCTTTTGTTTCACTTGTATGTCCTGTCGTGCCTGCTAAGTCGTGAGCCGTAGCGATGAATCATTCGGCCTTGGGTTCCCCATGGCCCGGATCGTAGGGCACGGAGCCTCTGCACGCGTAGGTGCCATGGGGATTACCAAGGAGGTATGCTGCTGACAACCCGCGGCGCAGAGGGCGAACAACTGATGCACGCGTAGGGAGATGCCAGGGACAGGGCCCTTTTCCGAGAGGCTCGATCGTGGCATGACTAGGGCCTGTGGAGACCGTTCCTGCAGATGCTGGGCGAAAAGACATGCTACTTGTAGAGTCGTCGACCGTACCATGGTCGTGTATAGATTCTGGGCACATAACCTCATGGCCTTCGACCAAAATGATGTCTCCCGGTTGTTTGGGGGTACGTCGTTTGGGAGGCCTAGCGATAATCATAGCTAATAGGGTAGCCACTTCTATACGCTATGGGAATCGTTAGGCCAAATTCGAGGGCTTCCGATTATGGCTAGGCTGTTGGAGAGAACGCCGTAATATGTTTTGGAGAGGTCGTCGAACACTATGGGAGTGTTTTGGAGAGGTCGTCGAATGTTGTGGGAGCGTTTTTTAGTGGTCGCCGAACGCCGTGGGCATTTTTGACTCATTTGGGCGTAGTATGGAAAAAAATGCAACACATTTATTTATTAATGGGGAAGTACATAGTACATACTTTTATCGGAATGCTTTAAACTTGAAACTCCTCTCGCGCCACTGAGGGTTGAGGGTCTCTGTATCTAATTGCGGGAGACGTCGGCGGTAGTTGTTGTTGGTCTTGCTTCCTTTGGCTTCTTTGCGGCGGGCTTGTCGCTGGTTTCGGAGTTGTACGTGTCCTAGCTACGGGGCTTCTCGACGGCGTTGATTGTCTGCTGCTCGCACTCGTAGGCGATCTTCAGGTTGGTGCGGAGACTGAGGACGCCCTGCGGCGTCAGGATCTTCAGCACCATGTAGGTGTAGTGCGGAACCGCCATCAGCTTGGCGAGTGCCGGACGATCGAGTATCGCGTGGTAGGCTATCTCAAAGTCGGCGATGATGAAGTTGATGTTCTCAACCCTAAAGTGGTCCTGGTCACCGAACTGCACGGGGAGGGTGATCTGCCCCACCGGTGTGGAGGCTTTATCTGGGATGATCCCCCAGAAGGGGAAATTTGTCGGGAGGAGGTCCTTCTTAGAGTAGTCGAGCTGGCGGAACGCATCGGCGAAGATAATGTTCATGGCACTGCCGCCGTCGACCAGCACCTTCCTAAAGTAGCACGTGGCAATAGTTGGATCAATGATGAGTGGGAAACGACCGGGGTATCTATAGTCTGTCCACTCATCTTCCCCGGAGAAGCTGATAGGTTGCTCTGACCAATCGAGGTAGCGAGTATTGGCTGTGTCGTCTCCTGCGACGGCGACTGAGTAGACGTCTTTGCGGACTTGGCGGCGGCGTCTCTCCCTTTGACGACCATGCTTCCTCTAAAGATGGAGTACGTCCTTGAGGCTGTTCGAAACTCCGGTCCTGGTGGCTCCTAATCTTTGTCCTTGTCGGCGTCATCTTTCTTTGGTCTTTTGTCACATCTTCCCCGTATTGCTGACTCAAGGACATCACACTCGCGCATGGAGTGCTTGGAGTTTTTATGTATGGGACACTGGCCGTCAAGGATCTTCTCATAGATGGATCGTAATTCCTCCTTGGATGGGCGTTTATGTTGGCGATGTAGCGGTTGTTGCGCCTGTAGTCGTACCTCTGCTGATAGTGTTGACACCGTTTTTTGGCACGTGTCAAATGAGCTAAGACTTGTGTTGATCGGCAACCGTTTTCCATCGGCATCGGGAAGTCATAGGTCAGTATTGCCGATGGGAGTGCGTTGTAAGAAGGCTAAGTTTGTTGCCGATGAAAGCTAGAAGACTCTTGCCGATAAAAGTTAATTGGTGAGGTCAGGTCACCAGGATTGCAAAGTTGCCGATTACCGATGAGGAGATGTTGCCGATGGGCATGGAAAGCCGATGGGCGCAGGGTGATGTAGCAGTTAACGTCAGTAGAAGGTTGCCGGTGGCAAAAGAAGGAAATCGCCGATTAAAGGAGTCTGCCGATGGAAAGTTTTCATCGAAGCGAAGACATAAAGAAATTGGAGATTTTATACCAGTATTATTATAGTAGTTTGAGTCCGACTCTTGCACGAGTCGTTTGTTTTCCTTTAAAATAGGCATGTTTGTTTAGGAAAATAATATTGTTATTTAGATCTGACTCCTGCGCGAGTCAGTTTCCTTAAAGTTAGGGGTTTGTTTTGGGAAAGGTACAGGTCGTGTCTCTGTACAACTCTCCATGCGGGAGTATAAATATGTGCCCAAGGGCTACATGTAAAAGGATGAATCCAATCATATCAAAAAAAAAATTACTCTTATTCTACTTTTATCACAATTTACCCTTTATTGCATTAGTCTTAGTTTATCTACGAGTTCTTCAAGCTTCGACGGGCTGCATCATCTTGATCTCCGTCAAATCCTTGTAAGTTCCGCGTGGGAGTACCTCTGAGCTTTGACATCCGAGCGCATCGCTGTTGTCTCGTTCAGCTCTGCTCTAGTTATCCTGATCAAGTCTGAGTCTTGGCATCCGGGCGTATCGCCGTTGTCCTGCTCAGATTTTGTTCTAGTTATCGTCCTTGTCGATTAACTGGTCAAATCGACTGGCACGCCCTCGGATATCGAATTCGGGTAATAGCCTGAGGTGTTCGCAGATCCTGACGCTTTTTGTGTCAACACCTCTTTTGGCACGCCCAGTGGGACTCGATTATATAAATTATACATCCATCATGGGTGATAATGCCGACGTTAACCAGAGGAACGTCATTGAAGTCTCCGAGGCCGATCTAAAAGATGATCAGAGGCTGGCCATGGAGCGGGCTATGGAGGAGTATAAGCAATTATATCTGAAATCCTTCAGCCTAAGCAGGAGCGGCGAAGCAATCCAGAAGCAAGATCCGTCGTTGCCACGGCAGGTCATGTATGACGCCAATCCTGGTAAGTTACAAGAGATGGTTAATTCTGCTCTAAATCAAGCGTTAATTAGCCACTCCAGCGTGTTGTCCAATACTGTGTACAATGCTGTGATGCAATCATTCAAAGAAGGACATGCACCTCAATATGTTGGTCCAGCGTATCATCAACACCGATGGATGGTTATCCGATGCCTGTTGCCGATCTGCTGATCGATGCTGCTGCTGGACATCGAATCATTAGCTTCATGGATGGTAATGCTGGGTATAATCAAATATTCATGGCTGAAGAAGACATATCCAAGACTGCTTTCAGATGTCCAGGTCACGTCGGTTTATTTGAGTGGGTTGTCATGACTTTTGGCTTAAAGAATGCCGGTGCTACTTATCAGAGAGCAATGAATTTCATCTTTTATAAGTATATCAGCACAATAGTCGAAATCTACATTGATGATGTGGTAGTCAAGTCTAGAGATTTTCAGAAGCATCTTGCCAATTTGCGAAAAATCCTGGAATGCACAAGAGAACATGGGCTAAAGATGAATCCTAACAAGTGTGCATTTGGTGTATCGGCAGGTCAATTTCTGAGTTTTATGGTGCATCAGAGAGGCATTGAGATCGGCAGAAAATATATTGATGCAATTAACAAAGTGGTTGCTCCTACAAACAAGACTGAGCTGCAGTCCTTGATCGGCAAGATTAATTTCATCAGAAGATTATATCTAACTTATCTGGTAAGATTAAGTCTTTTAGCCCATTGTTAAAGCTGAAAGTCGATCAAGAGTTTACATGGAAAGAAGAACAGCAGTTAGCCTTGGAGGAGATCAAAAAATATTTGGTGAACCCTCCAGTCTTGGTTCCACCTCAACACGGAAAGCCTTTCAAGTTGTATTTGTCTGCCGATGACAGTGTTATCGGGTCGGCCTTAATTCAAGAGTTTGAAGGGAAAGAACGTGTGATATATTATTTAAGTAGAAGACTGGTGGATGCTGAAACAAGGTATTCGGTCATAGAGAGATTGTGCTTATGTCTATATTTCTCTTGCATTAAATTGAAGCATTATTTATTGTCGGCTGAATGCACTGTTATCTGCAAAGATGATGTGGTTAAGTACATGCTGTCGATGCCAATATTAAGTGAACGAATCGGCAAATGGATTTTGGCACTTTTAGAGTTTGACCTGAGGTATGAGTCGGCTAAGGCAGTTAAAGGTCAAGTAATGGCCGATTTTGTTACTCAGCATTACAATGTGGTAAGCTCTGTGGAGATTGCTCCTTGGACTTTGTTCTTTGATGGGTCTACGTGCAAAGACGAAGCAGGTATCGGCATTCTCTTGATTTCACCCCGAGGGCGTAAGTATGAGATTTCGTTGCCAATTGTTGCTACTTCGACAAACAATCAGGCTGAGTATCAGGCTCTATTAAAGGGGTTGGAATTACTCAGGGAGGTACGTGTCGATGCTGTCGAGATCTTCGGTGATTCTATGTTGGTGATTAATCAATTGATTGAGACATATGAATGCCGAAGTGAAGCTTTAATTGCAGCCCATGAAAGGTGCCTACAGTTATTAAAAGAATTCAAAGAGTACCGCCTTGAGCATATTCCTAGATTGCATAACGAAGAGGCCAATTGGTTAGCATAGAATGCTTCGGGATATCAGCCGATTCAAGAAGTCATGACATCAGTAATGGTTACCGATGACTGGAAAAGTGAAATTGCCGATTACTTAAGGAACCCGTCTAAGAAGGTTGAAAGGCGTCTAAGGTTTCAAGCCACCAAGTATGTGCTCCTTGACGATGAATTATATTATCGGACGATTGATGGAGTCTTGCTCAGATGCCTTGGTAAAGAGGAATCAAAAGAGTTGATGGGCGAAATCCATGAGGGTGTGTGTGGAGCACATCAATCGGCATTCAAGATGAAGTGGATGATCAGGCAGAATGGATATTATTGGCCGACAATTCTTGAGGATTGCTTCAACTATTTTAAGGGATGCCAGGATTGTCAAAAGTTTGATAAGGTACAGAGGGCACCTGCATCGGCAATGAATCCTATAATCAAGCCTTGGCCGTTCAGAGGATGGGCTATTGATCTTATCGGCCAGATTTATCCACCATCGAGTAAGGGGCATAAGTTTATACTTTTTGCTACCGATTACTTCACTAAATGGGTTGAGGCGATTCCTTTGAAGAAGGTGACATCGGCAAACATGGTGGATTTTGTTAAAGAACACATTGCTTACCGATTCGGTATTCCTCAAACTGTTACTACCGATCAAGGAACCATGTTCACATTGGGAGAGTTTGATGAATTTGCGGCTAGTATGGGGTTCAAGGTGTTAAACTCTTCTCCTTATTATGCCCAGGTTAATGGTCAGGCTGAAGCGACTAATAAGGAAGTTATCAAGCTTATAAAATGCAAGATTGAAGAAAACCCTAGAAGGTGGCATGTGGTGTTAAATGAAGCCTTATGGTCATATTGGATGGCTTTTCATGGTGCAACCAAAGTCTCGCCGTATCAGTTGGTCTATGGACACGATGTTGTGCTACCTTGGGAAATTAAAACTGGCTCTAGGCGATTATCTTTTCAAGATCAATTGACGACCGACGATTATGCTACTCTGATGAAAGATGAGTTAGAGGACTTAGCAGGTCATCGGTTGAGGTCATTGATCAGCATTGAGGAGAATAAGAAGAGGGTTGCCAGATGGTATGATAAAAAGGTAAAGGCGAAGCAATTTACCGATGGCGATCTGGTATGGAAGTTGATTTTACCGATTGGGACTAAGAGTTCTAAGTTTGGAAAATGGTCTCCTAATTGGGAAGGTCCTTATCGGATAAAACAGTCTGCTTCTGGCAATGCCTATATTTTGGAAACTCTCGAGGGAGTTGCATTTTCCAGGGCAGTCAATGGTAAATACTTGAAGAAATATTACCCTAGTATTTGGGTAGACGCATAGAGTACTCGTTTGAATGCCGATGAGAGGAAAAGTTATTTAAGCATCGGTAAAAACGTACTGACATTATATTACAAAGCCAAGTCAAGTATCAATGTTACAACGGCTGATACAATAAATTACAAAAAGGATTGGATGGCTGATATCGCACGCAGACGAATTTGCTCTATTTCCTCCATCTCCTTGGCATCGACGTCGGCAGTCCCTTCGACCAACCTGACCTTTCTCTTCAGAGCGATGGCTTGTCAAGCATTGCTATCCTTTCTTGACGTAGGGCTTTGATAGTGTCGGGCAGTTGGGCTTTCTTTTGGTTGACTGCGTTCAAGGCTTCTTCAACTTTTCTTAGCTCGGCCTGCAGTTCTTCTTTCCTTGCCGATAATTGAATGAATTCTTGGTCAAGATTAATGCCAGAAGCTTCTACTTGATCGATGTCTTTATGCTTCTCATCGGCAACATGTTTGTGCTTGAGCATTTCTTCTGTAAGCTTGGATTGAGCATTCCTATCGGCTATACGACGGGAGAGCCTTTGGTATTGGAGTTGTTTGCTTTCTAGAAATGCTGCTTGGAGGATAATCTCTTCTGTATCGGCAGGGAGGTGGCCTTGGATATCCTTGAAAGCTGTCCTTGCTGCAGTTGAATCCTGAACGAGCTGGGAGATATCTTGTTGCAGCAAGGAAAGCAGTGCTTCGAGCTTGGATTTGATCTCTGCCGATAAAGCTAGAGCAGAATTTTCTTCGTCCTCATCCTCATCAGGGATGTTAACAGCAAAGGAGAACAGACTGTCTGCTGGAGCAGGGCCTTCTGGGTGTTCGTCCTCTTAAGGGTTGATGCCGAAGGAAAATAGACTGTCTGGGGAATCTTGGGCCTGAAAAAGAAGAAGTTAAAATGCGCCGATCATAAGATTATACTACAAATTTTTAGGTAACCGACTTACCATCTTGAAGCGAATTTCTTGCCTAAGACTTGGCATGTCGGCTGGTACAGCTTCATCCTGGAAATCGGCACCCGTTGCCGATGAGCGGGCTTTTGTTGGAGAAGTAGGTGACGCCGTGGGTGCTGGTGGCGCTGCTACTGGTGTTGCTTCCGCTGTGGTGGCTGGCTCCTGTGGTGGCGACACCGTTCTCTCGTCGGGGGTGTCGGCTGGTGAAGGTGTCGGTACCGATGTCGCCTCCGCTATTGCAGCGGGTGGAGTTATCTCCTGATCAGGGATGTCCTCCAGTGGATGATCAGGGATAGGAGCCGATGATGGTTCTGCCGTTGGCGCGTCGGCAGTTGGTGATGCGAATGGAGTCGATGGCGAAGAAGGGGTGGCTAATCTCAGACGCCTTTTCTTCCTTGGTGCGGCAGTGGGAGAGCCAGCCCGTTTCGATGAAGCCTGGGGGGCATCGGCAGTAGGACTTGGGGATGCTTGTACGTTTGAAGCAGTTGCCGATGACCTCATTGCCTGAAAGTTTAGGTGCAGGTTATATAAAGTAAACTGTTGCCGATGAAGTAGTATGTGATCGGTATAAGTAAAGATGAGATTTACTGTAAAAACCCATGTCAAGGCAGCAGCAGCAGCCGATGTAGCCTTGGTTTTTGCAGGCGTCGATTTGGGTACCTTCTGAGGGGTGAAGGCAGCCGGTGTGGGGGCGTTATTGCCGATGAGTGATATAGGACTCATCATTCGAAGGTTGAAGGGCTTGCCACTATTGCTCATCTTAGGGATCGGGTCATCAACCTGTCAAGCATAAGGAGGTCAGATGCCGATGATAAGAATAAAGTAGAAGAATGCATCGGGATTAAAAACTTACTGCGTCGTCGGGGATGATGTGGTTGGCGTCAATCATATGCCGATAGTGGTGTGATGACTTGGCAAATAATTGATATCTCCATTCTTGCCACCAGAATTTATATTCATTCGTGATGAAGGATGTTGGTGACCAGGAGGATAAGTCAATGTCTGATGTATCGACATTGGGAGGAAGATTGACGATTTTGTTCCAGTCCATAGCACTGGAGATGGTCTGCCTTGGTTTTATTACCTTGGAGTAGCAGAGCTTGATCGGCAGTTGGCCAAATGCCACTTGTCTTGCTGCTGCCGATGGGTAGTAGAACTCGAAGGATGGAGGGGCATTCTTCCCGGTTCCGAAAATATTGACTGGGATAGCTCGGGAAACAATGCTGACCTTCATGATTATTTGATTTTGAGGCACATTCCCATCGGTAAGGTTGAACAGCAGCGGAAATCGGTTGTCCTCGTCAATATATGTCCACCAGAGCCGTTTCGAAGCAGGGATTCCGTTGTAAAATTTCTGGAAGAACAGGCCAAACTGCTCTGCATCGGCATCGGTCCCTGGCAGCACTATGATAGCCTCTCTGAAGTTGAGTGGAGGACGAGTTACCGATTCATCATCCCCGTATTTGTAATTTTCCGATATGTCCCTTGGGAATTGCTGAGCAAACAAGTCAAACTGGAGGACTTTGTACATGTGTGCATTTAACCACATGTTTATGAACCACCAGGGGCCTCCAAGGTTACCGATGGGCTCACCTAACAATAGCTTCTTGGACACTTGGTGTAGAAGGCGGTACACTGATCCAAGAAGATATCGGCCGAGAGGGAGTCTTGTTCCATCGGCTAGAAGCTCTGCTGCTGGGAGGTACATGGTGGTCGGTCCGACAGTTTTGCCACAAAAAATAAATTTCTCCAGCCACATGTTCAGGAAGGTGGCATGCTCTCTTTGCCCTACCGATCCGGTCTTCTGGTGTTCTTGAATGTAACCAGTCCAGCCGCCGATGTTTCGTGTGTTCACTTTATGCTCAGCTTTCCGATGGAATAAAGTTGAGACATCATCGGAAGAAACATCAAGGTCGGTCAGCATGTGCACATCGGCAAGTGTAGGAGTGGTTGGTCCATGTCTGAATAGGAAGGCGTTCATGGTGTCAGACCAGAAGTAGGAGGCCGCTATCAGCATGTTCTCGTTTTTCTCCATATCAGCAATGGAGAGCCTGATGCACTGATCCAGATTGCATTCTGACCAGTAGACTTGCTGTGTTCTAATGACCCTAAGGTACCAGTTCTTCCACCCCTTAGTAGGCTTGGGCCATGAACGGAAGGCATCCTTCCATAATCCTAAACTGAAGCTTCCAGACCTAAATGGAATACGGTTGACTTCCGCATTGATCAGATAGCTAGGGTCAGGATTTCCCATTGGGCCTAGGTAGGTGAAGCTGGACTGCTCGAGAGGGATTACTACTTTGTTGTACAGTTCCTAGGTTTCGAAAAGAAAAGAGAGGAAGGAATCAAAGAAGAAAAGGGGAGGATTATGGATTCATACGGACAAGGGACTTGCAGAAAGAGTAAGAAGGAAATGGATTTACCTTGGGGATGTCAACTTGGATCGCCATTGGAGCTGAGGGAGTTCTTGCGGTTCGTACTTGGCTTGGGGAGAGTACTGTTGCTTGAGCTCGGGTTCTTCGGAGGCGCCGTCGGAGGTTGAAGACGAAGGCAGGTGAAAAGTGAAAGTGGGCCTAGGGTAAAAAGTAAGTTGGATCGTGGTAACTTTTATAGACCTAGGTCAAGGGTATTTTGGAATTTCTGGTCATACTGTACAGGAATATGGAGAGGCCTGCGGTGGATGTGCGCGATAATCAAGGAAATATTGTTAGATTTGCAACTGTTTGTGCTGTGATCGAGGGATTTTTATGGTTCTGCGTGCGGGGGTCGAGGAAGTTGTGCAGTCATCTCGGAGAAAACGGCTACAGTGGAGAGAATTTCGGCGCGTAAAATGTTATACACTTCGAAATTGGGGGGCATGTGTTGACACCGTTTTTCGGCACGTGTCAAATGAGCTAAGACTTGTGTTGATCGGCAGTCGTTTTCCATCGGCATCGGGAAGTCATAGGTCAGTTTGCCAATGGGAGTGCGTTGTAAGAAGGCTAAGTTTGTTGCCAATGAAAGATAGAAGATTCTTGCCGATAAAAGTTAATTGGTGAGGTCAGGTCACCAGGATTGCAAAGTTGCCGATTACCGATGAGGAGATGTTGTCGATGCTGATTGCCGATGGGCATGGAAAGCCGATGGGCGCAGGGTGATGTAGCAGTTAACGTCAGTAGAAGGTTGCCGGTGGTAAAAGAAGGAAATCGCCGATTAAAGGAGTCTGTCGATGAAAAGTTTTCATCGAAGCGAAGACATAAAGAAATTGGAGATTTTATACCAGTATTATTATAGTAGTTTGAGTCCGACTCTTGCACGAGTTGTTTGTTTTCCTTTAAAATAGGCATGTTTGTTTAGGAAAATAATATTGTTATTTAGATCCGACTCCTGCGCGAGTCAGTTTCCTTAAAGTTAGGAGTTTGTTTTGGGAAAGGTACAGGTCGTGTCTCTGTACAACTCTCCATGCGGGAGTATAAATATGTGCCCAAGGGCTGCATGTAAAAGGATGAATCCAATCATATCAAAAACAAATCAATTTACTCTTATTCTACTTTTATCGCAATTTACCCTTTATTGTGTTAGTCTTAGTTTATCTACGAGTTCTTCAAGCTTCGACGGGCTGCATCATCTTGATCTCCGTCAAATCCTTGTAAGTTCCGTGTGGGAGTACCTCTGAGCTTTGACATCCGAGCGCATCGCTGTTGTCTCGTTCAGCTCTGCTCTAGTTATCTTGATCAAGTCTGAGTCTTGGCATCCGGGCGTATCGCCGTTGTCCTACTCAGATTTTGTTCTAGTTATCGTCCTTGTCGATTAACTGGTTAAATCGACTGGCATGCCCTCGGATATCGAATTCGGGTAATAGCCCGAGGTGTTCGCAGATCCTGACGCTTTTTGTGTCAACAGATAGCGTTCGGAGTTACCCGACCGGTAATCTCGGTGCTCGCCTTCTTGGTCGCTGGACCTTCTGTCGCTGCGATAGTCTGGTCGGCGGTCGCTATCCCTTGCGCTTTCCGGAGAATGAGAATGGCGCCACCTATTCTCCCTGCTGCGAGTGGAGTCATCTTGGTTGGTGTAAGGATTCGCGATGGTCATCAAATCTTCTATGGTTGTTATGCTTTTGCGGGCCAACTTGTTTCGGAGCTCATCCATCCGCAGGCCGTTGGAGAAGATGGCGATGGCCTCTGGATCGGAGATCTCTACGATGCTCATCCGCTTATCGGAGAAGTGCCTGATGTATTCCCGGAGGCTTTCATTGCTCCTCTGACGGACATTCTCCAAGTCGTAGCACGTCCCTGGCTGGATGCACGTAGCTTTGTATGTCTTGATGAAGATTTCGTTGAGTTCCTCCCAGGTGTCGATGGTGCCTTCTGGGATCTTCTGGAGCCATCTGTTGGTGGAGGTCGACAACATCACGGGTAATTAATTGGCCATCACGTCTTGATTCCCACCAGTGGCATACACGGCGATCTTGTACGTGGTCGCCCATTGTTCTGGGTTTGCCTTGCCATCGTACTTCTCCACTGACGTGACCCTGAAATTCTGAGGCCACCTGACGGAGCGGAGACAAGCGGAGAAAGGACACGGTACCCCTATGGCTTGGGACGGCAGTGCTGGTGTTCGATCGTGTTGGGGCTTGTCATACTCTTGGTCGTCGTACCGTGGGGATCTTCGTCGGTGCTCCCTCTGAGGGCTTCGGGGATGGTTCCTGCTGTGGGACTAACTAGAGAATTTGGGGGGGGGGGCAACTTGTTGACCTGGACCACTGCCGCCATGACGTGGGCTTTGATTTTCTCAATCTCGGGTGTGACGGGGAGTTTGGACAGCTCGCAGGCAGCTGTCGCCAGATTGGCGCTGAAGGTCGGGTACACCGGGACGTCGCCCATCTGGTCAAAGTTTTGCTGGAGGTTGCGTCGTGGCAGACGATCGTGATCCCTTTGCTCACGATCACGCTGTTCCCGTGCTAGACGTTCCTGCTCGCGACGCTCTTGGTCACGCCTCTCCCGCTCGCGGCGTTCCAGATCGCGCCTCTGCGCGCGTTCGATGTTGTGTTGTTCTCTCGCGATGCATTCGGTGTCTATCTCATTATCGCGGGCGACGCTGTCGGCGGAGACTTGAAAAATCATCCCTCCGAAGCCCGGAGGGAATTCCGAGAAGCCGCTCGTCGGTCCGGAGGAATCGGCGGTTTCGGTTCTCGTGGCGGTGGTTGAGTCCGATGAGATCGTGCCATCGAAGGACACCGCCTGGTCGGACGGGCGCCGCCGGGATCTGGTCGTGCAGAGATGACGACAGTGTTCACGACGGGAGCCGCCGGGATTCTGGTCGGAGATCGATCGGAGCGCCTGACGTTGGAAGATTGTCGCCTGGTTGCTGAGCCCATGAGGCATCGTCGAGGGAGGGTGAGTGCCCCTGGTCGTCACAGCCGTCGTCTTTGCTGGAGCCCGGTGACGGCGTGGTCGGCGACCGTGATGGCCGGGAAAGTCGGCGTCGTGTCGTCTACACCAGATCGACGCAGTCGATGATGCCGGTGTTGGAACGATCGATGACGTCGACTAGATCGTTGATGCTGATAATCTTTCGCGGGTGGTACTTCGGCATGGTGGGACGACGTGCTGGTGGCGGCGCGACTGCCCCGCGCGGTGTAGATCCGACGGTCCAGGATATAGATCCAATCTGGAGCATGCTGATAATCGATTGCTTGACGAGCCATGACGTCGTTGCACACACCCCCTACTTGACGTGCCAACTGTCGATAAAATATGCGTCGCAGTTTACCTAGGGGTACCCTACGGTAGTAGATTGTAGGTGGATGTGTGACGACGACGATCAAGCGTAACACAGAGAGCGTAGACACGACGTTTTATACAGGACCTTAGGGCTAAGGGTTGTTTGAGACTGCTCCACAAACTATGCTCTACAAACTCCAATTGGAGTTTGCAGAGTACCTATTTAGGTGCTCTCACAACTCCACTTTTTTTTTCTCGGAGCAGAGCTAAAAAACGTAGAGCGGAGCAGTCCCAAACAGGCCCTAAATGCTGTAGCGAGGAAAAAATACGAAGAATCATTTAAAAACAAGATAAAAAATTGTGAATAAAAATGTATATTATTATATCAAAAAGACGGGACAAAATGAGAAAAAGGCAATTTCCCCCTTCCCCTTCCTCTCAACTTGCTCCGCTCCAACTCGCGTCGCGTGGGCCGTGGGAAGCCACCGCCCACGCCGCGAAGCCAGCGAAGCAGCTCGTTAGCTACCTCTCCCGGCGTTGCCCCCCTGCCGTGGATCCCGTTGCCCTCTCCGGCGGAACCCCCTACCTGCCTACCGCGACGTGCCGAGCCGGACGCGGAGGGGGAGCGATGGCGACGCACGAGCGGAAGACGATCGATCTGGAGCAGGGGTGGGAGTTCATGCAGAAGGGCATCACCAAGCTCAAGAACATCCTCGAGGGCAAGCCCGAGCCGCAGTTCAGCTCCGAGGACTACATGATGCTCTATACGTGCGTCTGCTGCCGCGCCTCTTCCGTCCTCTGTCTTTTCGACACCATCGGTAGTCAGATTTTGCTTGCTTAGTTGCTGCTTCGCTAATCTAATCTAGACTCTGTTCTGATGCTGCAGGACGATTTACAACATGTGCACGCAGAAGCCGCCGCATGACTACTCCCAGCAGCTCTACGAGAAGTACCGCGAATCATTCGAGGAATATATCACATCCATGGTGAGAGTCTCTTTGTGCCGATTCTCTGGTGAACTAGCTCGGTCCGTGTCTCCATTTTGCTAGATTCGTGTGGTTGTTGAGCTGAAGCCCAGTTCAAAGACATTCATGGAAATGCTGCTTCTTGCTTGTTGCACAGAAAACAGCGGATGGATAGACAGCACACATTGCAGAGGTTTTATAGATACAGAGGGACTCGTTGCCTGGAACAAGATCCTAGTCCACTGAAAATCAAGAATAGAACTGTAGAGGGCATAATTTCTTGGGAAAAACAATCTGGCATCGGCTAAGGTTGGGAAGTTTCCGCTTGACCATAAAAGTATATGACCTAGGTCTTCTGTAGGATTCATGTATGTTTGAACTGTGTACCATCACTAAGTCCTTGTACCCTCACCATTCAGAAACATATTATGTTTTAGAATTTGAGTAGACAAACTTCATTGAAAAGTTTGATCTCTAATATATCAAAAGAAATAACCACCTTGCCCTTTTCAGTACACCCCTTTTACATAGGTACATGAATTTTGATGTTAACTAAATGGTGGAAATTTAAGGGATAGTCTTCGTGAGGCCATTTTCACATTGAGAGTTTAACCATTTCGGTTGTCTGCCATCAGGCCCGAACCATTAACTTTGGATCTGAACTCTCTAGTGCCCTAGTTGATTGGGGTCTTCATTCTATGAAAAAGATGAGCATATTGTCAAATGAAATTGTTGAGCAGTGTGAAGGATATCATCTTTTCAAGATCATACAAAATACCATTGCTGTGGCAGCCATGGATTGTTCAGTGCAGGGAAAAGAAGCATATGGACATGTCAACCTGCTTCATTGCATGGAGGCCAGCTTCTAGCAGTATTTGGATTTCCTTTAAAGCATCCATCATTCTTACAGGCACAAAATCATGAGATGCTCATACCATGCCCAAAAAAGGCGTGTATTGCCTTGGGTGTGGTAATCACACTCCCCTCCAATAAAACCTACTCCCTCCATTCCATATTATAGTTTGTTTGACTTTTTGACCTCAAGTTTGACCACTCGTCTTATTCGAAAAATTTGTGCAAACATAGTCAAATTTAAGTCATTCTTGAAGAACTTTTATTAATAAAGCAAGCCACAACGAAATAAGTGATATTTTTCACATTTTTTGAATAAAATGGATGGTCAAATGTACTATAATTTGGAACGGAGTTAGTATTTTTTTATTGTTCTGCTGATATCTTTTTTAAAAGCATTCATAGTAGGGAAGGAATGAGTTGGCTTAAACTTCCATGCGAAGACTGTGTTTTATTACTAAGAAGAAAAAGTGGGACAAGAACCCCAACAACCACACACACACACACACACACTCTCTACACACACCCCAAACAAGCTCCAAAATACAATCTCGCCTGCTAAAAATAAAGGCTACCACATCAAAAACTACTACCAATCAGGCCACTCTAAACCAAAAGTGCCGGGGTAGTCAAGGAAGAGAGGCTTCGCGCGCCTGCAATCTCCCAAAGACGTCGTTCCTCACTGCTAACATTAAGAGCCCTTGCAATGCTAGGAGCAGCTCCGTCAAATACACAAGAGTTGCGGTGAGTCCAAAGAACCCAAGCACCTAGAATAATCAAAGAGTTGAGACCTTTCTTTTGCTCTTCCGGAGCAGCATGCCACAATTTGTCCCACCAGTCATCGAACACCATATCAAATGCTTGAGGAGCAAATTGCTGCAGCCCAACCTGGCATAGCAAGGAGTACCAGTATTGCCTTGCAAATGAACATGAAATTAGGAGATGGTTAATTGTCTCTTGCTCCTGATCGCATAAAGGACAACGTTCCGGATAGGGTAGACCTCGACGAGCAAGACGATCAGCTGTCCAACATCTATCATGTTCAACTAGCCAAAGGAAGAACTTGCATTTTCCAGGGGCCCAAGTCTTCCAGATCCGTTCACAAGGTCTAAATGGAATTGATCCTTGAAAGAGATGTTCATATGCAGATTTTGCTGAGTACTGACCTGAGGGGGATAGGGGCCATGTATGAATGTCCTCAATTTCAGGTTGTAAGGAGAAGTCCATGAGAAGATCCCAAAGGTCAAGAAACTCAACAAGTTCTCCAATGGATGAAGCTCTTCTTACATCTGAAATCCAAAGGTGTTCAGTGAGGGCTTCTGCTACAGTACGTTTCTTGATAATTCTCTTAGCCACCAAAGAGTGCAAACGAGGGGCAACGTCAATAATGCGTTGTCCATGCAGCCACCTATCTTCCCAAAAGAGTGTGCGAGTAATTATAGCCATTGCAAAGAAGGATCTAACTTGCTTTGGCACCATAATCGGAAACATGCTCCATGGCCAATAGGGTTCAGTTTTGTGCAGCCATAGCCAACGCATCCGAAGTGCCCATCCCATGTTCTTTAAATCTGAAATGCCCAGCCCTCCAAGCTCTCGAGGGCGTATCACCTTTCCCAAGCTACAAGGCAGTGTCCTCCTCTTGCCTCTTTCCTTCCTCTCCACAAAAAACCTCTTCTAATTTTGTCTATTGCCTTTATGGCCCACTGTGGTAGGTCTATTGCCGTTATCAAATAAATGAGCATGGCTGTCATCACATATTGTACTTGTATTGCTCGCCCTTCTCGGTTCAAAAGATCAGCTTTCCAACCAGGAAGCTGGTCGGTGATTCGAACAACGAGAGGGTTTAGGGTTTAGGGTATCGGCAAGGAAACTCTGAAACTTCACACGGAAGGGCCTGCTGAATTACCTGAATCTCCTCTTGCCCACATTGAATAGGATAGGCGCTACTCTTCTGGACATTTGTCCTTAAGCCAGATGCATCCCCAAATAGATTAAGTATACCCATAATTATTTCAATGTCATCTGTCTCAGGCCGAAGGAACAAAACCACATCATCAGCATATAATGATATTCTGTGTTGAATAGCTGTAGAGGAAAGTGGCTGCAACAAACCATCTCTTTCTGCCAATGATACCATTTGACTAAGCACATCCATTACTAAAATGAAGAGCATCGGGGAAAGTGGGTCTCCTTGTCGTAATCCTCGCCGGTGTAAGATAACCTCACCGGGAATTCCATTTAGCAGAACATGAGTTGATGACGAGCCTAGCAGCCCACTAATGATATCACGCCAAATTTGCCCAAAACCCAGTTGTTGCATTACCTCAAGAAGAAAAGGCCATGACACAGAATCAAAGGCCTTTGAGATATCCAGCTTTAGGAGGAAACGAGGAAGCTTATGTTGGTGTAAGAACCTTGCTGTTTGTTGCACAAGCATGAAATTGTCTTGGATGAACCTCCCTTTGATAAAAGCACTCTGGTTGGGGGAAACCATCTGCTGCAAGTGACCAGCCAATCTATTGGCCAATAGCTTAGTGACAAGTTTGGCGAAACTATGAACAAGGCTTATGGGTCTGAAGTCCTTGGCACAGTTTGCTTCCTCTGTTTTGGGCAGTAGGGTGATGAAAGCTGAATTTAGAGCCTCAAAATTTCTAAACTTCCTACTCCAGACCGCTGAAATTGCCTCCATGACTTCTTTTTTGATGACTGGCCAGCCGCCAGCACACTCTATAGAAACGCCCAGTGAAACCATCTGGGCCAGGTGCTTTATCTGGTGGCAGCAGCTTGATTGTATTCCACACTTCATCTTCCGAGAAGGGAGCATCAAGTTCAGAGAGATCATGAGAGGGAAACCCAAGAGCAGCAAGATTAATCGTGTTCTCTCTTGCTGTGTTCTGTCCCAATAAGTTGGAATAAAAATCGTCTATTATTTCAGCTTTCTTCTCATGGTCTGTGTATACCTGTCTGTTCAACATTAATTGTGCCACAAAATTCTTTTTCTTGCGATAGCGGGCTTGGGCGTGAAAAAGAGCAGTGTTGGCATCACCATCACTGAGTCAACTAATTCTTGACCGAAGTCGTCTTATGGTTCGCAGGAGAGAAGAAAGAGCAAGGGTATGCTTCTTGAGAGAATTCCTCAGCCAAATTTCTGCTGGTGTTAAAACACGACCATCCTGGGCTATTTCCAACTGATGTAACACTTCCCTTGCAAGACCAAGCTGGGTTTTTACATGCCCCACATTCTTCTGACTCCAACATTGTAATCTCCGGGATGTTGCCTGCAGCTTACGAGAAAGAGTTTCAAATGGGAATGGGACAACTGGGACTGCATTCCATGCCTCCTCGACTGCATCCTGGAACCCCCCAAGCTTAGGCCAAAAGGACTCAAACTGAAATCCTGTGTTTTATTACTAATAAGATGAAATTACATAGGTATCCTCTTCAAGAGGCTCTGGGCTTTGTGCACTTTTCTCCATTGGAAGGATTACTGAAGCATTCCCAAATTACTTAGATTCATCATGACTAAATTGTACTACACTAGTAAATACTAATAGATTTGTTAAGTACTTGAATGTTAGAGTCACTAGTAATAGTAACATAACCACGAAAATTTATGGTCCTAGTTGCCTATAGGCCTATTGGAGACCCTATTAAGTCCAAGGTTTCATATATTCTTTCAATGGAGTTCTAGTTGTGATGAAATGTGTTCTACTGGATACATTTAACAAATTGATGGTTTTGTTGATTGTATGTGTTTGTTTCTTTATTAGCAAATAACTACGGTCTTGTATTAACCTTTTTATTGTGCTTGCTTCTGGTAAGTAATATGTAATAAAATACAATGTTGTCGCATTCTCTTAATTTTACATACACCTGTTTTGGATATCCCTGCTTTTGTTATATGTAATAAAATACAATGTTGCACTGCATGAAAATGTACACGCTAATTAGTAATTTACTAATTTATCTAATAGTAATCATGCTAAAGGCAAGGAATACTTACATTGAAGACCTTTCCAGTGGTCCGATTCAGATAACTTATTGCCCTATGTTTTATTATTTTTTATGTCTGAAGATAAACCTTCAATTATTATTGGAAATCAGTGTATCTTGCTTCCAAGAAAACCTTGAATTTATATAATGAAGCACTGAAGTGTCGGTTCTGTGAAGCACATTTGAATCTTGATCTAGAATTCAAATTGTCGATAGTAAATTTTTAATCTGTATGAGAAAGTTGACTGAACATCCTCTTTTTTAAAAAAAACCTTGGTCAGATGAAATGTTACTCTTACTAAAATTAATATCTCCTGCTTAATTTAAACGCATTCATATTTCTCTATATTTGCACTTGCCCTTGTTCAATAATCAGTAAAATGGATTCAATTTCATGCAGGTCTTACCTTCACTTATGGAGAAGCATGACGAGTTTATGTTGAGAGAGCTTGTAAAAAGGTGGTCAAACCATAAAGTGATGGTTCGGTGGCTGTCACGCTTCTTCCATTATCTTGATCGTTACTTCATTTCCCGAAGATCACTGCCACCACTTAGAGAAGTTGGGCTTAGTTGTTTCAGAGACTTGGTAACACCACTATTTAATTTGGATTAATCTTGTTCATTTTATTAAACTGAGCTAGGGGGTCTCTTGTCACTGTAATGTTTTTGTGTTTTATCATTTTCACTTCTGGTTACAGGTATATCAAGAGATCAAAGGAAAAGTAAAAAGTGCTGTCATATCTTTGGTTAGTTTTTTATTTGCATCTTTTCATGTGACTTAATTTGTTGTCTCTGATTGGTTGTGAAAATTTCTTCAACAGATTGACCGAGAACGTGAGGGTGAACAAATCGATAGGGCACTATTGAAGAATGTCCTTGATATATTTGTTGAAATTGGTTTAGGTAGTATGGAGTGCTATGAAAATGATTTTGAAGATTTCTTGCTCAAAGATACTGCCGATTACTACTCTATCAAAGCCCAATCCTGGATCCTTGAGGATTCTTGCCCTGATTACATGCTAAAGGTATCTTCAACTGAAACAGGCTTTTGCAAACATTTTTTATCTCTGGGTGAGCACATTCTGATGGATGTTTCTTTCATTAGGCTGAAGAATGCCTAAAAAGGGAAAAGGAACGAGTTTCTCACTATTTGCATTCTAGCAGTGAGCAGAAGTTACTGGAGGTTAATGGAAAGCCATATTTTATTGTTGTAATTTGAAGTGCCATAGGATTCCTGGTAGAAGACTAGTCAGAATATCTTGCCCTGCATGACACAATTCATCATGCTTTGGTTTTGGCAGAAAGTGCAGCATGAATTGCTAACTCAGTATGCTAGCCAACTCTTGGAGAAGGAGCATTCTGGATGTCATGCACTACTTCATGACGACAAGGTTCAATGGGAGATCTATCTTCATTAGCAACATATTTATGTTGTAAGAAATATCTTGACATCATATTTGTGCAATCTTACTGCAGGTCGAGGATCTGTCTAGGATGTATAGGCTCTTTTCCAGAATAACACGTGGCCTAGAACCTGTTTCTCAGATATTTAAGCAGGTATGTTTTGCTTCAAACATGTACCTTTTCTTTGTAAATATGTTTGATGCTCTTATCTGACTGTATTTCTCTTCAGCATGTTACTAACGAGGGCACAGCTTTAGTCAAGCAAGCAGAAGATGCTGCTAGTAATAAAAAGGTGCAGCATTTTTGCAGTCTACATTCAATAGTTGATATTTGTGCTTCCTTTGTTTTCCTTATTTTTCTTATGTTAAGGCCATGTTCATATCATGCTTTTGCATCAAACCTTAAGAGTTCGTATTTGACTCGTGCTGGAAGGTCTATACTGCATATCATATGTAAAGTATCGTGCTGCATTTTTTTCTTTTTATCATCTGTTGTAGATAGATTGAGATTCCAATATATTTTGTGCTTAAGCTTTATTTCATATGTTCCTTTTGCTAGTTCATTTTAAGAGTTAGATGCACATGCATTTATATAGTACCATTTTTTTTATCTGCATTGTGGACATGTATGCTACAAGTGAGAATATTTGCCTAGTTGTAGTGATAACAAGATTGAGGCGGATTCAGATGGCTCCGTCTCTTCACCTCCCTTTCCCTCTGAGTGCTCCACCACTACCCTCCTACCTCCTACAGGTGGCTACTCTGGCCTTGGTGGCCACCTCCTCCCCACCGCCCAGTCTGAGCGCTGGTCTCTTCACTGTCCACTTGCTGAGCTGTTCTTGAGAGCAGGAAGGATTGGGTCTCATGCGTGGGATAGATTGCATTGAGCTTCTCGTGAGGTATATATAGACTATGGAGACATCGGGGGCAAGACACCTTCGTAGCTACATATGGAAATACCAGGTACAGAGAAGTATTTACGCACACACACACGCACACCCACGCACGCACCCACCCACCCACGCACGAACGCATGCACGCACGCGCGCGCACAGACACAGCGCAAACCCCAACCTTCTGTTTGCAAACCCTGGTGTGGTCCCTCCAATGGTCTTGCTGCATCCTCCTGCCCTCCAAAACCCTAGCCGGTGGCCCTGGCTCCTGGCACGCAGCTGCCACCTCCCCTTCCCACCATGTTGATGGACTCCTCTAGCTCCCGCGGCATGCTCAACTCCCTCACTTAGTGTTCCTAGCTGCTTGGACCAAACATGGCGTCGTTCATCTTCGTCGCTCTCTACGCGACAACTGTTGTCAAGTTCCATGTTCGGGCAACCCTCGAGTAGAAACACCCCAACCTCAAATGCTAGCCGCCCTTCTCTCTTCCGGTGCGACAAGTTCAGCCTTCGCTTGCATGTCGACAAACTGCTCCGGCGAACCCTGCCTAACTGCGTCCACAACTGGCTCCTCGGCTCTGTCATGGACATCCCGATCTTAGACAGGGAGGTTGTGCCTCGTTGACCACCTCAACCTCTCTGCCACATTGTCGTCGCTGATCCCAGCGAGCTACCACAGCGCGCTTGTTGACCGTAAGTCCCTAATTGGCAAGCTGGATGGAGAAGTACAAGGCCCTCACAGACAACGGCACCTGGCGGTTGGTTGCTCGCCCTCACAGTGCTAACATTGATGGGCAAGTGGCTGTACAAACACAAGTTCTACGTGGACAGCTTTCTAGCACGGCACAAGGCCCATTGGGTGGTGCAGGGCTTCTTCAAGCAGGCTGATGTGGATTCCAAGGGACCTTTAAACCGGGTTTTCAAATCGTGACGATCAGACTATCATCATCGCAGCCCCACCCTTTGGCCGATTTATTACTGGACATGAAAAATAAACCTTCATGACCACCTGGAGAGATGGGTTTTGCTAGCAGTCGGGGGGCTTTGTCACCCCGCCACTCTGTCTTCTGCAGAAGCGTTGAAAAGGTCTTAAGGGGGCCCTTTGGCAGCGCCCGCGGACTGATTCCAGGGGGAATCACTCCCTCACGTCAAAAGCATTTTTTCCCGAATAGGTGATTTTTCTGCTGATTCTGTGAATTATTTTCCCGAAATGAACTAAAAAGGGTAGAGCTGAAAAAAGTAGCTTCACCTGATTTTATGAAGTGATTCTCATGCTGATTTTAAGAGTTTAGGGTAAACAATCAAAGATAACTTTTCAGCCATAGAATCACTTTTACCAACAATCAAGGGGCACAACGAGCACAAATCTACCAAACA